>OX328123.1:30965398-31565398 GCA_946811695.1 Gonocerus acuteangulatus
ATTCTATCCTCGAGATTTTGTTTTGGGTTATATATTTGCCCATTTTATGGTTTTTACGCAGTACCTTAAGGAAGGGCGTATATTTCGTTGATGCTGACAATTTTGGCGGACCAAAGGAACGCCGCTCGGCAGAGGAGTGCCCACTCAGCCAGCTAATTACATGTTTTTTACTGGTAGAGCGGAAAATTCATTCATAAATATCCTTCCATTCATTACGTCGGGCGTCTTTGTAGTACGAGCCTTTACTCGTACTAGGTAACGAACGACCCGCGGTCCGATTCATAATCTCAGCTTAATCATATCTCAAGCTACTTTATCTCTCAACTCTTTGCAAATCTTTTACTACAATTAATAGTCTGCTTTCAATCGTTTTAGAAAATAAAAATATAACGAAATTCCTCTAGTGTTATTGCAGTTTTATTATCATGGTCGCATATTCCGCAGAAATGTAGCCTTTTTCAGATTCCACTCATAAAATAATATTTTAGAAATTACTTCTAATGTTCCCCGATCAGACTTACTAGATACGAAAAAGTAAGATTCGCAGGAACTGCGTGATCTTAGCGCGTTTCTGTTCTTATCCCTAAAATGACAGTGACACTTGAAAAGCTTAGAATAGAAATAAACAATTTTCTTAATTTTTTTTTTTGTATTTCGTGAAAAATGTCAACACTTCCTCTAACAACTTCTCGCAGAAAAGTGATATTTCAGATGTCATATAGCTGACATACACAAACACATACACGTGTAACACAATATCAGCCGCAGTTTATTTTCGCCGCGTATAAACGAATGATTAGACGGGTTCCTTAACGTCCAATATAGCTCGATCCGGACATGGGATTTACTTGGGAAAATGTTTTTTCTTATATGCTCCTAACCATTTTCTTAAATTGCATCAGAAATCCATATAATTAGAGCCCATCTAAAGAGAAAGACGATTACTACTTAACCAAATTATTAATGTGGTCTTACCCGCCGTTATTTTTACTTACTCGAAACGAAAATCTAGGAACTAATGAGGAACATTTGTAGTAAAAAAAAAAAAAAAATAAACCAACTCGGCCATTTGAAGTCGAAGTTGACGCCAGAAAAAAATAAAATGGGAAAATAATAATTGAGTGAGCTGGTCACTTCAAATATAAAAGACCAAAACCAAAATTAGGCAAGTTTATTTTGTATGTACATAGATTAAATTAAACAAATTCTTCAGGAATGCAGCGTATTACTGCCTTAGCATGCTGACGAATGTGCTTAGGTTTGTAGCTCCTGCGTGACGGGCATTTCATTAACTCGCGCTGTAAACATTAACGCTTATTTATAATTAGTTTAAATATACAATATTGAGACGTGACTTAGTAATTAAAGCAAAGCCAGCGAGGCTAATAATTGTAGCCTCGCATATTGTTCATTCAAAGGATTCGTAATTAAAGTGTTGATTAATTAAATGTCACTGCTTCTGCTCATTGTTTGTATACGCCATTGAAGTAGCTCGCCTAACAATATCATCTATTTATAGAATTAATTCCGACGCCGTACCAGTTCTGTTTTATGCTTTGGTTGTATTTTTCTACTATGTTCCCTTCATTCCTCGATTTACAGAAAGTTTATGAGGTTGACCACATAAGTTGGTCCACACCAGAGTATGCCCTCTGAAGACGATAGGGATTGTTTTAACTGACCTGCCATTTAATGGATTCTGGTTAAGGTGGGTTCACATTTTTCCTGATGGGTGCGCTACAATATTGCCTATTTCAGCTTAGAAGATTAAAAATCAGGCAGTAAATAAATTACCTCATGGTAACAACGTAATACTTCTCATTATATTATAATACTCGTGCGTGTGTGAATATATATATATATATATATATATATATATATATATATATATATATATTTTCACTTTTTCTTGTTTCTTTTTCTGGCAGGGGGTCAACAAAGTAGTACACACTTATTCCTTTAACTACTTTATTTTGTATGTTTCGCCCGACATGTTTCGTGCCTTTTCGCACCTCTTCAGGGGCTTTCCTTATCAGAAAGTCCTCTCGTCGTGTTGTCTAGCTTGAGTCAGGCGTAATAGAGTATTACGCCTGACTCAAGCTAGACAACACGACGAGGGGACTTCCTGATAAGGAAAGCCCCTGAAGAGGTGCGAAAAGGCACGAAACATGTCGGGCGAAACATACAAAATAAAGTAGTTAAAGGAATAAGTGTGTACTACTTTGTTGACCCCCTGCCAGAAAAAGAAACAAGAAAAAGTGAAAAAATATATATCGGGTCATCATTCACCAGAATTAATATATATATATATATATATATATATATATATATATATATATATATATATATATATATATATATAAAGTTGGGGTGGCCCGATGGCCATGAGTTTTAAATCCTGAATGTGAACATTCCGTGTGTTGGGTTGTGGGTTTAAATTCCTACCTGTAGTGTACGCGCTTTCTGGAAAAAAAAATATATTATGTAGGTTTTGTCCTAAACGATGTCGGCTATTTTTGTTAAAAGAAGTACAGTTTTGTGGGTTTACATTACATATTGCATAATACATAATATACATATAAATATATTAAAAAGTACTTTGCCACTTACTATTTTCATCAGCACATTATTTAACATGCGGTATTTTCTACCGTATGTTCGTGTTTGTAAAGGGAGAGGCTGAAAGCGTTCCTGCTTTGTGCCTATGTGTTTATATATTTATTTAGTACACGCTGACACTTATTATATTTTTATTTTAATAATGGAGTCTTAGATTAGTTGTTTTTCCATTCTTTTTTACCTTCTATGGTAATATGTCTTGAACATGTAGGCAGATACTTACCGCAGCATAAAATAACACAAGAACCATTCCATTGCATTTTAAACCTTAAAGGTCATAAGGAGATATCATTGTGTTTTACAGTTAAAGGAGAACATTACAGTTAACAAATTATTTCATAATGGAATCTCCTCTAACTAAAACAATGGTTAGGGGGTTGAAGTTCCTATGATTCTATTTATACAACACAAAGGTACACATTATTGCTATTTTCTGGGGGAACAAAGTAAAGTAAATTTGTTTTTCTGTTGACAAAATTCCTCACTATCGACTGCTGTATATCGGCAGAGTTGGAAAGTTCTGAAGCAGCTCCTGTCAAAATACTGCGGGAATCTCACAAACAAGCTGCGCTAGAGCTTCGTTTAGGTGAAAATATTTTTATACCGCTTATTTTCATCTTCATACAATCCATTTAAACTTTTCCCGTGAATAACTCGGAGTAATCTTCGGAGACAAATAAAAATAGGACTTTTACTCGGAGCGAGGGATATCCATTCATGTGGTTGTTGACCTTCGGAGTACTAAAGAGGGAGTCTATGCTGAAGCCACAGTCGAATCAATATAGACGCAGGCCCCAATAGGGGACGTTCTTCAAGATCCAGTGCACTAGGAAGCTACCTGATTACCCCTAGATCTACAATCTTAAATTTCAGTCATTCCACGGAACTGTAAAAGAATTAAAAACATATCCTAAATTACCCCTCTGAGCCTATCGGCGAAAATTGAAAAACCTGGAACAAACTTTTAATGTGTATTTTGATTCTAGTAACGTTCGGTAGTAACGTTGGGTCTTTTTCCAAATACCACATCCAGTTACTCCTCCAGTTACTTGTGAAGTATCTGTAGTGATTATATCAGTGATTCAGCGCATGCTCATTACTCATTAGTATTCTATTGTTGTGCTGGTAGTAAAGTAACCTTCAATACTCTAATCGATCCAACCCGCTAAAATTAATATAATTCTATTAGTTTTAGCGAGTTGGATTGACTAGAATTTTGACATCTTCTTGAGCGAGCGGAAACGCATAGCACGTATGCCCTTGATGCGAAATAAATATAAAGTATAAATATGTTATAGAACCACCGTACAAAAAATCGGTGAGGAGGCCCCTAAACTTCACAATTACCATTGATTTTTATAATATTAACCTTTTTATTAATAAATATTGCTTGCTGAAATATATTCTGCTTATTTTCATTTATTCTTTACAAGCCTAAAAGTATTACTTATAAATGAAGGTTATCTAAAGGTTAGTTACAAACAATATCATATAAATATAGTGGTTAAAAAAAAAGCTACTTCTGGTATTGATTACAGTGATTTTAAATACTTTTGATTACTGTTTCTAACCTTAGATAACAAGAAAATAAGTAATAGATAACCTGCAAAGAACCTGTAAGCTAGTCAGTTTGTTTTTTAAATTTGAATAAAGGCATTGCTATCTCTGGTTCATGCGATGATTCTTCTCGATTTAGGTGTCTTCGCTATAGTTAAACTATGACGAGGATATACGCAAGTAGAACTAAATGGAAACGTGTATTACTGGAGTGTGTAAATTACAGATGTGTGCTATAATTAGTACCTAAAAAACGAAGATTGTATTCTAAACAGTCCTTGTGAGTCAATGACGAACGTGCCTGGGAATAAGGTAGGTAGTAGGTGTGTTTTCTTACACTTCTACTATAGTATAACCAGTTAAACCCTGTAGAATCATGGCCTATGTCTGGTGTACAGTCTCCTATACACTCCTGGGTCGGACTTAGATTCGTCAAATATAGAATTGGACAGATAACACCTAATAAAACACACACTGTTCTGACTCGGTGGAACTCCGTCATCGCTATTAAAATCAACAAGCACTAAAAACATGGTTCTCATATAACTATTTTTTTTTAATGAAACAATTACAATTAAAAAAATAGAGGGAAACAAAAACCAAAATCGGTTCAAAAGAACGGAACCGACACAATCATAGATACTTACGTATTAGCTTCAACGCAGGTTAAAGAACCGACTCTCAGAGATCTGGATCGTCACCGGTTTAGAGATCTGGATTAAGGGGTCAGGTGAGTTTTTGCCAATATGGCGACGGGATTATCAACGATTTGGGCTGAATTGAGTTTCCATGTAACCTTGAGCGATCGAATACGCGTAGTACTTATGTTTTTTTTTTGTGTGTTTAACGACATATGAACATTAGGACTATTAACGCCGGGCTATCTACAAGTTGCCACCCTTTTCTATAATGCCAACAGCAACTGACGTTGCTTAACTACGTTGCACCGTTGCCCGTAGTGATCTACGGGAAACGGTGCATTCAACGTTGCCGTTGGCAGTACTTATGTTAATAACACACTTACTATGCGTTTCCGCTCGTTTGAGGTTATGTCGAAACTCTAGTCAATCCAACTCGTTGATAATATGGATCAAGGATGGTTTTTCGATGGATAATGGACCGATATGCAATTTAACTGCGCTTCCTTTGTTTAGGTAAAATAAACAACAAAGTAGGAAATCGCGTAACAACGAACAAAGAAACACGAATCGCGTAAAAAAACACCAATGAACAAATGAATTGCGTTCTAAATAGAAACGTACAAGACCATTGATATATAATTGCTCATAGAAATAGACTAATAGAAATTCGTTATCGATGCTCCAGATCTCTGAACGAGACCCACATCTTTAACCTGCGTTGAAGCTAATACGTAAGTACCCATTCATATTTTCCGAATTCTCAAAATGAGATTCCTTTGTAAAAAAAAAAAAAAAAAAAAAAAAAATGCAGCAGTGCCATTTTTGTAGGAAATGTAATAATCTTTCGAAAAAGCGCCTTACATTTACGACTTTTTCCTAACTGGTTTCCAGATATTTCCCAAGACAAGTTTAGTATTTCCCACATTCCTCAAAAGCGGTTATGTATATGGCCGTGAATATGATTTAATTTGAATCCCCTTGTCAATTACTTTTATAAAGGAAGCTTATAAGGGCAGAACCACCAACGGCCACAGCCAGTTCAATGCACCGGTTCCCATAGATCACCGAAGTTAAGTAACGTCGGGCGTGGTCAGTATCTTAATGGTTGACCGTCTATGTGCCGTTGACATTATAAAAGGGTGGCAACCTGTAGATAGCCCGGCGTTAATAGCCAGATTGTTGATACGCCGTTAAACAGTCACACACTCACATAAAGGCAGAACCGTATAATCTACGATTTTCTTCGCGCGATGTTTGCCGAATATCAGAGTAGGGCATTATTCAATACATTTTTCATTCAAATTAAATTTTATTGAATAAGAATTTATTCATTGATTAAATTATTCATCCTCCGACTGATTTTTTTATTCTATGAATAACAGGGTTGGCTCATTATTGAATAATTTTTGAACTGAATAATGAATGAAAAACTATTCATTATTCAGAATGAAATAACAGATTTATTCATTATTCAGAATGATTTTCCCCCCACCCCAACACTGCCGAATATGTTGTGTTTCAGTTGGTGGATTCGGCTGGTTAACGAATTTGACCTCTCAACTCAGACAAAGTATTTTTGTACCTAAGTTTCATTTTTAAGCATGCTAGAGACTTCCGGATTGCGTTCTCAGGTCGACCTCATAAGCCAAATTAAGTAAGTATGTTGTAAAAAAAAAATAAATAAATAAAATAAAAAAACTAAATCAGGTAATAGAAAACCAGTTTATTACTTTGAGCTCTAATTAAATCAACCATCCCATTCACACTTAACTTCTCACACCTTTTCCGCCGCTCGAACATCATTTGCTTTTCAGGTAATTAGCGGCTTAATCAATCGATAATGATAATTAATTAATGGCATAGCGGCATTGTGCCCAGTCCCGCTTCCACCGAGCTTTAAACTCCCGATTCCAGTGTTGGCGCACGCCTGGAAGTGTGAAAATCGCCACGATCCTGAGTTCAACCCCTGCTACGACTGCACAACTGTTTTCCACTGTCGAGACGCGTCCGGACGGTAAGCACGGTCACTAGGAAGATTGTGAACTAAACTCACCGAATTCTGTTTCCCGGGGATCAGGTGCTCATGCCAGTTCAGCCTTGAGGTCGTATCGTTCTACGCTTGAGTGCCTCGGTAATTAGGTTAGCGGGTATCATATGGATATTTAATTAATTTAAAGTAGTCAATTCTTCAAATAGAAGGTATTTTTATGTCAAGCCGGGATATGATATTTTCATCATACTTATATTGATTATGTTAGTTAAAATAAAGGGATTTTATAAATATATATATATATATATATATATATATATATATATATATATATATATATATAAAAGTGAGATATATATATATATATATATATATATATATATATATATATATATGTATATATATGTATATGTATATTCGCAACATAATATCCAAATTTTATTACGCAGACAAGGTATAGTTGGGATTCGGCTAGTCAGACTTTCAGGAAGAAATCTGTATTTGGACGTTTCGGCTGCACATTGGCAGCCTTCTTCAGCTAAAAAATACATACAAATTATAAGTGAAAAAAAAATATTCAGAAATGAGCGTATTATATACATCATGACAATGATTACAACCAATCTTATTATTAAACAATGAAAATGCGGTAGTTGGAAAGTAAACAGTATGTTGAAAGTAGTAAGTAAACCGTACAAAATCTAACATTTTTATAAAGAACATTTTTATATTGTGAGAAACTCAATCTATTCTATAGGTGAATACAATTTATAATAATCAATATATTTATTGATAGATAATGCTCAATAAATATATTGATAATCAATATACAAATACGTACCACTAGAAAATGCCTAGGGGGAAGGGAGGAAGACCTCGAGGACACTTAGGTAACCATGGTTGGATGTATGAGGGACAGCAACTACACAGGGGGTTTTTATAGTTATGATTGGTGTAGGGGGGGGGGGAGGAGGCGGTGAGTCGGTGAAGATGAAAGAAGTGGATTGCTAGGTTGTAAATGCGGGCTGTAAAAAAGGTGTTAAAATTTTGGGACACACAAGTAGAAAAATTGTCTGGAGCCTGGGAACAAAGGTAAAAGGAGGTCAGGACAATTTATGGAAGACTGCGGAGTAAGTAGGGGAGATGTTTTGTTTGTCTGTTTTGTAATTAATATTATTGGGGTTTAAATTAATGTGGACGCATTCGGAAATCTGTCGTTTTTTGGTGTTCTGTGGAAAGTATTTTAGTGTCGTCAAAGTTGAATGTGTATTTTTTTGTTATGGCGTATTTTCCGAGGCGGGATTTGTGGATTTCTTTGTTTTTAATTGTCCGTTTGTGTTGTGTTATGCGGGAGTGAATATAATTTTTGGTTTTACCTATGTATACTGCATTACAGGAGGGAGTTTGGCAGGGTATTTGGTAAACGCTGTGGGTGGTGAAGTCATAGGGAATGGGATCTTTGAGATTGGTGTACAATGTAGTAAGTTTGTTAGTGGTTTTTAACCCAAAGTTTAGTGACGGGATGGCTTTTTTTAAAGTCTTTGTGAGTTTTTCAGTCAGTCCTGGTGTGTATGTCAGGGAACGAAATATCTGGGGGGGGGAGTCAAGAGTGGTATTGGGGGGGGGGGTGGCATTGTAGGATTGGGACTTTATTTGCTTTATAAGCCGGTTTATGAGGTTAAGGGGGAAATGGTTTAGTGATAATATTTCGGTAGCTCTTTGCAAGTTTTCATTGTCAAACGAATCATGAGATAAAGAAAGGGTGCGGCGAAGTAGGTTTCGAGCTACATTGATTTTCATGTGGTAAGGATGGGAAGAGTGGAAGTTGAGTAAACGTCCAGAATAAGTAGGTTTTGTATACCAGTTTGTTATGATAGTGCCGTCAGTCTGTCTGATTAGTAGAACGTCCAAGTAGGGGACCTGTTGGTTCTGTTCTGTCTCTACCGTAAATTGTAGTCTTGGATGATAAGAGTTGAAACAGTCTAGTATGTCTGTTAGTTTATCGGGGTTTATAATTACCAGGAGGTCATCTACATATTTGCAAATAAAGGATATGTCCTGGGGAAACAGAGGGACGAGAGTGCTAAGTAAGTCGGTGAGAAAGATCGAGGATAAGTCTGGAGCAAGGCAATTTCCCATGGCTAACCCTTCGATTTGTTGGTAAAATTGTCCGTTATATTTAAAAAAAAACACTGTTGACACATAATTTGAGGCTGTCAACAAAATATTGAAATGATAGGGGGCTGTGCGGTTCTATAGACGACCAATGATTTTGGATTATTTCTAACGTTTTAGTTAGAGGGACGTTGGTAAAAAGGGAGGTGGCATCAAATGAGATTAGAATATGTCCAGGGGGTACTGTGAAATTTTGAAATAAGATCGAAGGGATAGGGATCTCCTGCGTTTTCTCATTCAAATATATTAAGTGAACTTAGGCGTCTCTGCGCCTGTAGATTTTAATTTTTTTTTAAGAATGGACAGTACAACCTACGATGACTTGTTGGATAAAGTACGACCGTTCATTGAAAAACTCGTCTTCAGCCACACGAACAGATCGTAAACTTTGTTCACCTTTTTCAGCTACCCAGCGAAAACATGTTTTTATGTTCCCAACTCTGGGGAATCTTCAAACTGTCAAGATTTGCATCCGGTTCAATTCTTTGCAGGGTGTCTACTGCACGAAAAAGTCACGAAAATCACGAAAATGTCACGAAATGAAAAATAGGGCACGAAAATCACGAAAAAGTCACGAATTTGGAAACCATGTCACGAAATTTTTCAAAGCAAAGGTTTCCCATCAAGAAGAGCTAAATTCAGCCAAGTTTCTGAAATTAATCTTTTCCCACTAAAACTGTGTAAAATCCGGTGTAGTGAAAACTCGCAGGTATTAGCTAGGGCTCATGCGATGATATCTGCCTTAAAGTTATGCATGTATAGAAAATACTATTGATGATCCTCCAGCTGGTAGGAATTCCACAGTTGTGCAGAACCATGTTAACGAACTTACCTATCAAATTAGACGAACATTCTTCAAAATTATGTATGAAATTTCATCAAAATCAGACCATTTTTGAGCCGGTGGGAGAGCGAATATGAATATATATATATATATATATATATATATATATATATATATATATATATATATATATATATATATATATACGCACAGGGTGATTCAGGTCTAAGTTGCCAAACTCTAGGAGGTGATTGTAGACATAATTTCCAACAAAAAAGTTCATTTGAAGTATGGTCCGATTCCGGAAGGAAAAGGAGCTATGTCCAATTTTCTGTTTTTTAAAGAACTCATGTTTTTTAATGAATAAGAAAGGATGGCTCAAAAACTATCCAAGATAATTAAATTCTAATTATAGGTACCATCATAAAATAGATAATATTTCCTTTAAAAAAACAGTAATTTAATTCACTATTATTATTATTAAAAGATACTTTCTGGACGTCCATTAACGCACTTCTGTTTTTATCAATGAATCGGAGTTTTTTCGCGATTTTTTTCCTCAGCCCCCTACAGTCCAGTCAACGAACAGTTAAAGAAGGAAATTTTTGGAACACAATTTTTGACTCCGTAACTTTGTTTGGGCTGGATAGGAGGTGAACATATCAAAAGTCCTCGCCCCTAGCCTTTAAGTCGGGGGGAAGGGGGGGTTTAGAAGGTCCCATTTTTCGGGTTTTCACTTATATCTCGGAAACCCTGCGTCCTAGCGACATAACCATTCTATAACAAATGAAAGCAGATTAAATTTCCTACAAGTTCTATTCAATGAAGTTTTTCGAGATATCTTTAGCTTTCAAAATATCCGCTCATGAAAGTCTGTCATTTCGGGAAAAAACACACTTTTTTCTATTCTCGAACGGATATCTCTTCAACGATGCACCCAAAAAATAAATGTCGGTTATGGGGTTGTAGAGCTTTCCATTCGCATCAATAATATATATTACAATACTATTTTATGTATTTTCTTTCAACTGTGAAAACAGTTTTAGTGTTCATCGTGATATCTTGCAACAACTGTCGACCAATACGCACTCACTTGGTCTTAAGAAAACCATTGCCAATATAATGGTCAAGATGTTATATAATTGAGTGTGAATAACTGGTCTGAGGACCAAAATTATATATTTCGTACTATTCATACTTCCAGTACTACCTATATTTACATAATGGAGTATATTTTGGACAATACAATGACTGGAAATGGTGAGAAATTGAACGGTTCATTGGTCGACAGTTGTTGCAAGATATCACGATGAACACTAAAACTGTTTTCAGAGTTGAAAGAAAATACATAAAATAGTAAAGTTATATATATAATTTGAGCGAATGGAATGCTCTACAACCCCATAACCGACATTTATTTTTTTTTTATCCGGTCGAGAAAAGAAAAAAGTGTATTTTTTCCCAAAATGACAGACTTTCAAGAGCGGATATTTTGAAAACTAACGATATCTCGAAAACTTCATTGAATAGAACTTGTAGGAAATTTAATAAGCTTTTATTTCATATAGAATGGTCATGTCGCTAGGACGCAGGGTTTCCGAGATATAAGTGAAAACCCGAAAAATGGGACCTTCTAAACCCCCCTCCCCCCACGGCTTAAAGGCTAGGCGTGAGGACTTTTGATATGTTCACCTCCTATCCAGCCCAAACAAACTTACGAAGTCAAAAATTGTGTTCCAAAAATTTCCACCTATAGCTGTTTTCAAGCATTCGTTGCCTGGACTGCTAACGGACTATGGATTCAATACTTACACAAAAAGTTTTTGACAAAACTGTGGGTATCCATTGCCCAGAATCAATAAAAGTAACTGAAAGAAACGATTAGAAAAGGTCAACCTCATAAGCGCGTTCCTGCTTCCGTAGGGAGGAACTCCGCTTTTGAGGTTACACTCTTGACGTCTTGGATCACTGACGATTATAATACGACGCCATATTAGATCCGCCATTTTGATTTTTTGAATTCTGATAACGCATTCGTAATCGGCGACCCCAAAAACCCCTGAATACGTAATTATACATCGTTCCCTTAACTATGCTACCATCTCGATAAGCAAGTACGACTGGCAAGTCTGGGGTTAGGTGAACTTGCAAATCTACAAGTATTTACTCACCACGGAAGTATTTACTTTCGCTTATTCACACCAATTTAGGCGTTTGCTTGGGACATACTTGCCTCCCAAGTATTTACTTGCAAGTAATCTACTATACAGGGTGTCCCACATTGAGATGTCATAACTTTAAGGTTTTATTCTGCACCTCATTTGTAGTTCAGGGACGCAGAAATGAGCGTTCTATTTCAACATGCAGAGGAGCTACTCAAACTTTCTTTTTCTTCTTGCTCCTTCACGCTGAAGCATATTTATTGGTTTTGACTAGAAAATCAGAAAAAAATATATTGAAATAGATTTTTATCTTAAACTACGAGGTACCAATTTAAAGCTTATAAAATAATGCAACTTTTGTGGCGGAGGCAAAACTCTTAAGTCTAAAAATAGCTGATTAAAAATATATTTAATAAAAAACTAATATTAAACGTTCTCATGTATATGCCATTGAATATGGCTCTTAATTTGCATGGTAATATTTCAATAACGGGTGTTTCTTATTGGAAATTTAATGTAGATTCCGAAAATGTGGTCTTTATTTACGACGCATTGATCAGAAATTCCGAAAACTCAGTTTTTCTTTAGAAAAGCCAGTAGTTTTTAAAAAAGACAAATGATTGAGTAGCTCCTCTGCATGTTGAGATAGAACGCTCATTTCTGCGTCCCTGAACTATAAATGAGATGTAGAATAAACCCATAAAGTTATGACATCTCAAATGTGGGACACCCTGTATTACAGTATTACACTTACGTGTGGATCACTTGGATGTGGTTTCATGACACTTGGACGCACCGGACCTCCACGTGGGACACCCTGTATATTTGTCAAATACCTCTCACTCAATCACTGGCCTATCATCCGCCAGCCCAAACCACTCGACAGAAAAATTTGAAATTTTGCATGGACACTCTTATTTAGCATGAAGACACTCGCTAAGAAAGGATTTTTTGATAGTTATTCAATATTTAAGTATTTTTTGAGGGGTTTAAAGTTTTATTTAGTTGGTTAGAGCAAGCCAGCCTAGGCAGCATGCTTTGCCAGGATGATAAAAGAACAGGGTACTGTTACCGTACAGTATCTATTTCATAGTATTTTTTTTTTTTTTTTTTTTTTCAATTCAGGTTAATTTCAGCTATGATGGCAGTCCTAGAAATTAACTGTCCCTGAAAGAGTTTACGCTATGAGGGACAAAATCACCATCTCCGGGGCATGGAAAACTAACAATTTAGAACTTGGAATAGTTTTAGACAAATAAAACGCTACTACAACTAAAATTATATGATCTTATTTGATTTATTTTTAAGGGTTTTAAGACACATTTTTACCATAAAATCAAAATTTCGGGGGGGGGGGGCTGCAGACCCCTCAGCCCCCTCTTATATACGCCCATGCTGGTAACATATAGATAACGGGTTATCGCTAGATTATCTGTTTCTTGACACTGATCCGGAGCGCCCCAGTGTCAAGAAACATTATACTTTGATTACTTATCAATTGATGTATAACATATAGTATGACGGGATCCAAGCTATAATAAATGCAAAAAATTATGAAGTAGCGTTAATTTTGTTGATAAATTAATTAACGCATTAAAATAACTACTTATCTGCCGTGACGAAGCACGGGTATTCGGCTAGTAGTTTTGTTTATTTATTGGTTCTTGGTTGTAGGGCAATAACCTTAAACTTTTTCAATTTTTTAAGTAGACTGGTTCAATTGCCCCGTGTCTCATAGACACCCCTCTACCCCTAATCTCTGATGCTGCGAAGAAGAAAATAAGACTTCCAAAAATGATTGCTTTGAAGTCATCCATTATTTACATATATTTTTATTGTTCTTAATTCATATTAAAAAATAAAATTTCTTGTTCTATGTTCCGGAGGCCCATTGGTCGTGATTGTTAAGGCGTGAGCATTTAACACTCCGTGCCAAGGGTCGTGGGTTCGATTCCCACTATGAGGTAGCGGCTTTTCTTTAGGAACAAGAAAAGTTATCAGCCCTATCCTGGCTAGAAAAGGGTAGTAACCTATAGATAACCCGTCCTAAACTTCTTAGTTTATAATAATAGACGTTAAAATTTAAATTTATTAATATTCAGAGGTTCTCATGGAGATTTAAATTTTGAAATTGAGTACTATTTAGGCCCAGGGCACACGGTGAGACTGTAACTCCAGTTGCAAACCAGTTGAACGCGCAACTTCGACCTCGGCTATGTATTTGAATGGGCAGGCGCATACGACGCAACTCGTTTTTGGCCATTTCAAACCAGTCCCTTGAAACTGTAGGCCCGGGGTTGGAGTTTCGTTGTACGAGACCAAGTGATGTTTAGCCGGTGTTTTAACAGCAATATAGTGCCAATGGTTAAAATAATTTAAAACTTAAGGCCGCTTTAGACTAATTTTACGTATTTTTATATACACTGCCGGACAAAAAAACCGGCGCACCTTGAATTTCGTCGTTATTTCTTTTCCAGGCTAATAATTTTTTTAACTCAATTGTAGTGTACATATTCAGCTTGTAGAACACCATAAGTGAAGACAAAAAAAAAAAAAATCTAAAAAATACAGTAAAATATACAACCGTATCGCCCGCAATCCAAGAGCAAATTCCCGAATCTAAAAACGAGATTTTGCATACTCGATAGTTTGACATGGCTGGAACGATATGATGTACATTTTATACAGTTTTATTAATTCTTTTAAATGTATGTAGAATTTATAGATATCACGGTAATCCGTTTAAGTTACAAATAAGTTTACTCTTTCTCTTTTTAAGTGAAATTATTTTCTTTTTAATGGGCACGAAATTTGCACTTCAAGTCACGAAAAAGTCACGAAATTGGCTTTCACGAAAGTAGTAGACACCCTGCTTTGGTAAATTTCCAACAACTTCAGCCAAGCATTCTTCTTCTTATTTCGGTCTTTAAACACTTCTGATTTAACTTTCCAAAGCTCAGGCAGTTCTTTGAAGTTTTCGAAAAATTCAGTCCAAATAGGCGTGTTTTGTATAATCATTGTACACACCTATTGTATTTACCCGACAGATAATCTACTTGTATACCCTCTTTTCGCAAAACTTCAGAAATACTAGAGTAGTAAAAACACGAAAAGTAACCGCACATTGACAACCAAACGACAGTTCACTACTGAGGTTGTGAACAGAGTTGTCAACTTCCCCACAGACGCTTCAACAAAGTTGCCAACATGAGGCTCCGCCTACCGAAAATCAAAACGAATTTGATCTACACGAACCGTTGTACCAACCGTTTACTCCAACCGCCAACCTGCCCACAGACGTGCAACATCTCCTCCAACATGGCAAGTTGGCAATAAGGTTAACAACCAAGTTGGTCGTCTATGGATCCCTTTAGTGGACACTCAAAACATTATTGCCAATCATATCTATGGCCACTGAGTGCTTTTCATCCATTCACACTGTTTCCTTATATACTTTAGACTATAATTTCAATTAAATTCTATCAATTCCTTTTCTTCCACCACCATAGCCTTCTTTCGTCTTCTTCTTGTTTATTCTCTATTTCTTGTTTTCAACTCCATCTTCAGCCTGTAAATTAACTCTATTTCCTAATAGGTGATAAGCACGCAGTGGATTTAGCAACCCATTGTAATTGGGCAGCTCATTTCATTTATTTGTTAATAACGTTTTCTTTGGGGGTTTGTTGACGGTAAATACCAGATTTATTATCATATTAGACACGGATGAGTGCCTCTGACAAGGAGCAGCGGGTGCCTTGGTAGAAACTCGAGAACAGAGAGAAACTACTTAAATTCATTTAAAGCTGTATCACCATCTGACTCATTTAGTCATTACAAGAATTAATGGAGGCCCGCCGGTGGCTTTTCTTTCAAAAAAACAAAACAAAATGCATCAGCCCTATCCTAGCTAGAGAAGGGTGGTAACCTATAGATAATCGGTCCTAAAATTCGTAGTTAATAATAAATGGACGTGCAAATTTAAATAAATAAACAAGGGCTAATAATATATTTTCCCTCTTTGTAAAGGACATTTTAATTCTTTATTGTTTTTTAATTGTTCAATTAATTTTGTCGGACTGCAATGTCTAAATTCGGATGCTTGTTAGAACCCACGATTTATTCGTAATATGAAACCATTGTCCTCAGAATTTCTTGCCTCTAATATTTTTAAAATAAATAGAAGTAAGTTATTTAAATACTGCGAGATCATTAAAAATGACTAGAATTTACAAATTGCAACATTCCATGTTGAATAGCCATTCAGGAATGACTTAGGGGGAGTTCAACCTTCTCTCTATTTTTAGATTTCTAGGAGAATATTATGACATTATATTCATTATACTTAAAAAAATAAGTTAGCATTTATTGCATTTAAAAAATGTATTTCAGACATCTATAATCTTGAATAATCATGTAGCATTACCCGAAGATTGCTTCTTTCATTGAGCTACACCGAAAATGAAAAAGAAATTCTAAGATTTAGTGAAATCCCTATTTATCCTACCTAGTAAGTAGGTAAAAACGATTCCTCCTCTTGTAAAGTTCATCGGTACATATTATTTTCAATGTCATTGCTAATTATTTCAAAAAACAAATACTGAAGTTCAATCTCTTGACATTATCTTGAAGTAATAAATTCTACACGTTTTGAAATTGGTATGGGTAGCGATTATCACCTTTCAAAGTTCGTCATATCGCCTGCCCCGATATTCCTAATGTAGGTAATGCTCTTCGGATGCTAGTCTCAGGATTGTTAAAGAAGTGGTGTTGGACACAATTTCTTCTCCGACAATAGGCTCTTAATGCTACCTGGAATTGCTTGCCTTCACGTCGCGACGTAGTGATGACCGAGTCTCTCGTAGTCTATTAAACGTTAACAGAAAGATTCATCTATTTGGCACTCTTCTATTTGGGAATCGACGCCCAAATAGAAGTGAGCCAAAAACGATATCAGTGTCAAGAGACTGACTTTTAGTAATTGGTTTCTTGAAACAAATCGCAATGACAATTTATTTACATTAGATTTACATTTCTAATGTAAATAAATTGTCATTAAACAATTTAAGTAAGTACAAAAATGAAAACTTGTTTCGTTTCTTTTTTTGCGATTTTCTCCAAAACGAAGCAAAAACGAGCAAATCTCTAAAGAACTTTTTGTTTTACTTTTTCGGTCCCCCCTATGCTCTTGAAGTTTTGCCATTTAAATTCGGAACAATCTGTATTTATCTTGAGGATTATTAATTGCTAATTAATATACATATATGTTTATATATATATATATATATATCCATCATCCATACATACATATACACATATACATCACTAAAAGTGTTTTTTGACGGACTAGAAAGCTTTCTCAATGACGGCGTTGAAGGTATTCCTAACCCGCATAGCTTGTTGGTCGCCTGGGGTAGCTTCATCAAGGGTGCTTACAGAGTGGTGTCAAGAGAGCAAAGAGCATAAAACACGTGGGATTAAAGGGTAGTAAACAGAGAGAACCTTGCAGTCAAAGCAGAGAACATTGCAACGATTTTAAATATGCTCTTTGTTCTTCCTCCTCTTAATTGCCTGTTCGCTCCACTCTGTTAGTATCCTTACTCCTTACTTTTTTTTTTTTTTTTTTTTTTTTTTTTTTTTTTTTTTTTTTTTTTTTTTTTTTTTTTTTTTTTTTTAATTTATTCCTCTATAGATTTGTGGCGCCCATTTAATGTAGATTATCTGACTATTATTCTTCTTTTTTTTCTCCGCTGTACTTACGGTTGCCTTAACGGTGCTTTATATTAATTTTATTTGATTGACGTGTTCCTTACTTCCCTCCTTTAGATAATCCTCCTTGCGTTATCATTTCCAGTCATTCTGTATATTCATAATTCTCTAGCCCTATCTGGATGCGAATATTCATTTCCTTGATCTGGGAATGGTTAAGCGGTAGGTTATTTTGAACTGAAAAGTATTTAATTTAAGTACCACATATTTCTTTTTATAAAGAAAATAGAATCTACACAGTTCTTATTGAAATAATTTTGAATTCTTTTCTTAAATAATGTTCGCTATGGAATCGCCGTTTGTAGATTTTATTGTCGTATTTTGCCTTACATAGTCTCCCGTCTAAATAGTCTCTCTACCGTGTTTCCGTTCCTCTCAACGTATTTTCAGTCCAGTCAACGAATGCTTGAAAACAGCTGTAGGTGGAAATTTTTGTAACACAATTTTTGACTTCGTAACTTTGTTTGGGCTGGATAGGAGGTGAACAAG
The DNA here is from genome assembly GCA_946811695.1 of Gonocerus acuteangulatus. Classification (NCBI taxonomy): domain Eukaryota; kingdom Metazoa; phylum Arthropoda; class Insecta; order Hemiptera; family Coreidae; genus Gonocerus; species Gonocerus acuteangulatus. The sequence goes on from OX328123.1 coordinate 30,983,582, forward strand.
ACAAAAGTCCTCACCCCTAGCCTTTGTGCCAGGGGGGAGGGGGGCTTTAGAAGGTCACATTTTTCGGGTTTTCCTAACTACTTAGGAGGGACCTCGTAACTGGCCGAAACAAAGTTATGAAGTAAAAAATTGTGTTCCAAACATTTCCATCTATAAATCTTAGTTACCTGGACTATTAGTCGCTAAATTTCAGATTTCATGATGAACACTGAAATTATTTTTACGTTTGAAGTAAAATACATAAAATAGCAAAGTAATATATATTATTGAAGGGAATGCAATACTCGACAACCCTATAACCGTTATTTATTTTTTGGGTTCATCGTTGAAGAGTTATCCCGTCAAAAAGGGTAAAAATATGCGGCGAAAGTGTTCCCCCCCAAAATGACCGACTTTGAAGAGCGGATATTTCGAAACCTAAAGATATCTCGAAGAACTTTATAGAATAGAACTTGTAGGAAATTTAATCAGCTTTCATTTGTAATAGAATAGTCATGTCGCTAGGACGCAGGGTTTCCGAGATATTAGTGAAAACCCGAAAAATGTGACCTTATAACCCCCCCCCCTCCCCCCCGGCACAAAGGCTAGGGGCGAGGACTTTTAATATGTTCACCTCCTATCCAACCCTAACAAAGTTACGAAGTCAAAAATTGTGTTCCAAAAATTTCCATCTATAACTGTTGGTTGACTGGACTGTCTCCCGATTTGAAAAAATGCAAAATATATGCAAGAGTCGATGACTCTAAACTGATATCTGATTCCATCTATTTTGGATATCAATTGAACTAATTTTAATATAGCCCTTCTTTATCGGCTGTTTTCAAGTGCCAGAGTCTTTCTTCTCACCTTAATCTCTTTATTATCCTACATGGAAGAAGAATGTATATATTTTTTTTAATAATCCTGTATGGAAATATATTGAATCTCGCATATTGTTCTCGGGAGGGGCTGGGAAAATTTCGGGGGGGAGCTGACACCATTTCCGGAGTATGGAATACTAAAAATTTAGAGCTTGGAATAGTTTTAGGCAACTAAAACGCTATTAAACGTAAAATAAAATATTTTTTATGAACTAAGTGATCTTATTTAATTTATTTTTAAGGGTTTTACGACAAGTTTTTACCATCAAATCAAAATTTCGGGGGGGGGGCTGCAGCCCCCTCAGCCCCCCCCTTATATACGCCCATGTTAATATATATTTACGGATCGGACATAAAACGTTCTTTATGTGATTTATTGATTGTCCGAAAAGCAGTTGAGTTTTTATTCCCCTTCCTTTTCTATCAAAAATGTATATTTTACATTCCAAAATATATCCTTCCTGTACCTTAACATTGTAAAACCTACACATTTATTCCTATACACAACAAGCTTTACTAATATGGATATAAATTAAGGTCAAGTGCTTTATATACCCTCATTTTGAGGGAAATAAATCGTGTACCCTTTTCCATTCATATTCACTAGAATATACAAGGAACCAAAAGTCTCAATTCTCTAGATTAAAAGTCTGGCTCCGTGGAACAGAATTTCATGTTTAAGAATGCTTCACATAAAAGTTCGTATAAGTAAATCTAAGATTCTGCTTCGGCTTTATATTCAAAACATAACACTTAGTAAGTGCTAACTACACTGAGATTACTATAGCTCAAGAGTAAATGAACGTGAAGGGGAAATTGAGATCAAATGTGTGAATTTTTAAGCTCATAATAAAGAGGTTAATCTGTTTTAAGTATATATTTTATTAATGAAATAATAATTGCGAACTTGTGATTCTTTGTGGGTTGTTTTGGTTAAACAATATTTATGTTTAACTACTTGAATGTAAGGCTTGCATGACCGAAAGATTTATGAATAATCGGTGAACATATTTTGCAACCCCAGAAATAATAATTAAAACAGAAAATTAAATACTTTTTTGCTTGAAAACGGTATAAGATATTAGAATTAAAGTTAAATTAAAGAAAAACTGCTCTGACAGTTTTCAGCTTTTTCTTCGCTTATTTTGGTTATTTCTTATCTCAAAAAATATGTATGACCATGCATTAACTTTTATGCTATCTCAGCCTTCAGTTATACTACTGAATATGTTTAACAATTTTATTTGTTTAGTAAGATTTTTCGGTACACATTTTTCACTATCTTTAATTTTAATATTTGTTACATAATCTTTGTTTCGTTGATCCGGAGATAAATACTGTCTCTGGCATTGTGGGTTTACTGGGAAATCCCATTCTTTGTTTGAATATCAAGCGATAGTATATATTACATTTTAAAATAGTATTATAATCGATGAATATTATTACATTGTAATAATAGTAGCTATAATAAAAACATTATATTATTACATGCTACTCGTAATATAATAAAACAGGTTTAATAGTGTAAAATATAATTCTGCTATCTTGGAGTCATTAATTCAAAACGTTTTTTGAACGAATCCTGGGAGCCGCAAACAAATATTATAAATTTAAAAACTCAACATTTTTTTTTTTTTTTTTTCATAAGGCAATTCAACCACACGGGTTCAGGCAATTCACCAACATTTTTGACAAAGTTCCTGAATCTAATATTTTACATCTATATATATTATATATATATATATATATATATATATATATATATATATATATATAGTTGTTACACAGCATTGAATTTGTTTTTTTTTACGTAGAAGAAGTAAGGAGGAAACTCTTAAATAAGTTTAGATGAATACGAATACTATTAAAAAGAATGCGTTTCGAGTAAATATCAGCGTACATCATACTCAGGAGGATGATTCAACCAGGAGATGAGTAGGGCTTGATTGAAATTGGCACAATAAAACTAAATTACGGGGTCTAAAACTATTTTTACAATGTTGTGGAGTGATACAGGTTTAGATATTGTTAATATTAAGTGTAAAAAGGATTGCCACACCACCATTTTTTATATGGTATGATGTGGAAGTAATATTTTTTGGGGCTGGATAAATAAGTGGACTGTATGAATAATGAGTTGATAATTTATATTTATTGAGTACAAAGAGTAGTGGGGGAAATTGCCAAAATCAGAACAACTATAGGTTAATGTATTAATGAAATTTTGAAAGTGGTGGGACAGATGAGTCGAAATGATGATGAGCTGATGATGTGGTGATGAAGATGTTGGGCTGCTGGAGATCCATGAAATTACATTAAATAGGTACCTGTAGATGGTGCCTTGTTGGATGGAAGGGATGCATCTCATACTAAGGGCGAAACCCATCACACCGCACATGGCATCCCTGCCTGAAGACAGATTCCACCAGTTCCGGGCATTCACTGAAGTTGGAGTGGACTACGCAGGACCCTTCCTGATCAAGGAATCGCGGCCGCGGACTTCGGCTACCGGCAAAGCATACCTGTCTGCATTCGTATGCCTAGCGACCAAAGCGCTACACTTGGAGCTGGTCCCTTCACTATCTACCAGCTCGTTTCTCTCAGCCCTTGAGCGATTCATGGCGCGTCGGGGTACTCCTACCGTGATCTGGTCCGATCACGGCACCAATTTCGTCGGAGCTTCAAGATTTCTCAAGGATGTATACAAGTTTCAAATTGAGGTTTCCGACACCATCACCAACTCACTCGCCCCCAAGGGCGTCCGATGGAAGTTCATTCCACCGCGTGCTCCACACTTCGGCGGTCTCTGGGAAGCTGCAGTGAAGTCGACGAAAACTCTCTTAGCTGGATACCTAGGGAAGCAGCCATACCATTACGACGAGCTGGTCACGGCCTTCACAAAGATAGAAGGTCTTTTAAATTCCCGTCCCTTATGCCCTCTCAATGAAGACGTGGAAGACTATGACTTTCTTACTCCCGGCCACTTTTTGATAGGCTCCGCCTTATGTACTCTCCCCGAACCTGCTTCATCGAACCAAGTTTTAAGTTCCCACCCTTCGAAATGGTAAACCATGCAATTACAAATAGCTCGAATCTGGAATCGTTGGCGCAGAGAGTACTTGCACACGCTTCAACAAAGGGTGAAATGGACTCGTAAGGTCCCTAATATGAAGGTAGGTGATCTCGTGATACTAATCGAGAAACGGTCCTTGCTCGGACAGTGGCCAGTCGCTAGGATTGTAGAGACTCATCCTGGACGTGATGGCACAATCCGCACTGTTATCGTGCGTACACCATCCGGCGGCATCCTCACCAGAGCTGTAACTTCCCTAGCTCCATTGTTCTCCTCCGAGATGGGTGATCCCTCAGAGAGTTAGCAACTCTATTTTATTGTATATTTGTTGCATATTTCCTTTCCTATTTTCGTTTTTCTCCAGATGGAATTACATGTATTTGTTCCTTATTTTTCTTGTCAAGTTGACTAACTTATTTATTTACATTATCATACTTTTTTTTCTTTTCTTTAAATTATTACATTGGGTGAAGCTCACCAAATTACAAGCGTATTTTTTTTTTCTTTAAATTATTATGAATAATTTAGGTGGGCGGTATGTTTAGGGTTGCCACCCTAAAGCTGCTTTTTTTCTTTCAACTCTGCCAACAGTAGCGCCGTCTACCTCACCGGGTGGAACTACCCCCGGTCAAGTCGAGACAGACCAAGTCCACCCCGCTTACACAGCGTGTACAGGAAAGGTCCACTCGCTTTCGCACAACGTTCAGAGTGATTTTTTTGTACCATTTCACCGGCTTTACTACCTACACTATGGCCGAGTAGTCACCGCAAACCACCGGGCCATGGAAGTGAGGAAGACACCAACTGACCATAAATGAAGAAACAGAGAGAGATGCATCCCTTCCATCCAACAAGGCACCATCTACAGGTACCTATTTAATGTAATTTCATGGATCTCCAGCAGCCCAACATCTTCATTTATGGTCAGTTGGTGTCTTCCTCACTTCCCTGGCCCGGTGGTTTGCGGTGACTACTCGGCCATAGTGTAGGTAGTAAAGCCGGTGAAATGGTACAAAAAAATCACTCTGAACGTTGTGCGAAAGCGAGTGGACCTTTCCTGTACACGCTGTGTAAGCGGGGTGGACTTGGTCTGTCTCGACTTGACCGGGGGTAGTTCCACCCGGTGAGGTAGACGGCGCTACTGTTGGCAGAGTTGAAAGAAAAAAAGCAGCTTTAGGGTGGCAACCCTAAACATTAAGAGTTATGCTGAGTAAAGATGGGTACATGTCCGTATGACTGGCCAATCGTTAGTTAGATTAATGCTGATCTGGGGGTAATTTCTGGGAAAGCAGAAGTCTTCTGACACATACCAGTAGTGTGTATAGGCACTTGGGCATCTCATCATGCTGTCGCGGTCTCTCTGAAGGTAAACCAATTCCTGGCGTATTATCATGTCAGGTTAATGCCGTTAGCCGAGCATAGATAGTTCGGGTAGGAACTAGAGGAACGGTAAGACTCGAGAAGCAGGAGTCTTTGGGCTTAAAGCTTTAAGGATTGCCAAGAGGTAAAGCTAATAGGTATGTCAGAAGTCCTCAAACAAAAAGAAAATACATAAAACTTCGCTTCTTGCGGCCTGTTTTTATTTCATTACGTATTGTATTGTATGATCCTAAGCTCTTTAGAACTGTTGCTTCCGAGCACTCGACATTTTTGCGGCTATAAATATTGATTGATGGCTAGTAGAAAGAGGAAAAGTTTAAGCAAATAATTTTATTTGTCTATTTCCTCAAAGACTTGTTTTGGTGGGTTTATTGCTAGGCCAATGATGCAAACCTTTCTCTCTCATTCATCTACTTTGGCGCATTTTTTCGACATTGTTATGTACAATTTCATAAGTAACACATAGTGCCCCTTCTGTTACTTTAGCCTAGTACATGTGAAACGTTTTACAAACAAACTAATTTTATATTCGTTATTTTTTCTTGTAAGGAGAGCGAAAAAGCCGAAATTCGTGATTTCCAGCAAGGAGTAAGATAACTTAAAGTCTGGAAAATATGCTCTAATGCTGATGATAATTGTTGGAATTAAAACCGTTTTATATGGGATTGTACCAACAATTTAGTTCCTTTATTTATATATGCAACTTCTTTCTGTTAATTTGTTAAGATTTTCTCTCTCCCTATAAGGAACTCATTAGGCATAAAGAGTTTTTGTTTTTTCATTATTCATACTTATTATCTCGTAAAGGTCTGAAGAAAACAAGTTAAATGGAAGGTGGCCATTCGAATGCTTTTTACATTCTCTGCAAAATACTTTCTCCATCCGATTTCGGTAGGATGATCTCCGCTGGATGAAACTGTGCTTAAGTTTGAAACGTTTTGGTCTCATTAAACGTCTTTATCACTTTTTTTTAACTGTTTAATTTTTTGAGAAATAGGAAATAAGTTTGTTTTCTTGGTGGTCATTATAGAGCGTTCCTGAAGTATCAGTTTAAGTCAACAAAAAGAGGGAATGAATAACTTATACCTCCAAACGGCTTAGGTTGTTTATAGTTCATTGAGGCCATAGCGGCGCCAAAAATCTTCCTTCTTTTCCATATCTCAGTCGTGTAGGTATTTCAATACGGTTTAACAGTTAAATACGTTATCTTTTAAGTTACCAGCAAATGTAACAGGAAGATTAAAAACAAAAACAAGAGTTTCTCAAGCTTTTTAGATGACTTTTGGAGACAGTATAACCTTCATCTTTTTTGTGTCTTGGAAGATTTATTATAGACGCATATATATTTTCATTAAAACGTTAATATTCATTCGATGACAAAATATAAAGGATTGGACTAAAATGAAGCCGGGCGGTGGGTGTGGTAGAGCAGTGCAGCCTATCAGCGAGATTGAACGCACAGTACTGCTCTCACAATCAGTTCTGTGTTCACCTGATAGCGTTCCCCCTTCTATTATCTCCTTTCAAATAGCCCTCTTCTTTCTAGTAGGCTGACTCAGTCTGGTTCAAATGGTCCTCTAGTAAACATCATTCATTATTTCAAAAAGAAAAAAAAAGAGTTCGATCGATAATGTTATTAATGACATGCTACACAAACGTTTAGCATAAAATTTTTAGAATTAACCAAAAAATAGATTGTACTAAACTAAACATTAGAAAGTTTGGTATAAACAAGGAGGTATTTTTATCTTTAACCCTTTCCGTACGCAAGGAGCCGCGAGGAGATGTGTTCTGCTGTACGGGATACTTATCCCACTCTCGGTCACAGCGCCTCGACTTTCAGCGATCTCCTCGCCGTACTTAAACTCGTGTTTTATCATTTTCATTTTTATTTTGCTTACAATGATTATTAATTTTTATTTAGGTTGAATTAGTTTGGCGTTTAAATAATTATTTTATGTTGAAAAACTTAACAATAAAAAAAAACAGGTTTTCTAAGTTTAAATAAACACGATTATATGATCTTAATACTTTAGGACTAAAAGTGCACTGATTTTGCAAATAAATGATTTTAGGAATGTACAGAAGTATAAAAACAAACGGTAATTTGACATGGGTTGACCGGGTAAATGGGCGGAGAAGACAACGGGTTGTAATTCGACATAAAACGACCAAAAACTTCATTCAACTGCCATCTAGTAATAGGCAGGAATACTAGAAGTACAATACGGTAACGCTAGATAGCTCTAAAGTCGAGAAATGAGAAGATAAAGAATGCAAAAGAGACGCCGAGCTCTCGACTGCTGTACAAGTCCACGGTACGTGGGTCCCGTCTTGCCTCGACTTCTACACAAGTCCACGGTATGTGGGTCCCGGCAGCTCTCGACTGCTGGAGCAGTCCACGGTACGGAAAGGGTTAAATCTGTTTTTAATCAATGTTTATTTGTGACTCAAATTATCAATACCAATAATTAAGAAAGCTGAAGTTGAATCAATAGAAATCAAATGTACAAGTAACACATCTTTATTGCTCTACTAGTTGTACTAAAGCATTCTTAGTTCTAAGCAAAAAAGCATAAATAAAATATTTAAGCAATTTATTTGTTAATTTAATTGAAAAAATAATTTCATCATCAATAGGCTAGAAGACATTTTTTTTTTTTTTTTTTAAATATTAAATGAAGTCTTTATTCATGCAGCGATTTAAACATCATCTACATTAAACATCCATTATTGAAAAAAATACTTCGGGCTTATTTTACATGTTACCTTCTGTAAAAGTGTCTGCCTTATTTATAAAACGGAACTCTAACCAATTCATACTTACCTTCTTATCTACCCAAGAGATTCACTATAGCAAAATTTCAAGGCGCAAAAAACACTTCATAAAACGTGCGTTCAATTTTTGATAAAAGAAAGTTTAGTTGCCCAACTGAATTGGGTTGCTGTACACACAACTTTGTTATCAACCACTAGGCATAGAAAATGAAGATAAACAGTTAAATATATAACAACAAAACACACACACAAAAAAAAATGCAAATCGATCAAACAACAATCTATGCCTTGATAAAAAAAAATAAATAAATAAAACTATGAATATATTAATGAAAATATTTGTAAATAAGTTTCATAAAATAAATAAATAATACAAATAGAAAATAGAGTAGTTTTAGCTCCTAAAGAGGCGTCCATTGTATGTGAAACTAGTATTTGTTTAATTTTGTTTCAATACATAAATACATTGTTTCATTTGTTAAAAAAAAAATACAAATCATTCATGTTGTAAAAATTATGTAATGAACGAAAAAGATAGAGAAAAGTTAGAAAGCTGAAATGACAAAAACGCGTTTAAAAAAATATTCTATTACTCATCAAAGGCATCAGTCATCAAAAAAATAAATGAATACACTGTTTTTTTTTTGTGTTAATTTTGCTTTTAGCTAACAAACAAGCATCATGTCCCAACTGCGGAACCCGGTTGTAATGCCGAATGAAATTTGTGATTTATAAACTGACTTGTGATATATGCCAAGTTGTTGAAATAACTTGTGTCGAGTGGAGCAGTAACGTGAAAACTAGTAGAGTAATGTGTAAGTCGTAGATAGGGAAGTGGGAACTCTGTTTATATTGGAAGACGAGTATTGTGTAAAGCTGAAATACTCTTGATAAAGCTGAGGATATCCTGACCCCTTGGAATAAAGGCATAACCTTGTTATGATATCCTGTAGTTGTCCTAGGAGAATGTTTGGCCCAATGCCTACCAGTCTCACTGTCTGCGAAGCTGGCTGGCCACCTGTTAGCACCAACCCCTCTCTATCTTCCTCTTCATATCTACATGGGATTAATGAAAGAAAAGGTTTTCTCATAATTTATTAATTAAATTCGTTGTTTATAATCAGGGGCATATATAGGAAATAATAAATAATTTCGAGGGGGGGGGGGGTGACCACCGGGGAGTATGGAATGTCCCCCGAAGATGGAAGGGGTCCGGGAAAATTTTAATTTCCCAGCATGAAATTATGGCATTTTTTTGTTAACTAAATAATTTGTCATTTTTGTTCCATTTCCATGATTCGTAAAGTCATTTTGAACAATTTTTATTACACTAAATAGTTTTATATATTATTATACGGGGTGTATCGGAAGTTAATGACAATCCTTCAGGGGATGAAACTAGACAAAAAATATAGATTAACACCACCAACCATACAGTTCTATCTCACTCCGTTCCAGAAATATGCCGTTCTAAAGGTTCTTTAGATAAAATCGTGTTTTTTGTAGTACAACTCCAATTTTCTCTGCTTGTACACATTTTTTTAAAAAAAATCATTACATTTTTGAAATCGGCATTAAATTTGCTTTAAGAGTAATGCACATACAATGTTCACAATTATCTCTTTCAGGCCGTAATATCAATCCCAAAAGTAGAAATTAATAAAAGCTTCTGATTAGCGAAATCTTTTCGAAAATCATTACTCTTCTAAAATGAATCCTGCAGACTGCCGAATCTCACAAAAGTTGTAAAATGTAATCAGCTTTCGAACAGTATACTCAGAACTGATATTATCTCTCAATTTTATAACGTAATTGGAATTCTAGAGTGAAAAAACATCAAATAAATAAAGGTAATATTAAGTTTGTTTTCGCGATAATATCATAAATAAATGAATATTATTCACCGTGAAATTAATATTTAATGATTAAAGTAAGTCTTACATAAAAAAAAAACACGAAAAAATTCATACCTCCTTGCAGATCACACTGCGACACCTGGTCCCACCGCTGATGTAGTCCTTGCAATCTCCAATCAGAAGTTTTTATTAATTTCAACTTTTGGGATTGATATTACGATCTGAATAAGATAATGTAATGAATTCTTGGAAAATATGTGTACAAGCAGAGACAACTACAGAAAAACACGGGTTTCTCTAAAGAACCTTTAGAACGGCATATTTCTAGAACGGAGTGAGATAGAAATGTGTGGTTGGTGGTGTTGAACTACAGTTTTTGTCTAGTTTCACCCCCTGAAGGATTGTCATTAACTTGCGATAAAGGCAAAGGTGTGTACACACACTAGGCACTTCTCATCATACGCCTATGTTTCTGAGACCGTCTAATGTTGAGAATCATAGCAGTGAAATTGAAAAAAAAAGTTGTGTTCGTAAGAAATGCGTGTTGATCATTAATCTAGTTTATTTTTTAATGAGAAAAAAGAGTGAGAAGAATCATTAAAATAAATGTGGAGTTATGCCTTGAATGCAATATAAATCATTAAAGAAAATGATAAATTAACACATATTTATTCATTTTGTTTTTTTGAACAGTCCGGTGTTGTTTCATATACCTTTTAGTTGCGCAAAAAAAGTTATATGTATCGTTAAAACATTACTTTTATTTATTTTAAAGTCCGTTTACACTGGCTGCCGGGACACTCAGATATACTGGCCCTTCGATGGTTTTATATAAACCGACAGGCTAATTTTAGTTATAGAATATATATATATATATATATATATATATATATATATATATATATAAGAAGGATGTATATATATATATAAAGAAGGAACTGGAGACACAGGTTACCCGGGGTCTACGGTGCATTGATGGGGTTGTCATTGCATAGCAGAATGTCCATCGAATTCTACATTTTTGAAATAGGAGCGAAATACAACTTAATGCCAGGATATTTAGTACAATGAAGCATTACTTATCGCTTTAATAGCAGTGACCACGTGACCTCCAAAACCCGTGCACGTTCTATGCGTTAAGTGTGACAACAGCTGATTTTACACTGCTATTCTACGCCTCTTCTACCTTCACTTCTACATCAAAAACTCGATAGGCCATTTTAAATATATATTTTTTTAATAACGTAATATTTAAATATTCTTTTTATTGGTAGTTTCTTAAGCGTTATTTATTAAGCACGCACACACACACCTACACATACATAATCGTAGTAACTGTGCGCTCTGCTTATATTACCCTTTAGTGCAGAGTTGCTCAAACGGTCGATCCCGAGTGCTTTCTAAGTCGATCTCGAGAAAAAATGTCCGTTATAGAACTAAGATACTTATATATATATTTTTTTTTTTTAAGTTAACTTAAGATTTTGTTTTAGTATGTATTTTTTATTTATGTACATTTTTTATTATTTATTTATTTTACGAGCTTCGCAACGACGGCGACTTGCTCTTAAACAAAATGTAAAAACTAATATCTATGCCACAATACACCCTAACTAGATCACTAACCTGCGTCACACTGCAGCCTCCCAGAGTGGATGGAGATTCTAACAATATTGAGGTCGATCGCCAGCAGTTCAGGTTTGGGAACCCCTGCAATAGTGCAATAAGCCTGTACTCTCTCTAACGGAATCAAGTGGGTAAAAAATAATTATTTTTTAGAAATACCAAAGAAGGTTTCTCTGAAAGGTAATTATTAAGCTGTATAATCACTATTAAACTATTCAATGGAATAAGGAAAGTTGGTTTCATTTATGCTACATTTTCTGTCCGCATCATTAATTTCCTACCCCAGACAATTCTGAAATATACAGTTTCTTCATTTTTAGGGAGTACAGACTACTTCTTCAAAGCCCTTCACGAATGCAACCACAGTAGCGAACATTTCTGATAGGAATTTTAAAAGCTCAATTTTTTTTTAGAATCAGTGTTTAAAATAAAAAAAGTCCGACTCGCAGGAACTGCATCATCTTAGCGCGGTTCCGTTCATATCCCTTTTAGCACTTTCCTCCGAAGGAAAGTAGCTATTGAGGTTGCACTCATGACGGAATTTTTGAAAACTTTCTTCGAATCTTTATCGATCCTACCTAGTAGACACCAAAAATGACCCCAGTTAAAATTTATATATATATATATCTATATATATATATATATATATATATATATATATATATATTATATATTTATATATATATATACATATATATATATATATATGCATATATATATATATATATATATATATGCATATATATATATATATATATATAAATATATGTATATATATATATATATATATGTATGTATATATATATATATATAAATATATGTATATATATATATATGTATGTATGTATGTATGTATATATATATATATATATATATATATATATATATATATATATATATATATTTATATATAGTTATATATGTGTCCGTTAACACGATACAGGCCAGAGTTTTTGTTTTTTCGCCACGAAACTTGGTATATAGTATTCCCCCATCAAACGATTGATCGAGTTCGTTAACCAACAAAATCGGTCCATCCGGAGGGGGGGCTTACTCCGGAGCCAAAGTAGTTATTTGCCAATACCAGTCGTAATTTTTGTTATATTTCAACGAAACTCGGTATATGTTGTGTTCAACTGAAGAGAAAAATGTGTTGTAAAAATAAACTAAATTGTTTGACTAGAAGGGAGGGTTTACTCCGGACCCAATTTACTAATTTGCTCATGCCGGTCGTAATTTCTGCTGTATTGTAACGAAACGCGGTATACGTCCTGGATATCTAATAAGGAAGAAGTGTTGTAAAAATTAACTAAATCGGTCTATCGGAAGGGGGGCATTTACTTTGTACTATGTGTTGAATTTAATTGAAACAGGTGTTATTTATGTTTTTATTTTATTTATCTATATAGGTTATTTTAAGCACATTATTCAGGAATGCACTCGACACTACCCAATTCTGAGGAAAGTGCTTAGTTATGCAGCTCCTGTGTGTTAAGACGGACTTTTGTCATTTGAAAAGCTTAGAATAGAAACAGATAATATTTGGTTCGGCCTTTGTTCAAAGGGGCTTATGACTTTACCTGGTCGGGTCCGTCAGACCCCAGAATCCTCTTCTAGAGATACCTATTTCATACGGTAAATGCATTGAAAAATATTAAAAATTTTCACATTTTCTTGTGTTCTTCTACTATAGTAATAATTCTACAAATAAAATCAATTAAAAAAATAAAATAAAAAAACAACAGCATACACGTATAGGCAATTGAAAATATTCAAAAGACGTCAACGAATCTCTTTCTCTTGGCAAGCTATATTTCTAACAATGAATTGTTTTTCTTATTTTACTTAATCTGTTTTATTGTCAAATACATTATCCAACTATAAGCAATTAAAAAATAACAAGGAATAAAAACAGACAAAAAGAACAGTTCGAATAAACGAAATCAATTACTTCAAAGTTTAAGCACTTATTTCTCCGATTGACATCGCTTATTCAAAACTTTCTTCAGAACCTTTTTTGTAGACCATTTAGTAAGCTTTCGAATGGTAACCTTCCGCGTCCCTAATTTTCTACCGTTTTCGAGATATTAATGAAAGTATACGAAGTTCCCAAAACTTTTTATTATTTCTAGCAACAGAAAATTGGTCTCATTTTACCTATCCTGTTTTACACACAAATACATTTTCCTAACACAAGAAATTACTACCTTACTAAATATCTACGGTCTATAGCCCGTATATGATAATAAAAGAGATTTTTCAAATATGTATATATCGCAATAGTATTTCTAAAGTGATACAACTCAAAATAAAACAACTGAATATGTGTCACTCATGCTTATGTAGGGGGCTTAGCATTAAGACAGGAAGGATGACACAAGTGAACTCTTGTGTACAAGCTCTGAATCTAGGTGCATATAGTCGGAGAACTGGCAACGCACTTTTCTTGAAGTGTTTTATGTACCCTGAAATTTTGCTATAATGTACCTCTTAGGTAGATAAGAAGGTAAATATGTGTTCCCTGGGCATACCTTGGTGTACCAGGTACTGCGCATAGGGGAAAGGTGCAATAAAATAGTGCCCAAAAGTAGAGTTTTATTCAGAAGCCAACTATTATTAATGAAAAAAATTGCAAATTAAGGCAATTTTAAAATTAATAATAAATAAGGCAGGCACTTTTAAGGGGGTTAAAATGTAAATTAAAAAAAAAAAAAAGTACCTAGTTTTTATTTTTAACATTAAATGAAGTGCTTTATTCACCTTGCGATTTAAACAGCGTCTTCAATAAACATATTTGAAAATAATTACAAAAGGGCAGACACTTTTGTGGGGTTTAATTATCAGGAAACATAAAAATAAACGTTGCCCATGATAGACTGCAATAGACTGCGCATAAGCGTAAGAATGAATGAGAGCACCGCGCAGTTGTGGTTATTCTCTGCGCTCTCATTGCTTCTTGCTCATATGATCTTGTACAGCTGTTCCGGTTAAAAGTGTCTGCCCTATTTATTATTCATTGTAAAATTGTCTTATTAGCGCGGTTCCTCCCTACCTCCGTAAGGAGAACCCGCTTATGAGGTTGACCTCACGACGCAATCCGAAAGTGCCGACAAGAAACTTTCTCGTTTCAGACCCCATACATCACGAAAATATAGGTGGTTCAAATTCGTATATATATATATGTCTGTTCGCTCTCTAGGAAGCTCAAAAATGGTCCTATTTTGATGAAATTTGGTACAAAAATCTTTCGTCTAATTTGAAAGGTCAAGATCGTTAAACAGCTGAATCCGCCCACCGGAAGATAGTGTTTGGGCGAAATTCGCGCTAAAAAATGGTAACGCTTACGTTTTTGAGTTCATAAGCTTGTAAGTACTCGTTCTATAGGCTTCTTGGGATAGGAAAACGAATGAAACCATTTTCAAGGCGATAGCTTTAACCGTTTTCGAGAAAATTGGAAAATAGTTTTTGAATACCGTTTTTGGTTTGGGTACTTAGAATCATGGGATTCAGTTAAAACATTTTCTGCATGTTCTACTTTCATTAAAACTAATATGTTGAGATTTTTGTTACGTTTGGAGTTAAGGAAGGGTTAGAATAAAATAAAATATAAGTTAAGACAAGCATATATATATATATATATATATATATATATATATATATATATATAAACAAATTTAAACCACCTGTATTTTCGTGATCTAAGGGGTCTAAAACGAGAAAGTTTCTAGTCGGCACTTTCGGAATGAGTTATGAGGTCAACCTCATAAGCGGGTTCTCCCTACGGAGGTAGGGAGTAATCGCGCTAATAAGACAATTTTACAATAAATAATAAATAGGGCAGACACTTTTAAAGAGTATAACAAGTAAAAACAAAAAAAAAACTTAATTGTTTTTATTCTCATTTTAAATGAGAGTTTTATACACGTTGTCATTTAAACCGGAACAGCTGTACAAGATCATATGAGCAAGAAGCAATGAGAGTGCAGAGAATAACCACAACTGCGCGGTGCTCTCATTCATTCTTACGCTTACGCGCAGTGTATTGCAGTCTATCATGGGCAACGTTTATTTTTATGTTTCCTGATAATTAAACCCCACAAAAGTGTCTGCCCTTTTGTAATTATTTTCAAATATGTTTATTGAAGACGCTGTTTAAATCGCAAGGTGAATAAAGCACTTCATTTAATGTTAAAATAAAAACTAAGTACTTTTTAATTTACATTTTAACCCCCTTAAAATTGCCTGCCTTATTTATTATTAATTTTAAAATTGCCTTAATTTGCAATTTTTTTCATTAATAATAGTTGGCTTCTGAATAAAACTCTACTTTTGGACACTATTGTATTGCACCTTTCCCCTATGCACAGTACCTGGTGCACCAAGGTATGCCCAGGAAACACTTATTTACCTTCTTATCTACCTAAGAGGTACATTATAGCAAAATTTCAGGGTACATAAAACACTTCATGAAAAGTGCGTTGCCAGCTCTCCGAACTCGGCACCTAGATTCAGAGCTTGTACACAAGAGGGCACTTGTGTCATCCTTCCTGTCTTAATGCTAAGCCATGAGTGACACGTTTTCAGTTGTTTTATTTTGAGTTGTATCACTTTAGAAATACTATTGGGATTTATAAATATTTGAAAAATCTCTGTTATTATCATATATGGGCTATAGACCGTAGATACTTAGTAACGTAGTAGTGATCTAAAGAGAAAGGATAAGGGAAAATGGCTGCCAACTGCCCTATTCCAGCCTGTAAAGGTTGGTAAGTCGTAAATTTATCCGTAATGGTGTTGATATTTACATGGAAAGCCTAGTCGGGGGTATAAACATATGTTTTACTTTATTACTGGCCTCTTAAAGCTTGTGAAACTTATAGGTTTGTCATTTTATGCAAAAGTGGCTATTCAGTTCGCTTGTTCAGGAATTTTATTTTTCCGTTTCCAAACCTTGCGGAGAATGTTGTACGAATCTATGTGAATGTGATAATAGATAAGGCTTAAAATTTTGAAAGTATTTGTTTAAGGGTGTTTATGTCTCCCAGAATCCATTTAATTTATTTAATTTTCATTTTGCCTCTATCCTGTAGGATCATTGGCGATTGCATGGTAAGAAAATAAATAAAAAACATATTTTATACTAAAGTGGTAATGAACATACAATAATAATATACGAAAATGTGATAATTGTTAGCAGGGAATTGATGTATGAATAAATGAAAATAATATTACATAAATAACTTATAATAATAAATTTTTTTTTTTTTTTTTTATTTACAGAAATATATTACAATCTACAGTATATGTATTATGTAATTTGACATAGGTATAGGTATAGCTTGACCACGCCTCAGGTGCCACCAGTTGTCAACCGAATACCTTCCTTTAGGAAGGATTCTAGGATGACCTGGAGTTACCTTACGCCATCCAACCACACTCTGCGACTAGCAGGGAGGATTGGAGGCGAATGAGGCGTGACCTGTGATATCACGAGGAGAGAAGATATCCATCGATATCACTCTCAATTATCATTATTACAATCACACTGATTTTTGAGCACTTCACGACACTTCACTGCGTTAGTAGATCCCGGGGCCACTTCCTATGAAGACGTCTGGGTGGAGAGGAAGGATGATTGGTGCTGGATAAGGATTGGGCTATAGGATTAGGATGATTAATCAATTTACTATGGAAAGATGAGAAGCGGATAGGGATTATATCTTGGACAAAGGGAATATTTAGGTCATTATGGAGGGTGCGATTCGAAACATAATAAGGAGCATTAACTATGGTACGTAGGATTTTGGATTGGAATGTTTGGATTCGGTGGATGTTGGAATGCTTGGCTGTCCCCCAGAGTTCGATTCCGTAAGTCCATATCGGTTTTATTAATGAGTTGTAGACAGTTAGTTTGTTATGTACGGTTAAGTGTGATGTTCGATTTAGTAGTCTGTATAGTTGTCCGAATCGTCGATTGAGTTCTTGCCGTTTATGTTTAATGTGTGCGTTCCAAGTTAATCGTGAGTCAAGGTAAAACCCAAGGTATCGGACGTTGTTGGTTATAGGTAAAGGATTGTCGTTGAAGGAAACAGTAGGACAGGTTTTACGTCGAAGGGTGAAGGTTATTTGGTGACATTTTTCGACGTTTATCTTGATGCGCCACTTTTTGCACCACTGTTCAATTTGGGTTAAATGGGATTGTAGGTTCTGGGAAGCTGTGTCTGGATTTATGTGGGGTGAAAGGATGGCCGTATCATCTGCATACGTGGCCAAGAGGGTGTCAGGATGTGTTGGAATGTCAGCTGTATATAGGGTATAAAGGATGGGACCGAGGACACTACCCTGAGGAACTCCCGCTTCCACAGGGAAATAATCTGAGTAGGCTGTTCCATGCCGGACTTGAAAAACCCTGTCTGAGAGGTAGGAGCGAAGGATTAGGTAAAGGGTGCTGGGAAGGTGGGTTTTGAGCTTGAAGAGTAAGCCTGTGTGCCAGACTCGGTCGAATGCCTGGGCAACGTCCAAGAAGGCAGACGTGCAATACTCTTTTCGCTCGAGGGATGAGGAGATGAGATCAACAACGCGAAGCCCTTGCTGCACTGTGGAGTGTTGGGAGCGGAAGCCGAATTGATGAGATGGGATGAGATTTAAGGAATTTAGGATAGGTAGTAGGCGCTTTAATAAAATCTTTTCAAATAGTTTGGAGAATATTGGAAGAAGACTGATAGGGCGGTAGGAGGAAGGATTGTTGGGAGGTTTACCAGGTTTAGGAAAGAGGACAACTATTGAGAATTTCCAGAGTATGGGATAATGGGTTGTTCGGAGGATGCAGTTGTAGATGTAGGTGAGGAATACAATGGCCTTGGTTGGAAGCTGTTTAAGGATTCTGGAGGTGATGAGGTCGTAACCAGGGGATTTCCGGGAAGGTAGTCGGGATATTAGAAATTTAACTTCAGATGGATTGACTGCATTTGGTGGTAGGGAGAGAGGAAGTGGGGATTGTAGGAAATCATCTAATCCCGGTAAATGGGATTCAGGATCAGGAGGAGGATGAGGAGTAAATGTTTTTTTGAGATGATTAGCAAATAACTCGGATTTCTCTTCGTCGGAGGTGGCCCATGTGCTGTCCTCTCGACGAAGGGGGGGAGATACAGGATGGTATTTTAGGATTTTGCGAGTAGCATTCCAAAGGGATTTGTCGGAGGTTGATAGAGATGAAAGATAGGAATTAAAGGATTCGGAACGATGTTGGATTAGTTGTCGCTTTACTAATCGGCATAATTGATTGTAAGAGCGACGGTCGGAGGGATGGCGAGTTCTCTGCCACAGAGCTCGTGCTTGGCGTTTGGATGTTATTAGGTCTCTTAGGGATTGGGGTAGAGGACTTTCAGCTGGGATTGGGTGATGATGGCGTTTAGGAAGGGAGGAATTCCATGCACATTGCTGAATGGAGGTTGTGAATTGTTGGACAGCTATATCAAGGTCTTCAGGGGTTTTAAGGGAAATGTTGAGGTTAATGGTGTCTTCAAGGAGGGATCGGAAGAGGTTCCAATCGATAGGTCCAGTGATTAAGGAAGGAGGTTGGGGCTTTGGAATAGGTTGTAGCGAGAGTGTAAGGATTAGAGGACTATGATCAGAGGATAAGTCATCCAGGGTAACTATTGAGGTGTAGACGGATGTAAGACCAAAGGATACAAAGAAGTCTATTAGATCGGGGATACGGTTTGGATCGGTAGGCCAGTATGTTGGGGAATTCGGGGAAATGGTTGAGCAGTACTTTGAGGAGAGTGCAGAGAGTAGGGTACGACCACGGG
Source organism: Gonocerus acuteangulatus (assembly GCA_946811695.1). Lineage (NCBI taxonomy): Eukaryota > Metazoa > Arthropoda > Insecta > Hemiptera > Coreidae > Gonocerus > Gonocerus acuteangulatus. The sequence continues at coordinate 31,002,966 of OX328123.1, forward strand.
AATTGGTTACCCTTGACCCCCACTGAAGATGCTTGGCGTTGAAATCACCTCCTAGAAGGAATTTGGAACCTAGGGATTCTAGAAGATCTAGAATTTCTGACTCAATTAGAGGTTTATTAGGAGGACAGTAGACAGCTGACAGGGAAATTGGGAAGGAAAATGTTGAGACTGTAATAGTGGCGGCTTGGAGTGAATGTGTTGGATTGGTAGGACGGGGGTGATGGGATAAGGTTCTTCGTATTAGGATGGCAGATCCGCCATGGGCTTTACCGTCTGGGTGGTCGGTACGGTAAGTGTTGTAGTCCTGAATTCGTAAATGTTTATTTTTGGTAAGTCGTGTTTCAGTGATGAGTGCGACATCTATACTTTTGTCTTGTAGTAATGTAGTCAGTTCGTTTGTGTGATTTGTGATGCCGTTAGCATTCCAAAGTAGGATGGACAAGGATTTGTGTGTGGGAGAGGGAATCATTTTGAAAGGGTTGGGAGCAGGTGAGTAACTATAGTATTAAGGAGGGTAATGAGAGGACTAATAAGGGATCTGAAGTCTGACAAGAAGGTATTAAGGAGGGAAGTGATGTCATTGGAGGAAGTTGGTGGAGGAATGAAGGGAGTGGTCCGTCTTGGAGTCGGTGTTGATGTGTTGCCTGGATGTTGGTCGGCGGGAGCTGTCTCATTGAGTACTGGTTCTTCTTGTTGGCTAGGTCCGGCAGCGAGTTGTGCGAAGGAAACTCCAGCTTCAACTCTTCTGGTGGGCTGTGGGCGTTCTTCACCAGGAGGCAACTCACCGTAGTTTCGCTGCCGGGTGTTGCTCATTCTTTTTAAATTTTTGAATGTTTGGCAACCCTTGTAGTTAGCCGGGTGGTTTTGAGAGCAAAGTGCACACACCGCGGGGCTTTCCTTTGGCTTGCTGCACTCCTGGCTTTTGTGGTTTTCTCCACACCTGACACATCTTGGTATGTAATTACAATATGCCTTTGTGTGGTTATACGACTGGCAATTTGTACACTGTACCGGCTCCCGTTTGCGGTATGGTTTTTCAACTTGTACTCTAGTGTGGTAAAGCCTGGTGATGCTGTAAATTCTATCAACATTTGGCTGTTGATCAAGATCCACAAAAAAGAGGGGTAAGGCAACTTTCATCATTCCATGGTCGGTTGATCTCTTGACGATGACATTCGTCGCTTGCCTCGCCTTGAAGCCAAGCGAAGAGAGTTCTTCTATGATCTCTTCTGGAGGGGTGGAGGGATGGAGATTTCGTATAACCACTCGTAGGGCACGTTCATACTTCGGTTGATACGTGTGGTATTGAGCCTTTGAATCGTTTAAATATTTTATTATTGCTCTATATGTGTCAGGTGTTGTACAAGATATCTTTGTTGTGTTGGTTCTATTTATGCAGGTATATGTTTGTGAATTAACTTTTTGATTAAGATGAGTGCAGAAAATTTTTATGTTTTGGATATTGCTGACAAATATGGGGGGAGGCCTTATGATTTTATCTTGTGATTTTTCGGTTTCCATATCCTCTTCTTGCTCCTTCTGTAACGCTTGGAATGGGTTGACTGTGAAAAATGCAGACTCTTCCTTTGTTTCTCCATTGATTTTAGATGTACCGGGAGTTCCTTCAGCTGATGTTGACGAATTCTCATTTTTTAAGGGCGGTTTCTTCGAGATCTTCCTTCTAGAACGCGTGTTCTTGGACGGTGACGTAGGTGGAGAGCTGCCAGCTGACCTGGATCGTTTACCACCGCTTGCCATTACCATGTGGTAAAATCCTCCCATAAATTATTATAAGCACGCGTACGTGAAAAATAAAAATAAACGAGCAAAAGAAATATAGATAGATATATTTTTTGCAATAAAAAATATAAGGCGCCAACAGGAGTCTCGAACTCGGACTTCTTAGCCCCGGACTCCAAGACGTTAGCCCTGAGCCAGAGAGGTGATGCGGGAGGAGTATCTCGATTCCCGTGAAGGCCCCTAGTTTCTGAGCTAGCTAGGGAGGCAGCTAGTAGAGGGGGACTGTTCTGCAGAGACAGGAATAGCCCCCACCTCTCGCTTACCGTGAGGCAGGGCAGAGAAATCACAATATATACTGCAACTTTACTCACTTATTTATCGTTGTTTTTGTGCAGGAATTCTGGGGAAAATTCAAAGAGTCTACACTCTACGATTAATTAATCATTTGAGCGAGTTTAGTTCAATTTCGAGCGCAATGAACCACTAAACTTTCACAAAAAGCGAGAGCTAAAAAATACACAACTTCACAGTTCAATGGCTGAAGCGCGACTATGATAATAATAATTATGATAAATGATTCAAATATAAGTTAAGAAATGTTAATAATACATGATTATAAATAATTACAATTTTAGTGGATTTGTTTTTTAAAACAAATAATAATAAAAAATAAAAATTAAAATTTTGAATACATATTTGAATTTTTTAAAAAAATAAAAAGTTTTTGTATGTCTTCTTCTTTGTCGCCAAGAATTTTTGCAAGAGAAGATCCAATTCCAATGGATTTTCTCAAGGAAGTGTAGTTTCTGCATGATATCAAGAAATGCTCCACCGTCCATTGTTGTCCTATATCACAGCTGCATGTAGGTGGATATAGGTTAAGGAAGAGATGTTCATGGCTGAGGAGACAGTGGCCGATTCTTAATCTGCACAGGACAACTTCTTCTCTCCTTGAAGAACGTTCACTTGTCTGCCATCGCTTCGGAATGTCCTTTATTTTCCTGAGTCCTTTCTCCTCCATTTCAAGCCACTTATTGGTCCAGAGTCTGTAGAGGATTTCTTTTACCAGGGTTTACCCCCAGAATCCATACATCAAGAAAATAACGATGGTTCAAATTTGTTTATAAATATATATGTATATGTGTATATATATATATTAATATTTGTCTATTCGCTCAAAAATGGACCGATTTTAATGAAATTTGTTAAAAAAATACTTTGTGTGTTTTCAAATGTCGATTTTGGGAACATGTTTTTTGGGCAAAATTCGTGCGAAAAAAAATAGTAACGTTTATTTTTTGGTGTTAATAGGTCGTCGTAATAGTCGTTTTATTAGGAATTAGGCTTGGCAAATCCTTTATTTTTCCTAAAATTTTCGGATATTTGTTTGTATATCTAAAAACCGGTCGGGAAATCGTGATAAATGTAAATAATCTATTCAAAGGCTCATTAAAATTTCCCCAAATACGGCTATGATACGATTTTTGATAGAGGGATGTCAGTCGGAAGAAGTCTGTGATAAAATTTTTTTTTTTTGCTTAGTACCTTCACTATCAATTTACCAAGTAATTCAATCCCGTAGACCTTCTTATATTTTTCAACTCTTTGAATTTAAATCCTCTGTTCACTCCCGTAACACCCGATCTCGTCCTTCCGATCTTTATATTCCTTCTCACCGAAAAGCAATACTGGGAAAATCATTCGTCACCCGTGCCACCTCGCTATGGAATTCCCTGCCTCTGTTTGTCCGCCATTCTACCAACCTAGAAACCTTTAAATCCCGACTCTTCCACCACCTTCTATCCCTAGTTTACCCAACCCCTAGTTTATATTGAAGCTGTACATTATATACTGGTAGTTTTTATAAGTTTATATATATTAAATTCATTATTATTTTGTAATTACAAAATTATTCCTATGGGACTTGTGTCCGGGAATAAGAATAAAACTTTTCATTTCATTTCATTTCAAATATCCTGTTGTGATAGCATCTAAGATCTCTCTTCGGTTTGGGATTCCGTTTTACATCTTTACAAGAAAGATTAAGACAAAACATTCCTATAAGATGACTGAAGAAAATTCAAGCTTTGCAAATGACAATAGAGTTAAGAACGGCAAAGGTTTAAGCCATAAAATAAGTTTGTCTATAAAACCAGACGAGAGAAAGGCCTTTGTATAATTTAGTGTTGTTTTTTTTTTGTTTTTGTTTTTTTATGACAGAGCATTCCTTAATAATGAGAGGAAGGGATATTTTCCGCCTGGGGTTGGCTAATTTTCTAAGCACTAAGACGTGTCTTAGAAATAATCGTACTTTAACTAAGATATCCAGAAAACATATATTAATGGGGCTTGATTATATACATACATATATATATTTGTCTGTTTGTGCTCTACCGTTTTTGTAGAGAGACTTCAAAGGCTTTTATAACTTTCCCCAATTAGGCATTAGAAATGAAAAAGAAGTTGCATTAGGATCCTCGGTTCTGGGTTAACATGTTGGATTTGCCAAGGAAGTTATCAAAACTTATTTGAACTTCTTTAAACAAAGATCAGGGTACAAATTTTATTTATCTTGTCGACATAAAGCAACACCTAAAAGTTTTGTCAGTTAGTACGTTCATTATTGGTAAATGATTTTGCTAAGGTATATGTACTCCTTGTCTAAGATCGTGGGATCATTTTCCACTAGGGGTGGTGGCTTTCGATATTTTGCTGATATAATTTCAAATAGCAATAATTTAAAGATATTAATATATTTAATTATACTCTAGAAAACCCAAAATAAATTCTTGACCATCCATTCATATATATATATATATATATAAATAAAATCATTGGCCTTTCGAAGTTGGAATAAAATGTATTACTTTTATAAATTGAAAAAATAGGCTCATTTCATTGAGCATGTTTGTTTCACTTCTAAATTTGCTTAATAGTGAATAGAGCTCATATATCTAAATGGCATAAATTAAAATGGAATTATTTTCTTTTGAATCTAAAATTGTAACAGTTTTTATTCTAAACTTTTCAAATCAACCCCTGGAACTATTACATTGGAAACGTGTTCAGAAGAAATCATGTTTGGGCTCTTTTTAATATTCTCTTTAGCTGCGGAGCATTATCTATCAATAAATAAATATTCCGTTCTATTGTATAAACTTTGAAAGAGGTCGTCTAAAAAGATTACTGTTTGGAAACTGATAACTGTATTCTGTAGGTGCCCTACTCGAATCGTCTTTTCTATGACAGGGTTGTGAAATATTCAGGGGTTTGTTCATTATTATTGTCAGTATGATGAGCTTACTAAATTATCGAACCGATTAGCTGTCCAAGGTAGAGACTATCTGATGGGGAACAGGGCCCTTCCCCAGCCCAGACTTTGTAAATATTTGAGGAACCACACCCAAATCTTGTGGGGCTTCTCTACTCTGCTTAGATGGAGCTAAATGGATTTGAGGGGTTTCTTCCTTAGCATTCTTGTTGTAACATAGCCAGCAAAGTGAAACATTCTTTGGATAGTACTTATTTAACTTCAGTATTATGTCATTTTTTTAGGAGGGACATGTAAAAGAGTACATTTTTGATTTTAATATTTTAATCATTAATATAAAAATGCATGCAACATCTTTTCTATGTATTCTCTTCCTGTACTTGGAATACTAGTTCTGGGTTAATCTAAAATAAAATAAATCTGTTTTGAGAAAAAGACTGATCAAGAAACAATATCAATGAACAATGCCTGCCAACCCAAAGCTAATCTTTATCTACATACCTAAAAATCTGTCTCAAATGTATGACAATTTCCCAATATCCATAATACAACCAACCTGAGTTGTAGTAACCTATTTCCACTATATAAAACTCACACTTAAGTTTGTTCTAACAAATGTCTAATATTTTGCCAATCTATATTTCATAATCTACAAATCACCTTCTAATATTTAGCTGATCTTCATCACAACACGTTGAGTGCAGTTTAAGATGTGATCTGGATATCCCATTTGACGTGACAGAACTCCTTGGAGATGATTGCCACCAGTTTGACACAATACTCAAAAACTTAGAGAATACAAACACGTACAACAAAATCTAACACCAAAACAAATACCTTGTCAGATTTTCAAATAAAAATATGGCAAATGTTTAGATGACAATTTATACTAATTTAAAGACTATATGAGCTAATGGACAATTTTAAATTTCCCTCTACCAAAACGCTTTGAAGAACATGTAAATCACCAACAAAGCGATAATAATAATCACATTACCTGTAATATAAAGACACTCTCACTCTCTGGATCCCAATACCAAAACTGAAGGTTTACATGCCCCAATCATCTCCAAGTCCATTGTATGCTTGCGTTCTAATATTGACCACCCAACAACCAAAGCATTTCCTGACATAGCCAAAGATGGTGACGCCCCATTTTCAAGGATTGCGTGAAAACACTGTCCAAAACTTTCATTTGTAGGTTGTCGTTTTTTTTGTTCAAGGAGCTATCTTCATCTTCAGACATTTTTTATGACACATCAAAAATATTTTTAATTAATAAAAGTAGTATACATTAAGTTACAATGTGAATGAATAAATCGCCTTTGGATTGAATTTATATGTTACAAACAAAGTCTTGTACAAGCCATGAAAAAGAAATTCCAACCTCTGCTGTCTGTAATTTTCTTTACTCTTTTAAAGCGCTTTCGATTACATCACCTCATTGTTAGTTCGAGTTAACGGGCCAACGCCCGTCCTTGGCTGTGCATCTATTTGAAGCTGTGCCATTCACTCAAGCCCTGTGTGTCTTTCTGTGGTGTCATCTCCAGTGTCCCCCTGCTGTGCTATAAGTCGAGGAATCTGCTAATTCAATCTGCATGGTGAAACACTCACAGAAGACTCATAAATAAAATTTCTACTTATGAAGGTTGTCCATTCTTTTCCATGGCATGACGATGAAAGTTTACCAACCAGCTTACAACAATTGCAAATTTTTGGAAAACATTTTCATCTATTTATTTCAAACATTTCCTATTTTTGTTTGGTGTAAAGCATTTTTTTCACTATTAGTTTTTACTTATTATTTCTTTGGGTGGGGGATGTTCCTTTTATACATTTTTTTTTTAAGTCGTATTGAAACTGCAATACTGAACAATGAAGAAATTGAACCCCTGAGAGTGGCCGTTCTAAACACACTTTGAAGTAACTCGAAAATTGAGTCAATATTTTCATAATTGAAAGTAAATACATTAAGGGGTGTATTTCTAAATAAAGACTCGCACGCTGAAAGGAGAGCTATATATAGATGGGAAGGAGACGCTATAGCCTGATAATTGAATGATTCCGAGAGGGGGGTGATGACCTTTCCCCCAGTCTCCTACTCCTCCTTCTCCCTTTCCTAATTTAATACGTCCAAGGAGTGAATTGTAGATTCTTATCTTACCTATTTATTTCAGGAATTGAAAAGAATCAATCCAAATATAACACTAATGGAGTCATCAAGAATTCGGGTTAACTTCAAAGTCACTATATAAGTAAAATATAAAAAAATAAGATGTTCCTAAATGCCGATAGTACAACAAAGCATAGATTTTTACATATTTTTATTCAAATGCAGACTGAGACAAAACTTTGACCTGCCCAATAATATCACTCACTTACTCAGTGACGGAATCTAGTATATAAAAAGCATAAGCCAATTCTTGAAACAAAGAAGTCTAAGTGGCATAATTTAACTAAATTTAAATCCTTAAGCTACCTCTAACCACTAAAGCTGTCAATCATAGTTGCAAAATATTTTGAAAAATAGATTAGCCATTTTTCCCTTTATTTTTTAAAGGGCATGTCCATTTAAAAAAAATATGTCAATTTTTAATTTAGAAAATAAATCGTAATTAGGGCATGGCTTTTATGAATAAAATGTTGTTTGTTATTTATAAAGATTATTCTTTTATTGAAGAATCTGTGTCAGTTGAGAAACGTTTTCATTTCATAGATCCAAGTAAGATTATTGAATGAATAGAGGTTGGAAGACTTTGACGTACGAGTATAGTTTTTAGATTTTGAGTTATTTGCAATTTGAACAATATGATAGAATTTATAAACATTATATTTTTATTGTAGGCTATTGATATAATACATAATCAAAAGGCATCAGCCCTATCCTGGCTAGAAAAGGGTAGTGATCTACAGATACCCCAGCCTAAATTCGGAGTTTATTATAATGAACGTTTAAATTAAAAAAAATAAAAAAATAAAAAAAATAATAGTACCCCTGTGTACAGCGCTTAGCCATCCACATATGACTAACTATCAGTGCTCTACCACTGGCCGAACTTACCCCCTATTGGTTAAAGGTTTCTCAAAATTCAACAGTTTGCCTACTCCCAACTATTCATCACCAGAAGAAATATTCTATCATGGAACGCTAAATAATTTATAATTTTTTTTGGGGGGGGCGCACCGACGTTAGTTCATTAGTGCTGACATCCATGGTACAATGGAGAATTTTCTCAACGAGCCAGGAGATGGAAAAAATCTCCTGCAGGTGCAACTCAAACCCCCATCTCCCACAAGAGAATCCAAGGTGTTTGCCGCTAGAATCATTATTATATTCTAGGGGGTTGTTATTATAAAGAGGGTTCTGCCATGGCAGTCACTGTATTTTATGAATCACCAGCCAACTATTTGGTTCTTGTTGAATGATAATTGACCAATTATTGTATTTTGCATCCTATCTTTGTATTTTATTATCATTGTATACATTGTGTTAACCTCGACCATATTATGCCTTTTACATCCATTCATTCCTGAGCTTATTCTTTTTATTTTTTGTTGCAGAGGTTAAACAAGAGCTGGAAGACCTTATGGCTGACATTAAGAAGGCTGCTAATAAAGTTCGTGCCAAACTTAAAGGTAAGGTATATTTGTTGTTCTCTCTCCTGTATTCTGAAAATTCATTTTTAAGTCATATATATGATTTTTTCTTTATAACTTATCTGTTTCAACCAAACTCTCTTCTTAACCAAACAATGCAAAACGAATTTTTTTTTTTTTTTTTTTTTTTTTTTTAATTATATCTAGTAGATGCTTACATTTTTACGAAATATGAAAATAAAATATTAATTCTCTGTATTCCAAGCTTTCCAAATGACTCTAGGGTTAAGAACAGATACAAAATACAAAAAAATGGAACAGATTATTTTAATAACTACGATTTGCCCTGTCGTATGTATCTAACAGCTATGATAGAGGATGTGAGAGCTCTCTGTTGTCCAAGTCATAGTTTGAGGTTCTTGAAGAATAGAGAACAGAGAGATATCTCCATTCTGTCTCCTAGAAACATTTGGGTTAGTTTATTTTTAATGAAACCCAAATCCAAACGCTATCAGATATTCACATCTATCATCACTGAACGATTTACAGTAAAAAATCTCATAACTTTCATAATCCATTGTCATTACTGTAATAACTGTTTAAATTATTAAATTTAATTAATTAATTCCGTTTCATGTTTCAGTTATTGAACAGAACATAGAACAAGAAGAGCATACTAACAAATCTTCTGCCGATTTAAGGATACGTAAAACGCAGCATTCGACATTATCTAGAAAATTTGTAGAAGTGATGACGGAATATAATCGGACGCAGACCGACTACAGGGAGAGGTGTAAAGGAAGGATACAGCGCCAGTTGGAAATTAGTATGCCTCTCTTACATTTTTACAAAGTACTTTTGTTTTTCTTTGCCTTCTTTCACCATTAGCTTCATGCCTCCATAAGAATTCTAAAGATCTTAACCTTTAAGACAAACCTTTCTTTCTGTAGAATCCTAGCTATCCTCTTACTGCTTTAGCTTGTAAATGTATATAGCATAATTATATGTTGCTAGTATTTAATAATCTAGAGAATATAGATTGGCCAAAGCAGCTGTTCCTAGTGGGAATCATACCTGTAATAAGGGTTTTTTGGGGGGTGATTGTCCCAAACACCGGGAGATATGCATGAGGCGAACCTCCCGAAGGCCTTTTAGGTTTTCCCCTCATTTAAGGAAAAAAAAAATGTCTTTAATAATCAGCAGAAGTTGGACTAGTCTAAATGAATTTTCAATCATTTTTTAGACTGAGATTCTTATTTCGAACAATATTGCATACAGAACTGAGGTTTGAATAGACGGTACAAAGCTTGTTGTTTGGACAAAGCTTTTATTATCACTTCTCAATGTCAACCTTTTTCTTAAATCTATCCATTAGACATTCATTAACGGAATAGATTTTCACTTAAAAAATGAGTCTACTTCCTAAAAATGTTTCGATTTTGATGATAAAAGAATTAATTACATTTTCTATTCTTGCGAGACTAAGTGAACCTCCCTCTTAAAGATGTCTGGATTCTAAAGGTAGAGGTTTTGATCTGGCCCCATTAATTAAAATGAACTCTTTTTTTTTTTTTTTTTTTCTTTACATATATCTTTATTCGAAAATTATACAATACATCCAGTATTTTTTATAATTATTTTGTTATTGTTTACATGTCTTGTTGGACCGATAGGGAAAAAAGGCCCATTGGCCAAAACCTATTGTCTTGAGCTTTTAATACAGTTTACATTAAAGTAGCTATTTACAATATTTACACATTTTATATTTACATTATACAGTTAGATTACAATAGGTCTCTAGGCCATTTGCGCTTAAGGCGACGGTGAGGGTTACCGGGAATGGAGGATGAGGATAGGTTATTGATTAGAGGATTGTCGTGACCAGGCAAGCGGGAATGGAAGTTAAGGTATCGGGTTTTGCACAGGGATTGGACAAAGGGGATTTCTAGGTCATTATGGATAGTGAAGTTTGAGACATAGAATGGAGCACTGACTATTTTACGGAGTATTTTGGATTGGAGAGATTGGATTCTGAGGATATTGGATCGCTTGGCACACTCCCAAACTTCCAAGCCGTACGTCCAGGTAGGTTGAAGTATTGTAGTGTATATCCGTCTCTTGTTCTGTAAAGATAATTTTGAGCGAGAGTCTATTAGTCTATTTAGTAGTCTAAAACGTCTGTTTGTTTCCTGTCTTTTCTTTTGTATGTGTTGGCTCCAGGTAAGTCGTCGGTCAAGGGTAAGTCCTAGGTAGGTTACTTGTGTTTTTTCACTGATTTCTCTCTGGTAAAGATTGATGGAAGGGCAGTTGGATCTTCGAAGGGAGAATGTTGATGTGATGGGAGGATTTTTCAGGATTGACTTTTATCCGCCATTTCGTGAACCATGGTTCAAGCAGTAGAAGATGGGATTGAAGGTGTTTGGAAGCAAGTATAGGATCTGAATTGGATGAGAGGATGGCTGTATCGTCAGCAAAAGTAAAGAGGGTTGTGGAATCATGGGTGGGCATGTCAGCAGAGTACACGAGGAATAAGATAGGACTTAGGATGCCGCCTTGTAGAACACCAGCAAGCTGAGGAAAGGAAGAGGACAGAGATGATCCACACGAGACGTTGAAGGATCTCTCAGAAAGATAGGAATTTATTATAAGGTAATAGGTTGAGGGAAGGATTTTTTTGAGTTTAAAAAGCAAGCCCTGGTGCCACACCCGATCGAAAGCTTGAGCGATGTCAAGAAATACACCAGAGCAATACTTCTTCAGCTCAAAGGAAGAGGAGATGGAATCGACTATTCTGTGACATTGGTGGATAGTGGAATGGGATATTCGAAAACCAAATTGGTGGGTGGGGAGGCAGGGTTCAACTATGGGGATTAGACGTTTGAGGAGAAGCTTTTCGAGGATTTTACCCATAATGGGAAGAAGGGAGATAGGGCGATAAGACGAAGGATAATGTACAGGTTTTTTGGGTTTGTGGATCATTTTGATGGTAGATGATTTCCAGGAGTTGGGAAAGTAGGTCGTTCTGAGGACTGCATTATATATATAGGTTAGGAATAGGATAGCTTTTTTAGGTAGGCGTTTTAGGATTAAGGGGGTGATCAGATCTGGTCCTGGTGCCTTACAGGTTTTAAGTTTGTGGACCGCTTAGGAAACTTCATGAGGATGAAAGGAAGAAGGAGGAGGAGAAAGCGGTAGGGCTGAGTCTAGGAATTCGATTACATTTGAAGAATGGGCAGGATGTAGGATGGATTCGTGGGGACGGAATACTTGGGTAAGGTGAGATGCAAAAGTATCGGAAATTTCGGTGTCGGTTTTTGCCCAGCTGTTGTCATCTCGACGGAGAGGATGTGATGGATTAGGATGGGATAGGATTCTTTTCGTGGCTGTCCATAGAAATTTGTCGTCGGGAGTAAGTTTGTTAGTGTATTCAGTGAATTTGTTGTTGAAGTGTTTATGTAGTTCGTATTGTAGTTGTCTTGTCAGATGGATATCGTGTGGTTTGCCATATTCTTCTGGCTCTGTTTTTTTCGGTTCGTAGGAATTGTATGTGATCTGGGAAAGTGGTTGCTGCAGGTGACCTAGGGGGGAATTCCTTAGTAGAAATAAGGAGTCCTGTCTGAATGTCCGTAGTCAGTTTGTTTATGGCTGCGTCAATATCATCTTTGGTCTTAAGAGGGATGTTTAGGTTTAAAGATGAATTTAGGGAAGATTGAAATGAGCACCAATCAACTGGGCCGTTGCTGAGGGATGGGCGGTGAGGACGAGTGAAAAGGTTAGGATCAATGTTAAAGGAAAGCAATATAGGACTGTGATCAGAAGATAAATCGAATAGGTTGGAAACATGGAAAGGAACATGTCTGACACCATTTGTTACAAAATAATCCACTATGTCTGGAGATTTGGATCTGGAAGTAGGCCAGTAGGATGGATTGGGAGGAGAAATGATATTCAGATTGTGGGAATGGATGGTTTGGTGAAAAAGGTTACCTCGAGAGTTGGAGGTTCGACATCCAAATTCGGGATGTTTGGCATTGTAATCCCCTCCTGCAATAAATCTAGGACCTAAACAGGAGAAGAAGGAATTGAGGACGGAAGAAGAGACTGCTTTATTGGGTGGGCAATAAGCAGATGAAATGGTTATTGGAACATGGGAAGAGGATTGGAGGGTAACTGTGGTACTCTGCAAACATTCCAAGGCAATAGGTGTAGGATCAGGATAGTGGGAAATGGAGGATTTGATTAGGATGGCAGTACCTCCGTGAGCAGTCCCGTCTGGGTGGTCAGTTCTGTATGTCCTATATCCAGTAATATAGAAACGTAGTCGGTTAGTCAAGTGAGTTTCTGTAATCAGAGCAACGTCAATGTTTTTGTCTTGGAGTAAGTGGGTCAGTTCGTCTTTGTGGGCTGGAAGTCCATTGGCGTTCCAAAGGAGGATTGAGAGGGATTTAAAGGAGAGCGCAGTCATGGATGCAGGACAGACAGGATGCTGGTCACTTTGTGGAGGAGGTCAGTGAGGGGGGATATGAGGGCATGAAGGTTTTGAATTATTTGGTTCAGGTTTACAAGGGCGGTTGCGATTGAGGAGAAGTCAGGGGATGGTTTTGGTTGAGGAATGGTAACCCTCAGGGGAGGTGGACAATGGGGGCCAGGGGTGGGAGCAGGGGTGGTTGTCGATGGCTTGGGAAGATTTGACCGGAATGCTGATGCGTAGGTTGATCTTCCTGGATGTGATTGACCGAAGGGCTGAGGCTGGTAGTCAACTGGAGGCTTCGGTAGGGGTGGAAAGGTTATAGTATCCTGGCTGGGTGCTGCTTGGGAGGTAGTTCTAGCAGGGCCACGTTGTCCACTCCAAGATCTTCTCCGCTTGACCAACTCCTGATAGGCGATACAGCCACGGTAGTTTGCTGGATGGGCTTGATGGCAGTTTATGCACATAGCTGGAGTGTCTCTGGTCTTCGAACACCCATTCGATAGATGAGGGCCTGCACACTTCACACACCTGGGGTTCACCCGACAGAATTTCTTGGTGTGATTGAAGCTCTGACATCTTGTGCATTGAGGGATGTCCTCTTTTTTATGTGGTTCTTCCACTTTTATTGACGTGAACAGAAGTGTCTTGAGGGAGAAGATGTCAGGATTGTTTGGTGCTGGCTTAAGATTTATAAAAAAAAGTGGGAGTGGAGTTCTTGTAGTTTTTTGCAGTACATTACAGGCATCTAAAACCTGAAATCCTAATTTTCCTAGTTCAGATATTATCATGTCTTTTGGCGTTGTGTGGTGTAGGTGTCTTATGACAACTCTGTACGGCTTTTCCTCTTTAAATTGGTAAGTGTAGTACTCTATATTTTTAGCTTGGAGGAGTCTAACTATTTTTCGGTAAGTGTCGGGATTTTTAGCTTGAACTGAAAATGTATTCATTTTGGATTTGCATGAAAATGACGTTTGGCCGACTTCTGATGCTATTAAGTTGCAGATGGCGAGGAAATCAATGTCCGGCTTTAGGTTTATTGGTGGTGGTTCACAGGAGTCATTGAAGTAAAATGAACTCTCATTTGTACTTTTGAGAAAATTAATCAAATGATAATCACCACGTCTTAACAACAAATGCAAAAATATTGCATGTTTTGCCTTACAAATCTGTAGTCCTCCTGCAATATTAACATACACATATGCATGTATCTTTTTATTTTCATTATCCATACGAAGCACTGTTCTAACATTTTGAACTTACGTAGGATGTGGCTCTTTTCATTTATTTATTATTTAATTACTTTTCATTTAACAACTTATTTTTTCAAGTTGAGTCAGCCATACATTTATAAAATGTTTTAGTTGTTTTTAAAATCTTCAATTTGTCATGTTTAGCCATTTCATTTTGGTAATCTCTCTCCTCTGATTATTATGAGCCTATAGTTTTATTGTTGAGATGTTCATCTTGTAATAACTCAAGGAGACCAGCTTACTAAAATGATTGTGAACTTGTATAATTAAAAAATAAATTTATAAAAAGAGAAACATTGTGCTCTTTAATCAAAGCCTTCTTCTAATAATCTTACTCTTTAAGCAAATTTGATCTTTAATCTATTAATAATAATAATAATAATAATAATACGAAGACAAGGTATAGTTGGGATTCGGCTAGGAGAAAAACGTCAGACTTTCAGGAAGAAATCTGTATTTGGACGTTTCGGCTGCACATTGGCAGCCTTCTTCAGCACTAGAGAATGCCTAGGGGGGAGGGAGGAAGACCTCGAGAACAACTTAGGTAACCATGGTTGAATGTATGAAGTGTAAGTCGCACCATTTTTTACCGTCACACATTTTTACAGTCACCAACCACATTAACCCATGTAACCACTTCTCCCCAGCTCATAAACAGTTTGTAACCGCTAAATCACAATTCCAAAATTGCCCATACATTCAACCATGGTTACCTAAGTTGTTCTCGAGGTCTTCCTCCCTCCCCCCTAGGCATTCTCTAGTGCTGAAGAAGGCTGCCAATGTGCAGCCGAAACGTCCAAATACAGATTTCTTCCTGAAAGTCTGACGTTTTTCTCCTAGCCGAATCCCAACTATACCTTGTCTTCGTATCTCTGCAACGGCTAACTATCTCCATCTTCAATAATAATAATAAATCGGGAAGGTTATTCTCCGAAACAGAAGTTTTCATAATAGCCACCCAAGATCAAGTTATAGCAACAAAATCCTACCGACGACACGTATTAAAAGAAACGAGCATCTCTGATAAATGTAGATTGTGCAACAAAATGTATGTGTCGATTCAGCATATTACGGCGGGCTGTGATATCCTTGCGGGATCTGATTATCTTCAACATCATA
This sequence comes from Gonocerus acuteangulatus, assembly GCA_946811695.1. NCBI lineage: Eukaryota > Metazoa > Arthropoda > Insecta > Hemiptera > Coreidae > Gonocerus > Gonocerus acuteangulatus. The sequence goes on from OX328123.1 coordinate 31,018,414, forward strand.
ACAACGTGGCCAAGATATACCGCCAAGCTCTCACAGAAAAATTCAGGTTGTTGGATAAGACGTTCCCTTATTATCACTACGTTCCACAAAGGCTTTTAGAGAAAGGTACAATTAAAGTGTATTGGGACGAAGCGATGATGACGGACCAAACTCTCCATCACCATAAACCGGATATTCTTATCATTGACAACGGGAATAAGAGAGCTGATATTATTGATATTGCTCTCCCGAATGATGAGAATATTCGGAAATCTTATGCCGAGAAGCTACGAAAATACCAGGACTTGGCCATAGAGAAAGATTTATATAAGTTAGATTCCCCAAGGATAACAGCTATTATTATATCGGCTAATGGACTCATCCCAAAGACCACAGTTACAGCTACAAATTACTTAAAACTCTCGGAGGAATTGATTAAAGACGCCCAAAAAGCGGTACTGTTCGATACTGCGAGAATAGTTAGAAAATTCTTGAACAAACACCCGTGATAAGATTCGTGAAAATAAATCAAAAAAATTAATAAAAACAACAATTCTTTCGGTTGGCAATAGCCCCCATATATATATATGTTTATATATTGTGGTGTTTTGTGGGGGGGGGGGATTGAAAAAAGAATTTAGAAGAATTATTATAGAAAAAGTGGACTTGAAATGTTTATATTATATTTTCATTATATCTCAGGGTTCATTTAATATTACCAAACTCACCACATACGGATTTATGAATAAAACTATTTGAATAATTAAATTAATTTAATAAATTTCCTGAAAGAAAAGCACGAGAAATATCAAATTAAAACCACTTCTTACCATCTGTCCTTTTATGTGTTGAGACCATATTAAATACCAGGAGAAAGGTTCATAGTAAATAAAATAGAGTTGGAAACAAATGATTTATATTGAAATAAAAAATATAACTTATGATTTGGCATAGCTGTGATATAAACTTAAATATAAGAAAGAAAAGGTGCTTGACTCACATAATTGTATCAATGTTGGGTTATTTAAGAAAAGTTAGAACATAATTAAAATATTAAACTTATATATTAAAATATAAATATTGGACATTATGAAATTTTAGATAGCTTTTGAATTTAATTGAAGATTGGCAGTTATTGAGATATACTCAGCTTATGATATGGATGATGTTCTGGAAGTGAAGAGGCAGACTGGTTGTAGTTATGTCGGCATGTTGAGGAGAATGATGGTCGGCTGCTAGATCATGGAGTGGTGTCTGGCCATCATGAGAAGATGAAGTGAGAGCTTGGTGTCGGCTGACCAGCTGGTTTTGCAGGGAGATCGTGTGCCCTTCGTCTCTGGTGCTCGAATGAGATCGAGTGGTGGGGGGAGGCTCTTTTTATAGGCGTTACTCCCACCATACCAAGGAAGTTTGTCTTCAGCGATCGCCACCTGGATGTTCAAAGGGCATCTTTTGGAAGCACCTCTATTCTTATCTTCCTGGGAAACTTGTTTACCTGATCGCTCCCAGCCGAGACTTTAGAATCTTCTTTTATTTCACACTGCCTTTAAAAAAATAAATACTGCCAAGCTAAGCACTGCCAATTGCTATTCCTTTTATTACTCTTTTATTTATTTAATTTGTTGACAACACATAATATTTGTGATGGACTTATGGAATATAACTTAGCCTTTATTTTGAATAGGAATGCTACTCTTTGCTATGCCAGAAAATGACTCTTTCTAGAGCACCCCCTTTTAGATCATTACAATATATTGTATTTATGTGATAATATAATATATATTTTATAGAGCTGATCTTAATAAACATCAGGACCTTGGAAGAGAAAGGGCGAATCTGAAAAATTAACTATTCATTAAATGACCCTTAGCTCAAATATATATAACTGGCGAATAAGGCGGAAGGTCAATAAAATATATATAATATAATATATACAATGACCAGTCTAGACGAGGCCCTGCTAGTGGAAGGTTCCATTCCTCAGGTTGAGGCTGAATTAAATGTTTAAGAGTGTTCCCCTGAAGGGGCACCAAAAAGGGTGCGAAACATTTAGGGAAGATAAATAAAAAGTGTAAAAGTGTGTGGCGATATTTTATTGACCTTCCGCCTTATTCGCCAGTTATATGTATGAAAAATTAACTTTTTTTTATTATTTTATTTTCTCAGTCAGAAAGATGTGAGTAACATGGTGCTTCGCCTTGTTTCTTAAGTTTGTCTTTAGTTCTCTCATGGTTTCAAGTTAAAGTGAATAGTACCAACATCTATGAAAAACTATTTGTCCAATTTCAAGGGTGAATCCTGCATCTGAAACTCCCCTTCTAGCATTTTGTTACCCATGAATCACTCGTATAAATTAAAACTAAAACAATGATTTTCAATTGCATACATTTTCGATCAGATTTATGAATCAGCATTCCATAGAGTAAACATTCGGCTTTGCTATCCTGAAGCACATTCAGAACTTTGACTTCGATTTCCCAACATCCGGATTTCGTGATTCGCCCTTCCTCTTCCAAGGTCCTGATATATAAAGAATACAAAACAAAAGCCTGTTCTCTACCAGGTATATTTTATTTTGACTTAACACTCTCAAGAGTGACTTTACATCAACCAAAATTTCATTCTGTCTAACCAGTCATAGATAAAAGCTCGCAGTCACTGTTAATGGAGCACGAGCTCTGAAAGTGAGATACCACAAAAAACATTTTTTTTATTTTATATTTTTTCCAGAAACAATCTTCATCAACCATACCATCATAATAAAATAATGGATTTTTGAAACATTCAATTTGAATTTGATCTTTGCTCAAATTTATTTTTTAAATATAGCTATCTTTTAGGATAATTTCCTACTTTATTAATATGTAATATACATCTTCCAATGCATTTTCAGAACAATATGTGGATTCAGCTTTTTGGTTTTATTAAATAAACTCAATGGAAGCCTTCTCTACTAAGTTCTAGTGGTGGTTTTAATTATTTTATTTTAATATTATAATTATTTTTGGCTTGTAATGCTTTACAATTTAAAGAATAATTTAGACATTTGTTTTATAGAAATAAGTTTGAATGATGAGTGATGAAATGATTTTCAGCCGGAAGGACAACGACGAATGAAGAACTGGAGGAGATGTTGGAACAAGGAAACCCTGCTGTTTTCACTCAAGGGGTGTGTATTTCTATCAATCTATTGGTCTTTCTTTAATACAAATTTGCCGCTTTTTTTTTGTGTGTTTCCTCCCTACCTGAGCTCCTCCCTACCAACTGTGAAGAAGATCAATTTTGACAAAGCCTGGGGAGAGTTGGACCAAATATTACTACACCATTGGGGACAGAATCCCAAATTTAATAAGAAGATCGGCATCCCAAGGACAGAGCCAGGAGGATAACAAGTCCATTTATATTTCAAAATTGTGAAAAATATAAAGGATCCTAAAACTCAGAAGCCTGATAAATCTTCTACAAAAAGAGCTGATTTGAAACTTTCAATAGAATGAAAGCCTGTGAAAATAAATTGTGTTTTATGTTCTCAGCTATTCATATTCCCCATGAAAAATTAAGCTTAATCCATATTTTTATTGTAATAAGAGTTTGTTATTCTTTAAATATTTTTTTGATAAAGATTTTAGTGCAAAAAATGCTTTCCAGACACATTGTATGTTCAGTAGATTTCTTACATAATTATTAAATATCAATTCTATTTCGTGTTATGGGTGGCTCTAATGGCCGAGAAGTCGGTGCGCAGTAAAAAAAATTATAGAAAAATATATTATTCCCTTAATATTAAGCTTTCAAGCAAAGATCAAATCACCTAAAGGAAAAGGCGAGGAAAGGCGAATGAAAGGCCTTTCTTATTATTATTTATTATTTTAGCAGATATAAGCAGGTTACCAAGAGTGTTAAAAATAATGCATGACTATACAGAATCAAAGGCTTTTGTATAGTCCATGAACCCGGGATATATAGATACTTAAAACTCAATTGATTTTTAAATTAGTTTATTTAATGTGTGGATGTGGTTATTTATTAATTTTTCTTAGCAGCAGAGTTGATGTCTCTCTAGTACATTGAAAGCAGTGATCTAACTCTGGAATCGCCAAGCTTCTAATATATTATATTGTAGAGGGTTGACCTTTTTTCTTCCTTGAAATAAGCATTAAGCATCAACTGGGAAAAAATGGATTTGATTTTCACCTTGACAAGTTATATTTTCTTAACCCCTTCAAGACTATAAGCCACTCTTGTTCCAATGGGCCAGCAAGCCTCGTGATAGCAACTTTCTTTGTCTAATAAACATATTCATTGTCTCACTTAAAGTAAATGTTTCAGATAATCATGGAAACACAACAAGCTAAGCAGACATTGGCTGACATTGAAGCGAGGCATGCTGACATCATCAAACTAGAGAACTCTATTCGAGAATTGCACGATATGTTCATGGACATGGCGATGCTTGTTGAGAGCCAGGTACATAGGCACTAAATATACTCTGATCTTGTAAAATTATAATTATTAATTATTATATTATGTAAAAATTTACAGTACAATTTAATAATCCTGAAGTATATTTTTTTATAACTTGATAAGGTTTTCTTATAAATGTAATAATTTCAAGTACAGACTTCAAGCATTTTTGGTTTTAAATATTAATCCGTTAGGCTAGTCATCTTTTAATTTATTTTTTAATTTAGTAATAAATGAATTATAAATGATCATAATTCGAGAATTGTCTACTCATATTTAATATGATTATACCGCAATAATACTGAGTCATTTTTTTTTTTTAAGTTCTTACTCAGCAAATATATTAATATTAACAAATGTTGATAATATAAAGTGTCAAAAAATTGTTAATTAAACCAATCAGACGCGGACAAAACTGTTAAGTGGTGAATTTGATATGCCAATCATTATTTATGATTTAATGTATTAATCTGGTTCCACATCTGAATTCTCCATTAAATTGTGAAATCAAAAGAAAATTGTTTCTATTTATGATATAAATGTATAATGCATCATAAATTAAAATATCAGTTGGATATTTTGAAAATATTTATTTATTATTTATATTAACATTTAATTTACCATGTCCAATGGTATAGAATATAAGTTATTTTTTAATGTGGATGTTGTTGACAAAGGGAATGATATCAGTGTTTCAGAAAATTTTATTTATTTTATCAAGGTCCACAATTGAAACAACCGTTACCATTTCATTCCTATACATTCCATTAATATGGACCTGTCTCACACAGAAATCTCAGTTTTTCTTTTCTTTTCATTTTAGTGATGATTAAAGTTTTAGCTGTTGATTAGAAGGAAAATGTTTGCAATCTTCAATAAATGCTAGTTCATTCGCTGTTTACTAATAATGGTCGTTCGTATTTCCTAGAGGACATCTTCATTTTAAATTTGACAACAAACTCATGATTTTTTAGTATGTTTTGCATGATCCAACATTTAGTTCATCGCACAATCTTTAGTGAACAGTAATCACCTTCCCATTGAACGGAGTTGCAAAGATCTATTTCTAAATTGTTTGAAAAGTTTCCTTAAGGGAATTTGAAAACTCTCCAACGTTACTCATCACCATTCCTTGTTTGATTGACAAATTCCTCCAGATAGCTGTGTAAGAAATTACTCATAAACACACCTCTAACATACTTTTCACACACCTCTAATATACTTTTCTGTATTTAATTCTTTAATATATGTATACATTTAAAAGTACAAAATTAAATAATAATGAACATTTTTTCTAATAAATAAAAAAAAAAGACTAAATAAAACTTAACGTTCAGAAATAAAGTTTTTGGTTGAATATATATACAAACATAGACCTTCCTTGTGTATGGAGTATGAAGTCTTTTTACAATAAGAGTAGGCGAAATATTGGTGCTAATGACCTAGGTAGTAGAAGCACCTTAATATATATATATAAAAAAAAAAAAAAAAAAAAAATCCTCCAGTTCAAAGATATTGAGGATACTTATAGTTTTTTTGGTTAACATATGATTATTTTTAATGAAAATGAGGCTCACCTTATCTGTTTTACTTATTGGTAAATCAATTAGATGGTTGCATTTTAACCTTTAAGTACTGACGTATGGTAGCCATTTCTAGAAATCCCCCCTAGTAGTTCCCTTTTGATTGCACACATTCAATGATTATATAATTTATTTCAAATTTCAGTAAACAAAAGGTCCCAGGGACCCTACGTCAGTACTTAAAGGTTAATGAAACATTAGTTTCTGGAGCCTTGAGCAGTGAAACGATTCTTTTGATGGATAATGTTTTACTCATGTTTAATTAATTAGGACTCTCAAAACACTGACTAGTTTGACTGAAGTGCAGTGACTCACTATTAGAAAAAATACTGTGTGCAAGGAGTATGAAGAATTTCTGAAGCTATAGCTTGTGCACCTAACATTATTTAATATGATGGGTTTCTTGAAGTCAAGTCCTGGCTGTTAATAATTTTTCAGAATGAAGATGTATACATTGAGCAACTGTTACATTTGATTTCTGAATAGTGTAAGAAATAATTGTTTCTTCACATTTTATTGCTTTCACATGAGCAATGTGAGGACGAATGAGGCGTTGCGGATATGAAGGGTGAACTCAACATCGGATAAATTTTTTTTACCCCCACCATTCAAATCTAGACGCTTCAGAGAATCTACTGGTGTATTTTTCATGTTGAGTTCGCCCTTCTTTCTCTCCCAAAATATACAGAGAATGAAAACAAGTTGGCTGGAAACTGCCATAGGAAGGCGGATACGAAAGGAGAATTCAACACTCCACTACCGGTCCACTGGATAGTGATATAAATAAAATGCTCTTTTTGTTTAAAGTACATATTAATTTCTGGTCAATAATTTGAAAAATGAGACATCCCACAACCAAAAAATGTTTTGAATATACTCTAGTGGAGTTTGCCCTTATGGAAAAAATATTTAAACCCATTTTCCTCAAAACTACCTTTTGTTGAGTTCATCCTTCGTATCCGCAACACCTCAAATTTAGATTATCCTGGCCCCATAAACAGTTATATTAATTCGACAATCCTTGGAAATAAGTTAGTTCTTGAATGGGGGGTGGGGGGTGATTTAAAAGAATCAAGGTCAGACTTTTTATTGGTGGAAATATAAACAACAGGAATGTAAACATTTCTTGACTAGGGCTCATGCTTCAATTCCCACTAGGACTAGTGACTTTTCTTTTGGAAGTAATTTAAGACATTAGCCATATTCCAGATAGAAACCGATTCCCTCCCCCCAAAACATGAGTTTACCAAGGTTAATAAACCAAATCCCATAGAGGGGGATCGAAATAATTACTCAGAGTTATCAAAAATAGAAATTTGCTTTACTAATTTGCTTTACTAATTATTTAGTACATAGTTCTCAAAATTAGCTGGATATCCTTAGAACATATTCAGCCTGCCTCTTAACACGTTTGGGCCCAGCGTTGTGGCATATGTGTCCGAGAGATGTTTTCTGCGGGCCCAGCGTTGTGGCGTGTGCTGCAGCAGATAGCTTTCTTTTCCCCAGTACTCTGGGCCTTCATATTTGGTTTGGGACCACATTACATTATTCCCGGCTAGGTTTGCGGGTCTGGTATCATATACTGAATCCGCCAGAAAAATTCCTTCAGTGGGCCCGATCTCGTAGCGTATTTGACACTTAACTAAATTGTAATTAATCCACTAAAAATACATCATTTCAAAAGTTTCTTCACTTATTTATTTTGTTTATATGTTTGCCGAAATAACTATACAAAAGGAAAACTCGAGCCCTGATGGAAATTTTTTTCGAAGCCATCGGTCCTGAAAGCGTTAAGATATCATAGAAGTTGCTTACTGCCTGGACTTGGCTTAAAACTAATAATTAACATTGGTATTGAGTCGTAAGTGCTGTTTGCATGGTAATGGTATTTGGTTTTTTCATTTTAGTAACTCTTAATTAACTTTATTAATATTGCACATTTTTTATTAACAGGTGATCAGTTTTAAATTATAGCTCATTTTTCTTATAATCCAACTAATTTTGTACTAACATTTTTTGTATATCTGTTTTCTTCTCCATGCCTACCGTACTGAAACTAGGGAGAAATGATCGACCGTATAGAATACCATGTTGAACATGCAGTGGACTATGTACAGACTGCAACACAAGATACTAAGAAAGCCCTGAAATATCAAAGCAAAGCACGCCGGGTGAGTGTCCTCACGCACGGCGAGATCTTTTTTGTGTTTAGTGCGTCACAGTCGCTTTTGCGACGTTTATGTGTTTCATTTATTTTAAGTTTTAATATTCTTTAATTTTTTTTGTTTGTATGAAAGCATTTTTAATTTTGTTTTATCTTTTTCCCTTATTTTTCCTTCTTTCACCTTCTACATCCTCTGTGTAATCTTTCATCTCTCTTATTAACAACACACTGTTTCTCATGGTTTCATCGTTACAAATTAACCCACATGGGTTTTTCTTTTACATAATTATGTATATTTTTTGGCATTTATTAATTATATATAACAATTTGGTGTGTGTGTGTGCTTGCGGTGTATTGCTTGTTCTTTCTCTCTTTCTGTGCCTTCTTCCCCCTTCACCCGTTCTAATAGGGAGAGCTCATCGACAGTATTCAATACAATGTTGAGAACTCGACAGATGCCGTGCTCCAGGGTAAAGGAGAGCTACACATGGCCGAGGGATATCAGAGGAGTGCTAGGCAGGTAAGCAAAATTTGACTTTCAGTCAATTTCTTTGGTTTTATTCTATTTTTATTTTATTTTTTTACTCATAGTATAAACCTCAAATGGTCATTCCAAGATTTTTCAACATTTTAGATGTAAACAAATGGAAATTGTCATGTGCTTCTTCTTCTGGACGCGCCAAAGTTGGCAGGATATTAATTGTGAAACATTGTACAACTAGGCCTGTCTCCAAATTTATTTTTTATTTTAAAACTTAAAATTAGTGACATTACAATCATGTTTAAAAGTCACCAGCTGCCAGAAATCCTGAAGGAGGCTGCTTTTGTAGTCTAAACTCAGTGTCAAAAACTGAGGCATTAAAAATGAAATACTCATGTCAATATACTCTGAACACTAAGGAAGTTCTGACTAGAGATTGATGCTGCATTGAGTACCTTAAATAAGGTTGTAGAAAATTCAATAATTTGTCATTGTAGTAGCAAATAAATAAATTTGGGGACCCTAATTATTGTACATTTTTGTTGTCAATTAATGCCATATAAAGTTTTCAATGTAAAGTATAATCAATTGTTATATCTCAATTGTATTTTAAGAAACCGAAATAGTTAGTCGATGAAAATTTTCTTGTTTTTATTTTCTTGCATTTTAATAGAATGATGATTAATAATGATCCTATGAGTAAAAGACGATTTGTGTATTTTGGGGTATATCTAAAAAAAGGCCGAACAAGTTTATGGAAGTGGATACTCCAAATGCTTTTTCAATTTTTTATGGGAAAGATTATGAAGACATTTTTGGCAAACCAACCTCAGCTGAATAAAAAAAATCATATTTTTCTGAACTTTTGAATAATGAAAGTTGTGCACTTTTAGTATGTTTTTTTTTTCTATTGATACCTGGGGTAGAGTTTTTGAAATGAAATAAGACTCCACAATTTCTGGAAATCAGCCTTTATGAGCAATTGCTAAATGTCTATTTCTTTGAAATAGCTGTATAAAATCAGAACCAGACAGAGTTAAGTAGTGGAAAATCAGATTTTACTAAATCAGTGGGGGTGAATAAGTTTGTATACATGTATTCAAATGTATACATGGATTCAAATGACATCCATCAGGAAACTCAATGTTGTATACCAAAGTTTATCTATAATTCTTTGGCATCATCTTAAAAGAAGACACCTACAACATTCATGTTGTCAGTAATCAACAAGACCAATGAGTTATTAATGGAAGTCTTTGAAAAAAGAATATTCTGCTCTGCCCATGGAAGTGTAGTCCTTTACTGTGGGTGATGCTGCCAGAAATATAACAAACTCAAAACCTAGTGTTAGAACTCAGAGCTCTGCGGATTACTTTATTCAACAAAATGACAATAGACTGGGGATTTGCCAATGGTTCTCAAGAAGACAGAGGTTCATTCAACATATCTTTATGGAAGCCAACACCAATGATACAACTGGCATAGTATCAAAGACGAGTTGTTTGCTACTGAAGTAATAAGGTTGTCATACCTGTCGGTGGAGACCGTCGTCACTGGCATCTGTGCGAGTACTGTGGGCGAGCGCTTTCGACGTAAATACGTCATTATCAAGCCACTGTTAAGTTAGTACTGAACTGTGTTTGTAGTGTCAGAGTATTTATACAGGGTGGAGTACGTTGTTTACTTCTGTTAAAGGTCGTCCAGGTAGTTTGTTTGTCTGTTCTCTGTGCAGGTGTTCGTTCAGGTAAAGTGTTTGTTGGCTCCGTGGGTCATTGCCGTCTAAGGGTTTCTCAGGTAGTCTGTATTCTGTGCAGGTGGTCCGTTGTATGTTGATCATGGAAAAATGTGATTTTATGTTTGTCTTTCTTAGTTTTTCTGTTTTTATGTTAAGTACGTTGTCGTTTAGTTATTGGAAGTGATGCTGTGTCTGTCCTTTTTCGTTTGTTTGTTCGTTTAAGTAGTTTGAGTGGTCTGAATATTGTGTCAGAGCTAGTGTTAAGTTGTTCGTTTATAATGTTTCCGTTAAAGTATCGTTGTTTGTATATCTCCATGTTTTCTAGTATGTCAAGTCTACGTCCTTTTTGTTGTCTGTGTATGAGTGTCATGCTGTTTTGTATGTTGCTAGGGTCGTGTGCGTGTTCGTGTAAATGGTTGGCGTAGTTAGAGTCACGTTTGTTCTGTTTAAAAGATCGTATGTGTTCTGTATATCGTGTCTTTAGTTTTCGTCCTGTTTGTCCGATGTATGTGTGGTCACAAGTGCATGTTAGTTTGTACACTCCGTTTAGGTCGTATTTGTTAGGTCTGTCGATATCGTTTGTGAGGTTAGTCCGTAAATTGTTATCTGTTTTTAGTGCTGTCTTAAGTCCTTCTTTGTGAAACAAGTTAGTTAGTCGGTATGTTAACGGTCCTGTATATGTGAAAGTGCAGCGTCTTGTCGTGACTTCGTCCGTCTGTGTGAGTTTTTTAGTGCTGTTTTGTGTTATAAGTTTGTCGATGGTTGTTCGCCCGTAACCGTTGTTATGTGCTATGTCGTATATGGTTGATAGTTCCTTGTTGTAGTTCTGTTGGGTCATGGGTGTAGTCTGGAGGCGGTGGATCATGTGTCTAAAGGCTGAGAGTTTGTGTTGTGTGGGGTGTACGGATGAGGAATGGATTGTTGTGTCGGTCGTAGTAGGTTTTCTGTAGATGCCGTATGTAAGTGAGTTTTCTGTTCTTGTTATTGTTAGATCGAGAAAGTTTATAGTTTTGTAACTTTACTGACGCTGAGGAGCAACTACTAGAAAAAGGACTAAAACACAACTTACCACAGACGAACGTACGGAAAACAATAGAAACACACATACTTGACGCAGAAACGGCCATTACATACATTCCCACTGAGAGACAAGAACAAGTACGACACAAGGTAGCAGACATATTAGAACACGCGATAAAACAACGGACAAACCATAAACACTCACACAATGAACACAAAACTATAAAAAGCATTAAAACAAAACTAAAAGATAATGAACTAATCCTTACTAAAGCAGACAAAGGAAACGTAACAGTCATAATGACAAAGGAAGACTACATAACTAAAACAAATACATTCATCACTAACACACACTGCATTAAACTAAAAACAGACCCAACAGACACTTACCAGAGACAGATAAGAGACACGCTTAAACGAAACCCACACATCATTGACGGACTACAATACAAATACATCAACATGAACCCGCGACCACCAACGATGAGAGCACAACCAAAAATACACAAACCTGACATACCCATCAGACCCGTCATTAACTATAGGCCAGCACCCGCATACAAACTAGCAAAACACATCACAAACGTACTCAAAGAAACTATTAACCTAACAAACACATACACTATTCGCAATACACAAGACCTAATCACAAGACTACAGGACACTCACATATCACCCACCATGGTACTAGTTTCATTCGATATAAAGGACTTATACCCTTCCATACCTGTGAACGAGACATTACACATAATACGCAACAAACTTACAGAACTATACGACGTAGATTACATTGACCAACTAACTGACGTACTAAAAACAGTACTTTCACAGAACTACTTCCAATTCAACGAACAGATCTACAAACCACAGGACGGACTAGGCATGGGCAACCCGACATCTTCAATACTAACGGAAGTATTCTTACAACACTACGAGGACTTAACCATTCCAACACTTATGGACAAACACAAGATAAAATTCTACGGTAGATACGTCGACGACACATTTCTCATCATAGAAAACGACACCACAGACGAACTCCTTACAGACCTTAACAAAATACACCCAAACATTATCTACACGATGGACAAAGAGCAGGACAAAACTATAAACTTTCTCGATCTAACAATAACAAGAACAGAAAACTCACTTACATACGGCATCTACAGAAAACCTACTACGACCGACACAACAATCCATTCCTCATCCGTACACCCCACACAACACAAACTCTCAGCCTTTAGACACATGATCCACCGCCTCCAGACTACACCCATGACCCAACAGAACTACAACAAGGAACTATCAACCATATACGACATAGCACATAACAACGGTTACGGGCGAACAACCATCGACAAACTTATAACACAAAACAGCACTAAAAAACTCACACAGACGGACGAAGTCACGACAAGACGCTGCACTTTCACATATACAGGACCGTTAACATACCGACTAACTAACTTGTTTCACAAAGAAGGACTTAAGACAGCACTAAAAACAGATAACAATTTACGGACTAACCTCACAAACGATATCGACAGACCTAACAAATACGACCTAAACGGAGTGTACAAACTAACATGCACTTGTGACCACACATACATCGGACAAACAGGACGAAAACTAAAGACACGATATACAGAACACATACGATCTTTTAAACAGAACAAACGTGACTCTAACTACGCCAACCATTTACACGAACACGCACACGACCCTAGCAACATACAAAACAGCATGACACTCATACACAGACAACAAAAAGGACGTAGACTTGACATACTAGAAAACATGGAGATATACAAACAACGATACTTTAACGGAAACATTATAAACGAACAACTTAACACTAGCTCTGACACAATATTCAGACCACTCAAACTACTTAAACGAACAAACAAACGAAAAAGGACAGACACAGCATCACTTCCAATAACTAAACGACAACGTACTTAACATAAAAACAGAAATGACGTAAATGACGTATTTACGTCGAAAGCGCTCGCCCACAGTACTCGCACAGATGCCAGTGACGACGGTCTCCACCGACAGGTATGACAACAGTATATTTACTGGCGGACCTAACCCCTTAGAAGTAATAAGGCTTTGAGGCTTTCATAAAAATAACAGGGCTCGGTTCTCAGCCAGAACCAGCAAGATGGGATTGTTTACAGAGGGATGGGATTGTCATGATGGATGTTACAGAAAGGGTGTCAATGAATTGATAACCCATTGTTAATTGCATTAGCATGCCATTCACAATTAAAAATACCGATAAAACCATGTCATTTATGGAAGTCGTACTATTGACAATACTTGTTTAATTATTTAAATCTTGGAATGGCCTGCTGGGTCAATAAGGTAGAGACACTGGCAGTCGATTCCTCAACACTTGCATTTCTACCAACTTAATGATTTCTGTTGTAATATTCATTATTACCCTTGTTCAGAAGGACACTTGCACTAAACCCACCTTACACTCCCCATCTTCGCTGTCATTTCCCAACTCCTTCCTTTTTCTATCAGTTATAATGTACCCTGTCGAATTACATGCTCCATTACAGTTGGTCTAAACATCATTTTGTTATTTTTTTTGTTTCAAACAAATTCTATTTTATTTTTTGATTTTGTTTATGAACTTTTGTGTAATTATAAGCCTTCATTTAAAATTACACTATTGCATTTATCTCATTCCTATATTTATACACTAAAGAAGTTATTGCTATTCATCAAAAAAGTCTAACAATAATATATTTTTCGCTTAAACAAAAAGAGCCTTCATTGTCCTGTCTAGGGATTTCTGATATGCAAGAAATTGCAGGAAAAAAAAGTAACAAAGAAACAGTAAATTAAAAACTACTTTTCTCTGTGAATAAATTTCAAATATAGTTTTCTTAGATTTCATTCAACTTTTCTGCATAGTGTTTCTCCAGAATTAAAATGTGTATTTAACGACAGGACATATCTTTGGCCAAAGTTCACTGCACTGAGTATGATTTATATGCTGAATTGTATTTGTCACAGTTTCATGAATGGCCTATCAAAAATCAAGAAAGTATAGCATTCAATTTGATTGAGACAGCAGTAGGTTAATAGATCATTTAACTGAAATTCTGCTTCAACTTAATATAGCAAGAAGATAATGAATCTCAATGTCAAAGCCAATATTGTGGCTCTGGAGTTCAGAGGCCCTATATCAGGAATACAGCTTTTTCTGTTGAATCTACTTATAAATGTTGGAATTCTTGTTATAGGCAGAAGGCCAACAAATAATAAGCTCAACTAAACTAGTTTCCCTAACTTTATTTTGTCCTAAATGTTTCGCATACGTTTGGCCCCAATTCAGGGGAACATATTGAACAATTTAAAAACTTACAGCCTCAACTTGCTATATTTAGAACATGTTGTCCTGAAGAGGTTCCAAAAGGGTGCAAAACATTTAGGGAAGAAATAAAGTTAGTGAACTTTTTTTGACCTTCTGCCTATAACTAGAATTCCAAAATTTGGGTAAAGAGTCAGCTAAGTATTAATTAAGCTTATTAAAGGCCTATATAACCAACCATAGTTATACAAAAAAAAAATCAGCAATAGGAACAATGAACCCATTTTGTTGATCATGAAAATGAACAATTACAAGTCTACATCTCTGAATGAACTTCCTAAAAGATTTTATTTTGGAACAATTTTAAATGAGATGAATTGTTTCAAACGCACATTTTATTTGTTGCTCATCCAGCATATTTGGAAAAAAAGTGTAGTGAATTGTTTACTTAACTAGCTAGGCTTAGGGCAGGTATAACATCATGTTAGTCCCCTTATTACAGTTTGTATCAACTGAACAAGTTCCAAAATGTACTCCCTTTTCAAAAGCAGAAAATAAGGCCATTCCTTTCTTAAGATTTCTTTGATGAAGTGTGTATTCAGAGCACACCCTGTCTCTGAATCCTGACGATATATCTTGGGCTTTTATGACTATTCGTGTGAGAACTCTGAGGGGGTTAAAGATTTGGGGGAAGTTTGAGATATTTAAACATCACATAAGGACAAGTGGCATCAGCTTAGCAAAGCACCAGCTGTTTTTTATGATTATTTAAAGACATTCGTTTCTGGGTTGTATGAATTTATAGATATACTAGCTGAATACCCGTGCTTCCTCATGGCAGATAAGTATTTTATTGCGTTAAATAATGTATATTCAAAATTAACGCTACTGTTTAATTTTGTGAAGTTTATTATTGCTTGGTTCCCGTCATACTATTTGCTATTCATCAATTGATAAGTAATCAAAGTATAATGTTTTTTGTTGTGCTCCGGACCAGTATCAACAAAGAGATGACCTATAGATAACCCGTTATCTATAGGTTACTAGCAATAGAAGTTTAACCCGTACCGGTAGAAATTGATTGTCAATAATAATTGGACGCTAACATTTAAAAATTTGTTTCCAAGATGTCATTTGGAAACACACATTATATTTGCGAGCATAATCAAGAATTGTTCCGATTATGGATGCTGATGGGTGAGGAGGCTGTGCAAGGGTTCGGGATATTATCACCTCGGATGGACCATCACCAGGTAAAGCGTAAACTCTATGAGGGAAAAAATCACAGTCCATTTCTAGAAAATCAAGGTCTGCCATCTTAGTTGAAATTAACCGCAATTCAAAATAATACTATGAAATAGATACAGTTCGATAACAGCTATTCTGTTATCGTCCAAGCAACGCATGCTGCCTAGGCTTGCCTGCTCTAACTAACTAAAACTTCAAAGCCCTCTAAAAATACTTAAAAATTCGAATATCAAAAAATCCTTTCATAGCGAGTGCCTACATTCTATAGGGAGTGTCCATGCAAAATTTCAAATTTTTCTGTCGAGTGGTTTGGGTTGGGCGATGATAGGTCAGTGAGTGAGTGAGTGAGTGGTATTTGACAAATATATAGTAGATGTATATGTATTACATATGGGCAGTCATTAAGCACACACGAGTATTTGCAAATGGCTTATATACATCCACTGTCATTAAAGGAAAATCATAACATTTGGAAAGGTTGTATCTAGACAAGAAAAAAAAAAAAAGAAAAAAAATAACATATTTTGAGACATTCTTGAGCTGGTGATAAATTCAATGCAGCAAAATTAAGTTCCAACAAAATCAGAGTCAGCTAGTTGGTGCCACTATCTTCTGTATTCTTTTATATTTAATAATTACACGAAACAAGCTATAAAATAGTATTGATTAATAGAAAGCTAGGAATCTGTAAAAGAACTATCCATTACAATCATGGCAGCTATAGTTTGGAAGATCGGATGAATAAAGTTGTTGATTTTAATTAGCGTTCTTGAAATACATCATTCTTTAACAAAAAATTATATTAATAAAAAGTAAATAATATACAGTAATGTATAATATTTAAAGATCATTTTTATATGAATTAGTTTTTATAAAAGAAAAACTATAGTTTTCCGTTTAAATTTCATTGGTAAGAAGATTTAAAATAATTGTGTGATAATGAATATACGTTCAAAATGTTGCCAATATAATTAAATCACTTAAAAACAAAAGACAGATATTCCTGATAAATACATTAGTAATTTTTATTAAGACAGAGTAATAATTTAATAATACAAGCCATAAACTGTATTATTGAATTATATAGATTTTCTTTTTAATCACTTAATGTAAAAGAAATTAAATAGGCAGAATGTTAAGAACAATATAATTAGTCATGTCAATTATTTTATTAAAATCAACTCTTCATGTTTCACTCTATTCACCAAGAACCAAAATGTCACTACTCTTTAAATGCAGTCCAATTGAGGCGTTGTGGATATGAAGGGCGAACTCAACATCCAGTCAAAAATGTTTTTCCCCGCCATCAGAATCTCGACACTTCAGTGAATCTACTGGTTTAATTTTCATGTTGAGTTCACCATTCTTTCCTTCTCAAAATACACAGATAATGAAAACAAGCTGGCCGGAAACTGCCATAGGAAGGCCAATAGGAAAGGCGAACTCAACACACCACTACCAGTCGGCTGGATGATGATATAAATAAAATGCTCTTTTTGTTGAAAGTGAAGCTCACACTAATTACTGATCAATTATTATATAATTTGTTTATTTTATAAATTCATAAACAAACAATGAGACATCCCACATCAAAAAAATGTTTTGAATATCTAGTGGAGTTTGCCCTTATGGAAAAAAATATTCAAATGCATTTTCCTGAAAACTTCATTTGGTTGAGTTTGCCCTTTGTATCCGCAAGGCCTCAATTATACAAAAACGAACCTTCCTCTATGTTAGCTGTATAAAAAAACAAGAGCTGATGTTAGTAAAATATTTAACGTGGTTAATTCTATTTGTTCTATTGACCTGCCTCCAGGCATATATATGATTTGGACAAATTGGATCAGTATAAAATATTTAAATTTGTCGCTTTTCTCTCATCATGTTATGCATGTTCAAGCATCGCACATTATTGTCAATGCAGACTTTACTTCTACTCATGTATTTTTGATCATTATCTGATAGAAATCAGTCAAAGTCACAAGCACACTTTAACAATTTATTCTTTCTGTCTTCTCTATTATTTTGTTTTTTATTTTTTCAAAATGTTAATCGGTTTGTTTTTGTTTTGAATTTTTTTTAAACAAAAAATATTCCTTATTTAATTTTTTTACTATTGTTGGTGTTGTTTTTTATTTTAATTTTGGAACATCAGATCCGGAATGAATACGTAATTCGATTGAGAAGACCCGAAGGTTGCCATCGAAGGTTTGTTTGCTGAGTGTGTTAGCACCCTTCCTCACCAGCATGTTCTAGATATCCCCAGTCGGTCATGCCTAAATGTGCATTTGAATGTCAATATAATACTTCAGTTGTTGTACAATGTTTGTCTGCCCATTAGAATTTGTTTTATGGCGTTGTAAATAGATAGTTTAATTAATTTGATGTATATACAATTTTGGTGTTAGCATTTTAAGAATTATTAAACTTATGATATATACATTTTTTTCTGTGTTTTTATTAAAAATATATACAACTTTTTAAAACTATATTTTTAAGTTAGGTTGATTTTAAAAAAACTCTTATGTACGATTCAGAATTGCAGGACTGTTAAAAAGGAAAGTATTAGGAAATAATTGGTGAACTACTCAGTTAACCAATTAAGGATATATTAATTTATCTTGTACTGCCTTGAATAAATTATATCAACCAGAAAACATGGTATATTTATTTCAATGGTTCAAAATAAAAATAAAAAAAGAATTCCTAATCACAGCATTTTTATTTTCAAAAGTTCACTTCAGAAATTAAAATTATTTTGCTGAGACATCTCTTCTATTTTGAAATATCCTATTTGAAGAACCTCTGCCAATCTAAAAATACATTGAACTCTGAAATTATTTACACATTTATTTGTTTAAATATTTAATTGATTGTCTCATTCAAAGCCTCTAAAGAACTAATGGAACATTAACTGAGTTTTTCTGTTTGGTTCCTCACTGAAAATGTCGTCCATGTCAAACAATTGATTATGAAAATCGGAGCAGCTAACTAGTGAACGAACATATTCGATACATTGACGTTGTAATATACTGAAAAATGGTCCTATTCGATACTTTATTTAAGGCATTAAAGGCTATTCTAAAGGTGTTAGAGTTTCGACAATTTTCGACAAGCTGTATCATCCACAATCCAAGAGGAAAGTCTCAAATCTGAAAAAAGAGATTGTTCATATTCGATAGTTTGACATGTTAGGGACGATATGTACTTGCCAGCAGACTGTAGTTCTGTTTCCTGCAGTTGCTGAACAGCGACTCATGAAGCACCCATGGTCCTTCATGAAGAACTAACAGCCTTTCCTCTTAATAGTCCTATCACCTGTTCAAACACAGCTAGGTTTTGTTAAAATAACAAGTGCTATTTCAATGAGATAGATTTTCTTACAAACAATTTTGATAATTATTCTTCAATGAGCAGTTTATACATACTCTAGTCTTATGAAGACTAAAAATATTTTTAAATTTCTGATGAATGACTGTTTATTAAAGAGATGTAACTGGGGGTAATACTATTGATTTTTTGGAATTTGGACTGTAATGGATAGAACATAACGAAAAGAAAAATGAAGTTATGATATTAAATATGGGTTGTGAGATGCATAATAAAACAATTATTTTAATTAACCTTCATTTCCCCTGGCATTTTGCACCCCTAACTAAATTAATAATTTTCATAAGTGCTTTTCTTAAATTCCTTTTAGTCAATATTATTATTAATGCAGAGGATATTAAAAGTTAAAAAATAAGTCATTAAATAAAAGACTCAGAAAAATTGTATAATTTTATTAATAGAGTTGAGTAAGTGGAAACTGTTTGTTCTATTCTATTTTATGGGCATAAATTGTTTACACATTTCATACAAGGCCTTTGCCTTTGTTTACTATATAGGGCAATAAATAATAATTGATGACTACTTGATAATAACATTGCTCTCGCTTCTGAATCCTTGAAGTAGAATGTTGTTCCTGTGTTGATGTCGCATCACTAAATTCTATCCAAGCATGCTTTCATTATTACAATTTTATCTTAATATCAATTCCATATTGTCAATTTTTCCCATGATTATGTTTATTATTTATGTGTCATTTTTCCACTTTGCTTCTTTCATGAATGAATTATTTTCTGAGAAAATAAAAAGTTTAGTATAATTTAATATTTTACTCTTCTTTCTCCCTTTGTCTTTAGTCAATTTTTCAATTAAAAATATTTAATTTACAAGATTTAGAGATGTTGTGATTAAATATTAAAATTGAAGGAATATGAGTATTATTATTTTAAATTCTGGCTCTGCTAAGCAGAATAATTTATTATATTATATTATTTATTATAATTACCAGAAGTGAATTTATTTATTCTTATATCCATTGTTGTTAAATTATGTTAACTGAGCAGAAGTGATAAGATAAACAAGTAATATTTATTTTAAATCAAGGAAGAAAATAAATAAAAAAATGACAAGTCATGCTCTTTTTACATCTTTTTAAGTGATTTAGTGGCCAACTTAATTTTAAAATATTATTAACGGGACAAGCATTTAGAGCAGTACTTAGTTTTCGTCTTATTGAATACCAGAATAAATGTATAATTTAGTTTTCAGAATAATACTAAATGAATATATTGAGAAAGAAAACTATAAAATCAAAAGATTGTGGGAGTGAAATAGAAGTAATGAATTTGGTACAAGCCAGATGGTGGTGAGCATTGAGTATTAAAAACTCAGTGTCTAGTGTTGTAGGTTCAATACTAATAAGGATGGTGGCATTTCATTCGAAAAAAGAAAATACATCACTTCTATCTTGGCTATAAAAGGTTTGTAAACTGAAGATAACCCATCGCAAAAATCTTTGTTTTATTAAAGGGGCCTTTAAAATTATTATAAAATAAAATGTTGGGCGCTAATGACCAAGTTGTAGATGCGCCGTAAAAAAGAAAAAAAAAAAAAAAAAAAAAAAAAAAAAAAAAAAAAAAAAGTTTTTATGCTGCACAAAAGTCAGAAAGAGGGAAAAAAAATGGTGAAATGATTTTTATTTTTAAACCAAACTTGTTTACAATAGTCTAATATCTCTTTAGCTTGGTCTACATATTTGATTACTTTTTTGTTTAATTTATTTATTCTGCTGCTTAGATTCTTATACTTCCACATCCCTCGCGACTTGAACATTATTAAAAAAATTGAAGTATTGTATCATCTGCTTATGTGCAAGACATTTGAAAATTTTTAAATTGCACTGCTCTCACTTTTAAATGATATGTTCAAACTATTGTTTTTGCTGAAGTAACTGTTAAATTTGACTGACTGCACGTTAACCACCACCTACTAAATGGAAAATAGGATAAATCATATTCTTCTTGTTCACTAAATTTCCTGTTTTCTAACTAAGTATTTAACTGACTAAATACTAAACATTCTCTTTACACGAGTAAAATTACTTAACATTAAATTTTGTTTACTACTAAATCACTTTATAGGCGTAATCAATTAGGGTTATAGGTGCAGGGAGGAGTACATAGTATTTGAGTAAGCTTTCTTTCTTAATTTGTGAGAGTATTACCTTAATGAAAAGGATTTTGCTGAGCCACTCGGCTCCAACAGGAGGATAAACCATCCTCTTCAGTTCTTCAGAAACTCTATAATTAGATAACAATAGCTCATAGAAATCATTGGTTCATTTTCTGGTCAATTTTATTGACATTTAATACATTTTGGTTTCATCATGTACATTTTAGAAGATTTAATTTTAAGTAGATAAAGGCCACCTAGGAGCAAGGGACACTGTCTTTATTAAAAATTCTTCAAAATTGAATTCTGGCTATATCTTTTCTGGTAGATTACAATTTCCTCTATATTATATTTATATGTCATATAGTATATGCTATTAATAATAGTTGGAAATTATAGTATTAAGTGTAAACAAATGAAGTCGTTCATTTTTCATAATTAATGTTTAAATTCCTTAGCAAAATTTCTATAAAACTCTAATATTTATTTTTCTTCTCTTTCTTTCAGAAAAAAATTTACATCATCATCTGCCTCCTGATAAGCCTGTTAATATTAATCGTTCTGCTTGTGTTCATATTATGAACACCAATGAAAGAAGCAATAAAAAGAAAACATATTTTAAGGAAGCTGCAATCATTTGAAGCAATTAGTCGTTTGCTTCATGTTGAGAAAAACGAGAGATTCGGTCTCTTTTTATTAATCATTTTCTTCAGACCAAAATGACTGTATGAAGAATGTGGTAACACGTCATGTACTCGTAATGGGATAATGCCATATTTGCAAATTGTATTTTCCAGTAGAGTTTAGAAAATTTTGCTATGATTATTCCATGTAATCTTTGATATTTGTCAGAGACAATAACATAGCGTCTTAAGGTTTTCAAAGAACATATCCTTGTTCTATTGTGTATATTTAATGTATTTAGCTTATAGCTTATTGGAACGTCAATGTTTTTATCCATTCTCTTTGAGAAGAATTAGTCAATTGAAAGAACAAGGACGTCAAAGTACCTCAGCACGAAATAATTAGATCACCAGAACCAAAACTTTAGAAATTACTTGTCAGTCTAAGAAAAAATGTTGTATTTGTACCTAACTTGCCTGATGGAGTTGATATTATTAGTCAATAGGTTAATCCATTGTAAATTACCAATTTATTTTTTATTATTTTAAAATGATTTTGATGAATTCAAATAGCAGTAACATAAATCATTTTTTAATTTACCTGTCGAATAAATCTTGAAAATGTTCAGTATTAAATAAATGCTTTCCTTTGAGCTATTATAAAAAATTAGTGAATAATCTCAAACTTTTTTGTATTTTTAAGTAAAGTGAAAATTATCAGCCTAATAAATAGCGCTTTTCTTTTCTTGTAAGATTGTCTATTGAAGCATCAGAAATCTCAGCTCTAAATGATCTGAATTGTCCGTTCCTTTAATTTGAATACTTATGCATTAAGTCTTGGAAACGCTTACATGATCTAAACATTTGTTTTCTTTAAATTAATTTGAAAATGCATCAATATAATAAATAGCCCAACTGATGATTAGTTCATTTAGTCTGATAAAAGGTCTGCCCTAAATGACTTTTCTTTAAATAATAAATAAATAAATAGCCTTTTCCTTTAAATGGAAGATTTGTTCGTTAAATCTCAAAAATGGTTAGCTTTAAATGACTTATTAAATTTTTCTTTTCTTTAAACAAGTCTTGAGTTGTGTCGATCTTATAAATAGCCCATTCCTTAAATTGTACATTTTTCCTTTCAATCTCAGGAAGGTTTAGCTCTAAATTAAATAGTCAGAATTTTACTTTGAAGTAAGCTATAAATTTATCCATTGCGCCATGGAAACCCTCAACTAAATAATCTTGATAACACAAGCTTTAATTTAATCGGAAAATTTCTTAATCCACGTCTAATCCGTTAAACCAATGGTAAAGGTCGATTCACGCTAGACCAGGTTGGGTCCGGGCCGGGACATGGTGAAGCAATCACACATGCAAAAAAACACGGACCCGGCCCGGTGTAGCGTGAAGGCGTCCATTGAAAATGCTGGTGAGATTGTTTCACCGTGGCTCGGCCCGGCCCTGACACGGTCTAGTGTGAATCAGCCTTAAGTCCTGTTGGTTACATCTCATGAAAGTAAATTTTAATAGTAAATTTTTTTTAAAATGAAATTATTCGGAGTAAAGATCTATTAAATCTTGGCAACATTCAGCCCAAAATAATCGAAATAGACCTTACCTGAAAGTAATTTTATGATGTGTCAGTCTAATGTCCGTTTTTCTAAAACCATATTATCTTGGTTAAATCTTTAAATAATTTATTTAAATAGCTTCTCCTCTACAGTACTCTGGGCATTTGTTTATTCAATCTCAAGAATTATGTTTTCTAAATTATTTGTATATCTTTTCCTTTATATTTTTCTGAAGAATTGTGAATTAAATTTCAAAACTTTTATCTGTTAAAAAATCCATTCTTTTATATGAATCTGAAGATATGTTGATCTGAATTGTCTTTAAATGAATACAATTGTTTGTCCAGTCCTAAATAATTGAAGCAGTCTTTATTATTAAATTAATATTTAGATTTGTTAATCTAAACTGTCTATTTTTTAAAATTGATCTCCTGTTTTGGCAAATAAATCTGAAAGTGTTGTTCGCTAATAATTTTAAACGGGTTTTCTTTTAAATTAATCGGAAGATATTATTCCAAGACAGTTTTGAATTAACTCACATGACTGATTATCAATTTTCACCAAGTTAGTTACAAATTATGAACAAAAGTCCATGTTTTTTTTAAAATAGTATTTGCCTTTTTTATGGACTAATTAAAAAGTATTATGTATTTAAAAATTTCTGTAGAACAGAAATATGACTGTTTAATTTATTCCTATAATAATGTTAAACTAATTTAAAATGTTAATTAGTGTTCCTTTGTTCACTTAATGCAAATATTTATTTATTTCACTCAGCTAGAAAATATTCGCAGACGGTGCTAGGCAGCTACATTCAGAAACCAACTGCCACTAATATTTATATTTATGTATTATTGTATAATATTTTATATAAGATGCTAATATTTAAATGAACAAATGTTAGTATTATGTATTATATGTATTAATATGTACATAGATAGTAAACGTCTACCGCAAGCTCTTAACTTTGCACTGATAGTATTTTAGAACTGATGTCAATATTGTAGAAATCTTAAGCTAAGAGCTTGCTCTGTTAAAATATATTCATTTTTATTTTATTTATTTGAATAAGTTATTTATTATTGCATAATAATTGATCTAATTCAATTATTATTTAGGTGTCAACGCATTTCACATAATTTACTATTTGTTTTAATTAATTTTTTTAAACCTTAAATTATATATTCTTTCATTTTTTTGGTTTTGTTCTTCTGAAATTTGTTTTAACCATTTCTCCATAATTTTTTCAACAAAATGAATATTGATAATAATTAAATCATATTTAAATGTATATAAATACACTTTCAAATATTTTGAAAAACTAACTGGTACCAAGGGCATTTACAGATGAAAATACAGAAACACATAAGGTAAAATATCTTCATGGGTAATGTATTTATTAGATAGTAAGCACTATGATATTGCACTTAATATGTATTTAGAATTCTATTTATATGTTTTATAATTACTACTGTCAAGAGAATGATTTTTTTATTGTTGGAATAATTCAGTTGCATATGGACTAAAATATAATTAGAGAATGTTAGAGGAACTTTGAAACCATGAGCAACTGTGTCTACAATGTTTCCGTTTTTAAGTACCTGTTTTTTCATATCATCTTCAGCCACAATCATTAAGAGTTTTTTATTTTATTTTTTTAATTTAAATTCTGTTGTTATTTAAATTAAAATATCAAGAGTAAACGTTATGTTTTTTGTTTTGTGTTTGTTCATTCTAAATAAGATCTTTGTAAAGGTTATGTTTTGGACTTAAAAGGCAAATCAGTAAGTTTGAATATTCATTCATTTGATGAGTTTATGCTTGCAAGTATGGAGAAGCTGGGATATGGACAAGGTTCGGAGCGTGATTTGCTCCATCATTTATATGGTATTAAAATATTGCGACGAAGGGGCGAGTTAGGCTCAGTGGTACAGCATTTGGCTCATGTTCTGGAGAGTGAAACTCCGGTGTGGACGGAAAGATTTTATCATCTTGTGTCATCATTTGAGGGTCAGAATCGGAGCCCAAACCATTCCTAGGCTGACAACTTGATACCTGAAAGGAGAAAATCAGGCGGCTAGAGTATAATACTCTCCCCACCATCTCCCTAGTGTGCTGAATGGTCAAGAATCAGATACACCTACAGTATCCGCCTGGTGTACAGAATTGTTTTCCATGCTCTGCACAATTGCTGAAGAAAGCTACTGAATCTTATCAACTGTTTTATTAAATAATGTTTTTCCTGAACCTATTGTCGTAGCCACGTTCCTCAAAATCATTGTATATTTGACCATCAAATTAACTTAATGTTTGTTCAGACCAAAAAATATTACAGCGAATTAAATGTCCATACGAACCCATAAAAAGTTCTATTCAGTTGTACAAATTATTTTCTTAAATTTAATATTGTTTAAATATGTGGCTGAAGGTGGTTAGTTTTCTAGATGCCATGCAAAGATTTATTCAATTTCAAATTGTTTTGATTAAATTTTAAAATATAGTATTTTTAGAAAACTAAAATAAACCATTTTTTTAATAAAAAAAAAATTAGCAATTATTTAGATATTTATGTGTATTTAATTCTTTCTTAATTCTCAAATTTAAATTTTGAGAATTAAAAGAGTTGGTCGTCCAAGCTCCAAAAGTATTGTGTGTGTAAAACACCTAATTAATAGTAATTAATAATATAGTCTAATAATTTTTATTGATATTATTCGGACTCATCAAACTTTTTATTAACGTGACCTGTTTCAAAGTTATTATCATTTCAATTTCATTTATATACTCTTTTTCATTAATGGAAGAGGTGAAGAGATGATTATATTTATTTTGTGTATTGTTCTAAAATGTTATTTTCTGTTCTAAAATTTTTGGCTTCATAACTCTATTTTATGAAGCCGAGGAAACTTTTTCCTATTAAATTTTATTTTTTTTCTTTATTATTTTGAAGGGTGAGTTCAACCTTAAATTCTCTTCTTGATTATTCCATGCTTTTTATTTAAATATCGTAACATAATTTAGTACATATAATGAAGATGACATCTGGGCATAATCTAATGGATTCAAAAACATTTATTTTTAAATGAAAATTACTCCAATAAATTTAGTTGTTTTCCATCACTCTTTTTATATAATATATCAAAACTTTTTTCAGGAAAAAAAGTTGTTTTAATACAGTGGATTGTTGACTGTAAGACCAGATTAAAGGTTTTTAGGGTGTCTTATATTAATTTAATTTCTCTCTCTCTCTCTTCCTACTTATATGAAGAGAGAGAGATAACCCTAAATACATTTACTATGTAGGTGACTCTTTCCATTTCTTAGTCTTCGTTTCTTGGGATAAGGAATTTCAAAGTGTGGTCGCACGGGTTCTTATGAGTCTGGAAGTTATTAACAAAACAAATAATGCTTTATAGCATAGGACATTTAGCTAAATAATGTTTTATTTCATGTATAACAAATTATTGAGCATGACTATAAGTGAATCTACAGAACAGGATGACCTTATATGTTCAAAGTCTACACAATTTGTTTGTATAAAGTCATTGAAAGTGTTGTGCGAGAGTACCATCACAGAGGATCTTGTACAGTTGATAGTTGTATTGAGGGATTCCATCAGTAATGTTTTTTATAGCCATTTCAGGGGTTTTGGGAGAGTACTGTCAGAGAGGTTTGTTTAAGGCTATTTATAATGTAGTGAGAGAGTTCCACCAAAGAGGTTCATGTTCAGTTATTTTTTTTTCAATTTGTTTAACAGCGTATCAACAATTGAGCTTTTAACGATGGGCTATGTACAGGTTGCTAGCCTTTTATAGTGCCAACAGGACGTGGTTGGTTTCCCATTCCCGGCCGGTGTTTTGTACCTACGTTAGTGATAGTTGTTTGGTGGGTAGCATCACCGAGTTTCAGGTAAGGCCTGTGATATTGTAAGAGGAAAATACTATTATAAGTGTTGTATTAGGCCAGTGATAGTGTGGATCTCAGCTAGTGGCAATTAGATCAAAAAATGGAATTTATTTTGGTATATTTCATAATAGATTTTTTTTTTTTTTTTTAAGTAAGTATACTTGTTTTGTGTGCCATTAGATTGTGCCCAGAGTAAGCAAATGCATGTTCATTTATTTTCCTATTATGTGTCTTCTTAATTATATTTTTTTCTTTTTTACTGAGCAGAAGAAGATCATGATCCTTATATGTCTTACGGTTCTCGGTCTCATTGTTGCCTCAACAATTGCTGGCTACTTTGGTGTTTAAACTGTAAGTGGACGAATTCAAATTTTAATTTTTTCTCAGAACTGATGTGAGTTTTATAATATTACTGTGTTTAGGCACTCAATTTGAATTGGAAGACTTGATTTTGATTCTTGTAAGATACCAGTGATTTGATTTTTGAGAAAATCTGAGCTTGCTTGTTTGGATCATCTGATTCTGTTTTCTGAGTGTCTGAATGGGATAAAAGAATGTAAAAAACAGCCTTCTGTCTCTCTTTCAGGTTGAAAATAAGATATATTTAATTCATTCTCAAGGCCCTTTTGACTTCGTTATTATTCTCCAGTCTAAGATGAATATTTATATATTAAATTTGCTCTGAAGTGGAGGGAGGAATAAGGGAAATAAACAATGGACATGGTGCCCAGATATTATATTTGCTCTGATATAATTTTTTATAATTTAAAAATATAAGAATATATACATATATCTAATACATAAAATTCTTGTATCACAGTGTTTGTAACAAAACTCCTCCAAAATGGCTTGACCAATTTTTATGAAATTTGTTGAGTATATTTGGTAGGTTTGAGAATGGGACATAAACTATTTTTCATACCCCTTAGAGATCAACCCCAAAAAAATCTTGTTTTTTTTTTGACAAAAGTTTTTTTTTTTTTATTATTTGACATTAAAAAATACATAAAACCCTAAAATTCCACTTTTCTACCACCAATACCCATTTTTTGATAGTGATGTTAGTATTTTAATAATTTTCAACCATTGGTGGTCAATAACTGATCAATAATCGCTCGAACAGTTATCCCCGCCAGGGACCTACTGGTGTAACTTCTCACCCAGTAAACAGCATGGACTAAAGATGAGAATAAAGTCATTCTCCTGTCTTTCTCACATAATAAGCTTTCTCTCACTCCCTATATAGTTTTCGCCCATTATTATTGTTTGTGCATCAATCGTAGGAGTGGCGCTTATACTTATCATTTTACTTTCTCAGCCCAACTCCCATATTAATTATACAGGGTGTCTCGCATTGAGATGTCATAATTTCAGGGATTTATTCTGCAACCCATTTGTAGTTCAGTGGCGCAAAAATGAGCGTTCTATCTGAAAATGTAGAGGAGCCACTCAAACTTTTGTCTTTTTTAAAATCTTTTGGCTTTTTTAAAGAAAAACTGTGTTTTCAGACTTTATGATCAATGTATCGTAAATAACGACAACATTTTTAGAATCTACATTAAATTTCCAATAAGAAACACCTGTTATTGAAATATTACCATGTAAATTAAGAGCTATATTAAAAGCCATATAGATGAGAATGTTTAATATTAGTATTTTATTAAATTATTCAATAATTTCTTAATCACCTATTTTTAGGCTTAGAGGTTTGCCTCCACCTCAAAAGTTGCTTTATTTAATAAGCTTCAAAATAGTACCTCGTAGTTTTAGAGAAAAAAAAAATCTATTTAACCTATTTTTTCTGATTTCTATGTCAAAACCAATAAATGTGCTTTACAGTGAAGGTGCCATTCTGAACAAATTCTTTAATGTCACTCGATGGTGGTGATGACCCATCCGTCCATACTGCATGACGTTTATTAAACAAGCCCATCAACCAAATATTAACTCACACTGGTTTCAAATGGATGGTTGTCCAGCTCATAATGGAAGAGTAGTTACGGAATGGCTGAAAAGTGAAACCCCTAAAGTTATGACATCTCAATGCGGACACCCTGTATAATAAATTTATGATCACTTTGCAGTGCTTTAATTATTTATTCCAAAACATTATTTATTCCAAAATATTTTAAAATTATTATATAAGAACATGTTCTAGGAATATGCTCGACTAAGCCTACTTTACATCACCCTCTACTGAAAAGACAGAAAAAATGCACTTCGCCATAGATGCGGTGCGATAAATAAATAAATAATCCAAAACATTTTTATGTCTATTAATAAATTTTGTTTTTCTAATCCTCCTTAACTCCAAACATTAACCAAAATTTAAATGTATTAGGCTAAATGAATGTCAAATTTCTGAAACAATATTCAACTGAAACAATCGTTTCTGAACACCCAAACTTTGGAAAAGGTTAACAGTAAACGGAAAATTGAATAAAATAGAAAAAGGCTTCAGTCCTATCCTGGCTAGAAAAGGGTGGTAACCTATAGATAACCCGTCCAAAAATTCTTAGTTAATAATAATAAATAAATAAAATAGAATTGAAGATTTATTTAATGTAAAAATCTCGGGTTGTAATAGGTTCCAGACTATTGAGACATTAGTTATCAATTTCAAAGGTTGTGGGTTCGATTCCCACTAGGGGTGGTGATTTTTCTTTCAAAAAAAGAAAAGGCATCAGCCCAATCCTGGCTAGAAAAGGGTGGTAACTTGTGGATAACCCATTCTAAAATTCTTAGTTATTAATAAATGGAGGTTAAAATTTAAATTAACTATTAAAGGTCTCACTATTGTGGAACAATATAAATGTATATAAAACAACAAAAATTACCTTGTATCTGTAGGCACAGCTTTCAGTCATAATAAAGGCCTCACTAATTTACTTGATGTTGAATTCAATTCCTTTCAACTTTCACGTTTTGAAGACTCAGCAATACTTTTAACAAAAACTTCCTCAAGGGGAAAAGACTGGAAACTACTAACTAGCCGGTTGCTAGCAGGAGACTCTCACGGATGATTCCAAATACAGTCCCGCTCTATCTTCTCATTGAATGGAGAAAGCCTTCCTGATAGAACGAAGGAAATTTTCTTACATTAACATTTTATACTACTACAAAATAGTAAGATTTAAATTTATATATACAATATTATTATCCATTCCTAAATATATGTATTTAATCAAATATTCTTTTAATCTTTATGTTTATTTTAAATTTTCAGATCACGAACATAACAGTAATTTTGTGTGTGTGTATGTGTATATATATATATTGTTATAAAATTAAAAAATAAAGAAAATTTTATAAGAATTTAATAATATTTTATTTTACGTATACCTCTACGTTGGGAACCAATATAATACAAATTTTATAATAATTTATGTTAGAGACTCTTTATCTCAGGGTTAGAGTTCGAATTTCAGTAAAGTAACACAAAAAACCATTTTACATAAGAAAAAACAAGCATTACCTGATATAAAAGCCAAATCTGGAACCAACCTCAGATAACAGGATCCTCGTTACAAAAACAGCTTCCTTTTAACTCAACAGCCTGCACTGCTTTCAAAAAGACTGGACCACTGTACAACAAACTGTAACTGTCTCTTGTAACCGACTCTCATGTGAACCTGGAGTTACCTTTTCACAGACTTGAACTGTAACAGACTGCTTACAACAGACTCCCATAACAGACTGAACTCAACTCTCATGTGTCCGTATCTTCCATTACTCTAACAACAGACTGAACTCATTTTATAACAGACTAGCCCAACCTTAATGGACTCTCATCCCGGACTGATTGTAACAGACCGCTGTAACCGACTGAACTGCACTCTCTCATGGCGGGAGCGTCATACCGGTATCCACTGCTACCTGTATGGACTGCTAGACCAATATAACAAATAATAATTGCTTATCTCATTGAATCCAACATATCAATGAGCTTTTTAGATTTTCAGAATTTTCTGTGTTAGTTTTTAATTTAGAACTTTTAATTTTTGATGAACGTTAATATAAAAAAAAATTTATTTGTCCTTTGATTTTCCACAAACCTTGCATTCGTCTTTTCCCGCCTTTTTTCACCTTTAACGGTTATTCGAATTTAAAAATTTTAAATATGTAATGTAAAATATCATTACATTTGCACTTCTGTCAAAAAAAAAAAATAATAAAAAAATGATTTATGCTCGGTATTAAAATAAAAAATAGAATTTAAAATTTGGTTATCGAGATTAGAACTATTGGCCAGCCTGTTATTATTTCTTTAAATTTTTCAATAACTTATTTTGTTACATAATTTTTATTCATTATCATCTCTCAATTTAAATTATCATTTTTCATTGTTCATTTTTAAACATTATCATTATCAAACTATCTTATTCTAAACTAATACGATTTGTAAATTTATGATAAATTTTTAAATATTATTATTATCAATTAAATCTTATACTAAACTAATTCTAAATTTAAAAATTGTCCTGGATCCACTATTTATCATTAATATCTTTTTTGCATCTGTCCGAATTATTTCTAAGGATTTGTTTTATTCTCTTTCTTGGGGGTCGATTTAATTTTGCAATTTTTACTATTCCATTTTGACATTGATACTCAAAAAGAAATTTTACTTTATTTCCAAATTTGATGTCCAAATTTTTCAGATGATCACTGTTGTCAACATTTTTATTCATTATATTATTTTGATTATTGCCATTATTTTTATTATAACTCATTATTTTAAAATTAATTATATGATCATCAACTAATTTTTTAATGTTATTTTGTTTCAAAATCTCTTCCATAACGTCTGTACTTATTTTATTTTTTAAATTATCATTAGTTATTTTATTTTTAATTATTTGATTTATTTTCTCATTTTTAATATTCAAACTACTCAATAATATTTTTTTACTTTTACCATCTTCATTCACTAAACAAACATACTCACTTCCATCTTCAGTTTCAAAAAATATTTTATTTTCTTCAAATTTTTTATCATTAATACTACAATCATAATTCAAATTGTCTTTTATTAATTCACTTAAATTATCATTACATTCAATTAAATTTTCATCACTTTTCTCATTAATTTTATTTAGAATGTCATCACATTTTTCATATTCTGATTTTTTATCATGCCCATTTATACCTTGTTTTAGCAACTCGATATTAATGTCTATATCTTTAGATATTTTCTTTTCAAAATTATCGAATGATGTTTTAAAATCGTTGAATTGGTTAATTTGGCTGGCTTGTCCTGTTTTTATATCATTAATCTGTCTGACTTGTTCCGTTTTAAAATCGTTGATTTGGTTAATTTGGCTGGCTTGTCCTGTTTTTATATCGTTTTTTATATCGTTAATTTGGCTTAGTAATATTTGCAGGACCTCGCCCATAGTATTAGTCATTGGTTCCATAGTATTATCCATTGGTTGTAGGAACTCGCCACTCGCAACATCGGCCGTTTCTGAGAATTCAACTTCCTCGCATTGGATGACGTCATCACCAGACGCGTTCTGGCTTCCATTCGAAATACCTAGAATACTATTTTCCGCCATTTTAATTCACTTATTATTTCTTTACTTAGCCAACAAGTTGGACGCCAAAATGTTATAAAATTAAAAAATAAAGAAAATTTTATAAGAATTTAATAATATTTTATTTTATGTATACCTCTACGTTGGGAACCAATATAATACAAATTTTATAATAATTTATGTTAGAGACTCTTTATCTCAGGGTTAGAGTTCGAATTTCAGTAAAGTAACACAAAAAACCATTTTACATAAGAAAAAACTCATAGATAAGTTAAATTTCGAATTAGACAAACAAGCATTACCTGATATAAAAGCCAAATCTGGAACCAACCTCAGATAACAGGATCCTCGTTACAAAAACAGCTTCCTTTTAACTCAACAGCCTGCACTGCTTTCAAAAAGACTGGACCACTGTACAACAAACTGTAACTGTCTCTTGTAACCGACTCTCATGTGAACCTGGAGTTACCTTTTCACAGACTTGAACTGTAACAGACTGCTTACAACAGACTCCCATAACAGACTGAACTCAACTCTCATGTGTCCGTATCTTCCATTACTCTAACAACAGACTGAACTCATTTTATAACAGACTAGCCCAACCTTAATGGACTCTCATCCCGGACTGATTGTAACAGACCGCTGTAACCGACTGAACTGCACTCTCTCATGGCGGGAGCGTCATACCGGTATTATAAAATTAATTTAAGCCACACGTTGGTTGCGTCAAAATGTTATAATATTAAAGAATAAAGAAAATTTTATAAGAATTAAATAATATTTTATTTTACGTATACCTCTACGTTGGGAACCAATATAATACAAATTTTATAATAATTTATGTTAGAGACTCTTTATCTCAGGGTTAGAGTTCGAATTTCAGTAAAGTAACACAAAAAACCATTTTACATAAGAAAAAACTCATAGATAAGTTAAATTTCGAATTAGACAAACAAGCATTACCTGATATAAAAGCCAAATCTGGAACCAACCTCAGATAACAGGATCCTCGTTACAAAAACAGCTTCCTTTTAACTCAACAGCCTGCACTGCTTTCAAAAAGACTGGACCACTGTACAACAAACTGTAACTGTCTCTTGTAACCGACTCTCATGTGAACCTGGAGTTACCTTTTCACAGACTTGAACTGTAACAGACTGCTTACAACAGACTCCCATAACAGACTGAACTCAACTCTCATGTGTCCGTATCTTCCATTACTCTAACAACAGACTGAACTCATTTTATAACAGACTAGCCCAACCTTAATGGACTCTCATCCCGGA
Source organism: Gonocerus acuteangulatus (assembly GCA_946811695.1). Taxonomy (NCBI): domain Eukaryota; kingdom Metazoa; phylum Arthropoda; class Insecta; order Hemiptera; family Coreidae; genus Gonocerus; species Gonocerus acuteangulatus. The sequence continues at coordinate 31,052,838 of OX328123.1, forward strand.
CTGATTGTAACAGACCGCTGTAACCGACTGAACTGCACTCTCTCATGGCGGGAGCGTCATACCGGTATCCACTGCTACCTGTATGGACTGCTAGACCAATATAACAAATAATAATTGCTTATCTCATTGAATCCAACATATCAATGAGCTTTTTAGATTTTCAGAATTTTCTGTGTTAGTTTTTAATTTAGAACTTTTAATTTTTGATGAACGTTAATATAAAAAAAAATTTATTTGTCCTTTGATTTTCCACAAACCTTGCATTCGTCTTTTCCCGCCTTTTTTCACCTTTAACGGTTATTCGAATTTAAAAATTTTAAATATGTAATGTAAAATATCATTACAATATATATATATATATATATATATATATATATATATATATATATATATATATATATATTTATACATATATATATGCACACACACAAAATTACCGTTATGTTCGTGATCTATGGGGATCTGAAACGTGAAATCTAGTCGGTACTTCCCGATTGCATTACGAGGTCAACCTCATAAGCGAGTTTCCTGCCTATAGAGGGAGGGAGGAAGTTACTGCGTTAAAACAGAATTTTTCCCGTTGACATTGGATTATAGGCTCACATCTTTACCTTCAAACTGCAAAATCTTTCTTAACAGGCTAAAATATCGTTAGGGTTGACGTGTAGCGTTAAGTCACTGAGGTCAGTTTGATAACGAGGAATGGAAAGGATTTGAGCTGGTCTCTTTGTTTTATGCCCTTTAAATAATATATTAATTAGGAAGTATAAACATTCTGTTTTTTTTTTTTTTTTTTTCAAATGTCTATCTCTATAAGTTGTCTATTTTATCAGCTAACTGCTAATTGCTGGCAGAGAAGGCAATCTCCCTAGCAACCATGCTTTCTCAATCTAATGCTGCTACAGTATTTAAGGTTTTAACTAAAATATGTTGTTTTTTTTTTGTTACAGGAAGCCTTTTGTGAAGAGATAGCTGGAAAATTTCTTCTAGTCATTTTCATTACTCATTTAGTCAGTTAGGAGCGGTGTTAGTCACTCCCCAGTCATATATTTTGCATACCTCACAGCAACTATTTAAAAAGAAATTCATATAATTACTTGTACAGGTAGTTTCTCATTATATATATATTATATATGATATATTTGTATGTATATTGAAACTTTCTTCCAAACAATATCCTTCTACTTTTATTATTGTTAATGATGTACTTAATTATTTTTTAATTTCTACTAGCATTAACTAAATTTATATTAAAATTAGAGTTGAAGATATTAGAAAGTGAATATTTTGAAATTTACAAACTTGTTTATAATCAGTGTGATAAACAAAGATCTAAGTTTTGTTCATTATGTTTTCAATTTATCTATTAGTGCCTTTAAAAATCATTATTGTTTTAGGTTAAGAAACAGCTTTGCAATATTGTCTTCAAAATGTTTCAGTTTATGGTATTTATTTGATTTTTGGGGGAGTTTAATTTGTTTTATTCTGATTAATTTTATTTTTAGTTTTCATGTTTAATCGAAACTATCTGAATGGAATCGACAGTCGCAAAAGTAGCCTGCTGATTTTGTAGTACGTGCTGTGTATGTCCCCACTGCCAGTATCCAAATATTACATGTATGTAAATAATTGAATGTTTTATAGTAATCTTCTTCTCAAAAATGATTTTCTTAAACCAAAGTTTGTCGGGAATTCATGTTCTTTAGCAAACGTTAAGTACTAACACATTTTGTATAATTTGTGTGAAGTATACGATAGCTCAAATCTTGCATCTAGAACTGCCAAGAAGAAATAGAGAGGAGTGGAAAAGTAAGTTTTTTATGTGTATGAATAAGTGTTAAATGTTCACTTTTGAAAATACCCTTTAATTTATTCTTAATACAATTAAAGATATGATTGCCTTAGAAAACCACTGATTTTTTTTTAATTATTCGGAGTTAAAAATTTGTTTTGATTTCTTTACTTTGTTTTCTCATTTTTTTTTTAATAAAAAAAGTTCCTTACACTTGTTACTGATAAATTGCCTATCTTTAAGAGTTGAGCTGAGAACATTTATCTCAACATGCTGCCTCTGTAATTACTTGCTAAGTCTTTCTGGGTCTTACACCAGGGTACTTTCTAATGCTCTACTGATTTTCTATTTAATTCTCAATCTCATGTCTGCCACAATCACTGTAGTATTAACTGCCAGAATTGTCCTTTTATACAATGAATTCTTAAAGAGGGATTTATTAGATAGAAAATTATGTTGAGACATCCTTGAAAAGCCAAAACCAAAATTCATAACAGATGAAATGCTCTGTATTGGGCAGGGGAGCTATTTTTTTATTTTTATTTTTTTACGTCGCACTAACAACTGGTCCATTAGCGCTGACATCCTTGGTGCAGCAAGGAACCTTCTCAACGAGCCCTGAGTTGAGAAAAATGCCTGCGGCCGGAGGGACTCGAACTCTCATCTCCCGCATTAGAGTCTTAAGGCATAAGCCACTAGACAACGAGAGACCCAATTCTCCCTGTTTTCTCTACTCTCTGTAGAGAAGTCATATCCTTATTTCTGCTTTGACTAACTTATAAATCTGGCCTTACGGAGGAAATTCAATTCCTTTCTATTCTTTCACAGCTCTTGATTAGGAACCTATGATATGAAATAACAATGAGGATTAATTATGAGAAATAATCCGGAGATTTTCAATGAAAAAAAAGATTTCTTCAAGTATTAGACGAGTTTTTAGGCCGATGGAAAGAGTCGGTTGGGATGAGCTCTGTACTGAGCTTAGTTATAACTACAACTTTTATTTACATTTTATATTCAACACGGAATGTGCTGTTTGGAGAGTTGGTAGACATCACAGAAGCTCTACATTATGTTATATTTTATCGAGGAAAACCTTCCTGACTATTCAAGTAGAACTTAGGATTACTGATTTCTGCATATTCTTTCAAAGTTCTTCTGATAAGCCAAGATTTTGCAGAAATTTCCTTAAATATATCACCACAGGATTTGAAAGAATGTTAGGGATCACTTTAATATTTTGCATTTCCAAAATCCTGGTCAATTCAAAGGATAATTCCCTGGATTTTTCTATTCCCTTTGATTGTGCTGCTAACATTAGGGACTGCTAAGTCTCAGATGCATCCTTTCTTTTCATTCTTATAGCATTTTGATTTTATATGACAGGAGGAGTGTGACAGAAATTGAGCATTTATTTTCGAATAGTTCCATATGGATCATTTTTGCCATATTGTCACATCTTTGTTTGTAATCTGTTGTTGCAATCATTGAACATCGACCGAAAATATTTTGATTGTTATTAAAGTATGAGCAATTTTCTTTAATTTTTTTTTTTTTGTTCGTATTATTAAAATTATTGAAGGTATACAGAGATGCTGAAAGTTTATTTACCTTATTATTATCAATTAGATAACCCTTTTGTTTGCTTGTAGACACCACCAACTGTTCAAGACAGGATGTGACTCCCTTTCTCTCTTGGAATCCTTTATTTTGAATGTTATTCGCAGAATTCTATATAGTTCGTAGCAATCATTTTGTACATCCAGTCCCTCCAGCCGATGATTTGTTATATACCAGTAGTTTTAACTGTATAATTCTTCCTAAACAGCATTTCACAGGAGCTTCAAAATTTCATTGTTATAAAAAGTAATTTTTGATGACTGGAGACATAATAAACAATTTTAACTGTAAGTATTACACACATGAACTGTACTAAGCAATCAATTGTTATAGTCTGTATCGCCATTAAGCTCGAAGTATCAATAACATTTTTTTTTTTATTAATATTAAATACTTTTACTGTTGTTATCATTTGCACCGTTATTTTATGTAATTAATGCAATTTCCACTCCTGTTGATACCATTATGACTAGCAAGAGTTGGAGTGCTTATTATCTTGTGTCAAACTCTTTACCAGTGTTCCTGTTCGCCATCTGTATATTTACTCGACGAAATAACTCTTTGGTTTATTTAATTTTCATTTGTTTTCCACTCCCCTTCTTCTTCTTCCGAATATTCAATTTACTATTTCAGTTGATACATACATGCTTTGATTGGAGATCTGAGAACTACCAATTCTTCTTCCACAAATATTACACGTCTAGAACTAAATTCATTACGTCCTCCCGAAAAGGAGAATTTTCTTTCAATTTGTTTTCTCTCAACTTCAATTCTTATTATTTTGGGGGGGGGGCTAAATTGCACTCCTGTATTTTATATTAATAAATTCTTCAGCAATGTTAACTGTTTCAATACACTTAGAGAATAGAACCAATTTACAAATGTATCCGTTTAATTATTTTTTTTTTAAATATACTAATACGTATCCTCGTCTAACCCTTTCCTGCATATCATACTCAATATAGAGAATTTATCATGCATCCATTTTGGAAAAGTTTTGTAACGTAAACAAATTTATTAAACTTTCTTAGGAATGGAGTTTTATCTATTTTATTTAGTATAATAGGCGGTTTTCCGTGAGTTCTTTGGGCAGATATGTGGACTTAGACTCCGCTTGCATAGAAAGACAATGAATGAGGATAGTTTTACCGAAAGGAAATGATGGATTCTTTAATCAAACGTAAAAACTATATTAATATATAAGAATGCTAATATTTCTCTGTCTTGAGGCATGATCAAGAAAACAACGAATGATTTTTATAAATTTTTCACCAGGGAGTTAATATATGTATCATAATCGTTACTTAAAAAAAATAGACATTTTGTATAATTTTTTTAAATATACATACCTTTAAGCTTTCTTGATTTTCAAGTCTCATTAGGAATGACTAATTTAATTTTGATAAAATGCCGAAACAGGTCACACAATGCCTGAGCAATAAAAGTAAGTTCGGTACATTAAGCGTTTATTCTGAATAATGTGATATTCAAGTTGGCCTGGCACCATTTATTCACTCTAATTGTAATTTTTTGTGATAAACATATAATTTCAATTGTTGCATGTATATAAGTAGAATCTAGGCAACATCGCTTGTGTGAATCGTCTTTTGACAACAAGTTCTATTTTAACAGTACTTCAGTACATTTCTAAGCCTCGAGCAGTTTTAAGAGAGAAAAAAAGGTTTTAAAATGAAAGAAAGTCCGCTACTGAGAATTTCTTTTACGAAATATACATATGTATAAGTCTACATTTACATCTGGATGATTGATTCTTGAATGTATACAAACTTCTCTTCAAATATGAAAACTTAATAAAATAGGTTTGCATAATATTTTGTTGCTTTATGAATGGACAGTATTTTATAATTGTAGTAAATTACAAAATTTATTTACCCAAGTTAAAAATTGGGCATAAATTATTTTATGAAAAAATTGCTTAAATATGTATAATTTTATTGATTGTTAATGTTGTTATTAAAAGTTATGTAATAAGTGTTGTAAATTTATTAATTCATGGTGCTTTTTATTAAACTCCTCGCAGTTTAATTCATCTGATTTTAATCTTCCTGAGGTTAATGTGCAATGAATAAAAAAAAAAATAATCAGAAGAACTATTCATTGTCAATGTTTTTGATTTCAATTGCTTGTAAATATTCATTACTGATATTATTAACAAAGTATGTATTGCATTGAATAAATTTACTTAAAGTGCATTCATTTTTATCTTTTAACTCCTGATCATCATTAAACATCTTAACAATCCACAGGCAACAATCATATCACCTTTTCTATTAGAAGTACACTAAATGACTCTTTAAGAATGTGCTTGTGCTCTTTTTAACAGTTTCCTATATAGCTGATTGATCGCTTGTTGATATTTTGAAAAATATATATATATTTTTTTTAGTTTAACGTTTAATTTTTTTGCATGGTAATTATAGAAATAATATAAGCTCTTTTTTTTTAAACTGCATTATAGGATTCTTCTTTTGAAAATTACTATTGCTGGTTGAATTTGACCCAGGCAGGAGTGTATTTAAAGCACCATGCATTTAAAAAATTCTTTAAAGAGTATATTAAAAATTGATATTGTAATATTTATTTCTGCACAATTTGCTACATTTATAAATATGTATTTTTCCTCCATGTACCATTAAAAACATTTTGTGTTCTTTTATATTATAGAAGAATTTAGATTTAAATTATTCAATGATATAAATATATATATATATATGTATGTATAAAAATATATTTTTACAAGGAAATTTGTTTTGACTATTTTGTTGTTGTCAGTACTTAATTATTATTGGTGTAGCTTCACGTTTTGGCATGACTGTGATAGTATTGTTAACCTTTTGATTAGTAAATCCTTCTGACTCAATGTCAGTTCTCTATAATAGTTGTACTGTTTATTTTGCTCTGTAATGTGTTGCCTCTGTAGAGAATTGCCATCGAGTTATGGATTCAGTAGAATTGGTTAATATTTATTTTTCTCTATTCTGTGTGGGCATTACATTTCACTAAATCTTGCATATCTTAGAATTTATATTCTTTGCAGTTATCGTTAGCTCTGTTATCAATATAGGTTTTGTTAAGTAAATCAAATTTTTTGATGAAATAAAGAGATTTCAGTGTTTCACGTTTAAGAGATTGTGTATGAGACTTTCTTATAAAACTTTCCATACTTTTAGACATTCTTTCTTAACTCTTTATTACATGAGATAAATTGATTAGGATATTTCTTTCGTAGATATTGCCAATTCAGTTTGTATGGGGATTGATAATTTGTGTACTATTTTTTAAGGTTGAATAAATTATTAAACAATAAGCAAATTCAAATTGATGTGTAAAGTAATAGGTCTTCAGTTGAATTAGAAGGATTTATGATACTTTTATTGTTCCTGATATAAACTTTATGGGATTCAACCATCTTTCTGATAATACAGAATATTTATTTTTTGTAAATTGTGACTTCAAAAATATGTAGAAAGGAGCAGTTAAAATCTTTATAATTGGGGTGCTTATATTTTCAGTTTTACTCACTTCTAAAAAAAAAATTAAACAGCATTTAAAATTCGTATTCAAGGATTTAATGTTTGTTTCATTCTACAGCATTACAAATTTTGACAAAAATGTTTGAACTCTTTGGATGCATATTATGCTAGATGTTGTGATGCAGCTAACCTCGGGGAAAATATGTGGAAGTTCACTGAGGTTGCGAGGGTAATAATGGGAGATATGCTGTGTGCTATGAAATTAGGCTTACAAATTTGCTTTAAAATACATTCAAGGCGCTATTATTAGGTGTTTTTGTTTATTTCTTTTTGTAAAATAAACCATTAACTGGCAGCTAATTGAGACATTCTTTACTACAACATATTTTTGTACCTAAAACATCAAAAAATTTGACATTTTATTTTTAATTTTATTAAAACCATTTCACTCTATAATTTTAAATACCAGCATTATAAGAAATTTCAATTATTATCAGAACAGAACTTTTTCCTATTCATGAATTTATTTTTCCACATGTTACTTAATTTATTCACATGGTTTTCTGAAAAGGCATCATTTGTGCAATTAATTCATAAACTAGATTATAATGCTCATCACCAACGAGGTAGAGCACAGAAAAAAAAAAAAGAAAAAGAAATTGATGTACAGCAAAAATAAAATAAAACTCTACTTTAATTTCTCTGGGAGTTTGAAGAAGAATAAGAAAAAAAAAAAAAAAATCATTTATCATTAGGATGCTTTGTGGCAACGAGTGTTAAAGTGAGAATTGTATGTAGTACTCGGTGTCAAATGATGAGTCTTCGATTCTCTTGAGGGCTGGTGGTTTTTTCTGAAAATAATGAGAGCTACTATCACTTCCTGGCTAGTCAAGGATGTCAACCAAATGATAACTCTTCTTTCTCCTAAAAGAAAAATATATTGAATATATATTGAAAGGGGAGTCAATTCATGATAAAGTGAATCTGTGCTACAGACTAGTAACAGGGCTCACAGCCAGTAAAGACTTAGATTTATTCGTTAGTGATTTAACACATGCATAAATACAAATTTTTGCTAATTGTCTCCATTGCGGTCAAGCAATAAATAAATAAATACAAATTTCTTCTAACATTCCCTATCGACATGACCATGAGTTAATTTAAAATATTGTTTTGGCAGCATTTTATTGAAGAAAAGGGTAACTGAAAAACAACGACTTAACATTCAATAGGGTGAATTGAGGATAGCCATTCATAAATAAATGAAATAAATTGCTTTGCTCTGCTAAGTTTAAAATTGTTTTCTTTGCTTAATGATGGGAATGGAGTGAACCGCTAATGACTGAATTAAAATCTGAAACATACTCCAACGATTTTAACCTCAGGTGGACTACTGTGTGCAAACATGTATAACACACCCTTCAAAAACAAAAACATCTAGGAATGAAGCCTTCTTTTAGAAATATATATTTATTAAATGGTTGTTGCTTTAATGCTTTAAGCAATCAACATCACATCATAAGTGCAAATGAGTTCTTGTGGATCTGCTAATGCAAGTCATAGGTTTGCCTAAGAATAAGTACTAGGGGAGTCATAGCCCTTCCACTGACATTACCGGATGTCCACCGGAAATCTCCAATTATTTAATACAGGTATATTTGGCAAAGAAAAATTTATATTTATCAAAGGAAAAAGATAAAGTTGATTTTTCCTTGTATTCATTTCACAAAACAAACAGGAATAGAGAATAGGGGATAGGGTGAAAAAATAGGTGGCTGAAGAATAATACATTATATATCTGTATCTATCTATTATTTTCATTTGTTAAATTTCTCCAAAATAATGTATGCCTACACTGAATGTATTAGGTTATCATTGATTTAATGTCACAGCTTGTACACAGTCAATGTTTCGTTTCTACTTAGACATTGAAATTCTCTCTTTATATATAACAATTATATTTGCTATCTCTAGCTTTCTATTCTTAGTGTGAAATACTGGCCTATAGTTTTATACGATATGTATATATTAATGTGTTTTCAGTGGTGGAAAAAAAAACAACATATATCTATACTGTAAGCACACAAGTGTTCGTGAGCTCATGTGTACATTGGGCGTTACATGTATAAAGATGAATAAGTGATAAGTATGTCCTTTGTTCTAGTGAGTAGCAATGTCTTTAATATACTTGTACGTTTCTTCTCTGAGTATTACTTTAAAAGGCCAGTTGTCGATTTGAATAGGGAATGTTGGAATAACATGTAACATTGAAAATATATATAATGTATTGTTTTCCGTTTTAATATTGTATTATTTTGTTGAGAACAACTGGCCTCTTAAGAAATGCAATTAAAGGATTAGCATGTTAAATCACTAATTGTCCTGGCAATTGATGGTCAGCATTACCTTATAATTATGTACATTCAAAGCTGATTATTGGAACAGTTTATTGTAAACTGTAAGAACGTGTAAGGTTTTAAAATAAGAAAGAGTAAATCTTTTTCCTCTAGTGTTTTCTCTCATTATTTTCTGTGTAGTTTTACCCTTAGCCGAGATTCATAAAAAAACCTAAGGTCAAAGTAAAGTGACTTGTTATGTTGCGTCTACCAAAGCTTCAAAGGTTGAATAAAATAAACCTGGACTATTATTATTCTCTTAATAACGATAATAATAATAAACATAACAAATTATGAAATTATCCTTGATAAGTATCCTGCTGTTTTAGGCCATTCCAATGTAGCTATTGAGGTTACACTCATGAAAAAAATTTGAAAAATTATTGACCCTACCTACTAGTTAGCGAATACATAACTATGCACATTCTACTTGCTGTGGAATGCACCTCCTGTATGATGGACTTTTTTTTTTATTCCTTATGGGTATCAGATCCAATGGGAAACCAGAGAACGACCAAGAAGGAGGCTGAATTTTATTTATTTATGCATTTAGTGGATTGGGTGATGCAGTAACTGTATAATAGAATGAGAATGATTAGTTTAGTATTAGTATATTGCAATTTTAATGATTAGTTCAGAAAAATAAGGGGGACTGAAATTTGAAGAATGTTTTACAAACCTTAAATTGAACCATGCTTACCCAACCATGCCCTGTTGTGATTGTCAAACATCACTAAATAATAATAAAAAATCATTTATTTACAACTTGAGGAGATAGTTTAATAACTTCATTTCATTTGCTCCACGTCTTTTTATATTCTCACTGCTTATCTCATTGTAACAGGATAGATGTGAACTTCACTTTGAAATTGATGACTTTGCCATTAAGAAACTGTGGTAGTTGGTCTATTGGAGGATGTTGTAGTTTTCAATTTTTCTGTAATGTTTGTGGTTTCACATGGCGAAGGTGTAGTGGAAGATTTAGGATCATAATTCGGGATCCAGCAGACTTTGATAATGTCTGATACTTTTTCCCCGATCATGATGACAGCAGCCATAGGTGATCCAGTGAGTGGAAATGGGATAACACTAGAGTCGGCGACCCTGAGGCCTTTGATACCATGGAGTCTGAGAAGAGAGTCTACCACTGCTTCTTGATCTGATTTTGGACCCATCTTGCAGGTTCCGACTTGGTTGTGAGCAGTGCCCGCAGTGTTACTTAAAGCACAAGCCCAGTATTCGTCCGAAGCAACAGGTATTCCACAACATCCTGCATGCTTGATGTAACGCATCGTGGCATTGAGGGCCTTCATGGTTGGTGTTTTTGCTAGATTTTCAAAAAAATGAATAGCTTTCAGCATTAGATCAAGTTCTTCTGGGTAATCCAGGTAGCCAGCCGTGATAAAAGGCTTGTCTTCTGGATTCTTCGACTTCAACTTCAGGGTGCCATTGCTCTTTGGATGAAGCAATATGGGTACTGCAATCAACAGATCTGATTCCAGGTTTAAATCCAGAAACTGGACGTCAATCTCTTCCTCCAAGGCAAGATTTTTTATAAAATAATTTAACTCTTGAGTTTGATTTAATTGTGAGAAATAAAATTGTACTTGAAAATCAGGAAGATTGTCTCCTATTACTTTCAGGAATCCTAAAAGCTCAGTACCACCGAGGGATGATAAATTCCCAGTTCTTCTAGTTAAGTATTCATACGTATGGTCCAATATATCCAGAGGAGATACTACTGGCTGGCGTGGTTGCAATGTTATTAGTATTTCTGGAAACATGACATGATCCCGAAGATTTTTACCGACCTGCAAGTCATTGATAACTTGAATATCAAGTGCTTCCAAATCCTCCTTTGGGCCAACACCAGAATGCAAAAGAATTTTTGGCGAGCCAATGACTCCAGCGCATAGAATTATTTCCCTTGAAGCTCGTAGGACTCTTGTGGTCTTCTCGGTCCTGTACACGAACTCAACCGCATACGCCCTCGCTGTGTGTCGGCAGATCAAGACTTTGTGCACAAATGCATGCTTAATGACAAAAAGATTTTTCCTGTCTTTTATGGGATTTAGAAAAGCCTTTGCAGTATTGAGTCTCTCGCCGCCCCGCACAGTGCCCTGGTTTTGAGATAAAAATCCTCCCATAGTAACTGAATTTATATCGTAGTTGGTCTCATATCCAAGATCTCTGAAAGCCATTTGTAGAATATCCGTTATTGCATTATCCACACTCATCCTGCTCAAAGCTAGAGGGCCGCCGCGGGAGTGATAAAAATCGAAATTGTGATTTTTTAACACCTTCAAGTCCCTCATGTCTTCTGACTTCTTGAAATATGGCAATACGTCTGAATAAGACCAACCTGGATTTCCTCTCGCTGCTATGTTGTCGTAGTCTTGCCTTGCTCCTCGGACGTAAAGCATCGAACCTATTGTGCTGGTGCCACCTAGGGTCTTCCCTCTTGGCCAGCGGTTCACCTTTCCCATCATACCATTGTAGAGTCCTCTCTCAGGAACAGTCTTGAACCCCCAGTCGATGTCCGTCTTCTGAAGGCTGAGGTGGAAGCGCGGAACGTCGGTAGTCATCGTTGGATTTCCTCCTGCTTCTAGAAGAAGAACGTTCCACTCCTTTACCTCTGAAAGTCGATTGGCGACCACAGCTCCTGCTGTCCCTCCACCGATCACTATGAAATCGAAAACTGTTTCCTGCCTGCACTCCGCTGAAAAACAAAACACACTTAATTATTTACATCAACCTTACATCGATGAGAGCTCAAACTATACCAATCAATGGTCCAGGACTAAGAACTAGGCAATTAGATCGGCATACCAATCTGACACTGAAGTAGACTAACAGTATCTGCTGGACTACAGAACATTTGTTGTTTACGCCTTCGCCTATTTCCGAGGGCCTAATATCGACAGTTTCAAATTTATTTTTCACAATAGTATTCAATATGTTATGCCTTAACACAATCCCTCATAAGTTCCACTTCCCCTTTTCCAGCCCTTTACCTCAACAGCATCCCTATTAAATATTGTAAATCAGTTAAAACTCTTGGGATCATATTTGATCAGAACCTTTCCTGGAAAAATCATATTTCCCAAATTTCCCGTCGATCCATATTTATCCTGAGACAGCTCAACCTCTCCTGCCAACAAAGACACGTCTACTCCTCGTAACCTCCCTATTATTCCCCCAGTTTGACTATGGTTGTTTGGTGTACGGTGGACTTTCTGGCGATCTCGAGGCAAAACTCAAACGCCTCATGAGCTGTTTTATTTGTTTTATCCTCGGGATCCCCAGAGACTCCCACATATCACATTTCTACCAGGAGCTAAATTGGCTATTCCCTCTTTATCGTCGTCAGTACTTCCTCGGCTCAGTCCTTTACCAAGTAATTCAATCCCGTAGACCTTCTTATATTTTCCAACTTCTTAAATTTAAATCCTCGGTTCACTCCCGTAACACCCGATCTCGTCCTTCCGATCTTTATATTCCTTCCCACCGAACAGCAATATTCGAAAAATCATTCGTCACCCGTGCCAGCTCGCTATGGAATTCCTTACCTCTGACTGTCCGCCATTCTACCAACCTAGAAACCTTTAAATCCCGACTCTTCCACCACCTTCTATCCCTGGAAGTTTTACCCAACCCCTAGTCTATATTGAAGCTGTACATTATACACTGATAGCATTTATAAGTTTTTAAGTTTATATATAAAATTCACAATTATTTTGTAATTTCAAAATTATTCCTATGGGACTTGTGTCCCGGAATAAGAATAAAACTTTTCATTTAATTTCATTTCACTAAAAAGTATCTTATCTAGAGCCTCATTTAAAGTTTTGGTTTCAAGTAACCTCCTCTCATAGTGGACAGATTTTAACGTTAAGTCAACATACCTTTTCTTTTCTAATTCAAATTTTATATAAGGAGTTAAGTTGACGGAAATACAAATAACGGCCATATCCACATTCCCGTCGATCACCGAAGTTAAGCAACGGTGGGCATGGCCAGTACCTGAATAGGTGACCGTCCACGTGCTGTTGGCATTATAACCAGCTAGAAGCGTGACTTGAACCCGCATCTTCTTTCGTGGGTATCAGACACGCTAGTCACTCTCCAACGAGGAGAACCAATAACTTTTGTAATTGAAAATGCATTGAGATAAATAAATATAGTATCACTCACATCCAATGTCCGCAGGATATGTTTCAGGAGGCGTTAGGAGACACTGCGAGAGAATGAGTGTGTTAAGCAGATCGGTGAAAGCAGCACCAGCTGGTCCTGTTGCATGGGTAGGACAAGGATAGAAGTAGTCACTGGACATTGCCTTCCTCGTACTCTGTGAAGGTGACAGCTCCACCATCTCCTGGAAAACATCTCTGAAATTTAAGACCATATTAAATCTTTGCTGCGTGGTCATAAGGGCTTAAGTCATTTTTAAGCATGTGGAGATTATGAGGTATTATTATAGCACAAAATCATAGCTACGTTTGGCATTAAGGCCTTAAGCGAAACTTTAAAAGTTGGTTAGCTGTACCAATTGATATTATAGCCTTAAGTCAAGTTTATCACTTCCTTCATGTTATTAAGGAACTTTGCTATTGCTCTCCCGAAAAATGAATATTTTGACTTAAGCCCTTTTGACCGCACATCAAAGAAATAACGGACTAACATTGGTACAGGCTGTTCAGATAGATCGTATAGTTCAAGTGTGCAAGCCTGAACTTCTGGGAGGGAAATATTTTCGACGATTCTACCCTTTGCAAATTCCCATTTCAATTAAAAATGTAGCTATACTAAAATATTTGTTTTACTAACGTTGCTTGCTCTTGTACTATTAGAACATCCAGCTACCTTCCAAGCATTATTGCTATGTAACCCTGAAACTGTGAGTGTTTGAACAATCTTTGCTGCCTAGCCCGGATAGAAAAGGTTGATAAGCCTGTAGATAACCCGTCTCGAAAAATCGTCATGGTTGGAGATCTGGTAAAGCACGTTTCATGAAGTGTTTTATGCCCCTTGAAATTTTGCTATAGTGCATCTCTTGGGTTTATAAGAAGGTAAGTTTGTGTTGGTTAGAGTTACCATGGAACACCAGGTACTGCGCATAGGGGAAAGGCATAAAAAAAAATACGGTTTGCCTAAGAAAAGTTTTTTATTCGTTATTTGTTAAAGATCCAAAAATCTGACCATATTTCAAAGAAAATTTAACCAATTCAGACCAAATTTGAAGGGTCGATAAAGGCTCCTCTACGTGTTCTGGAACAACGTTACATGCAGAAAAGTTTAAATTTTATTTTTATTTTAAGAACCTTTTCTTACAAGATCCTTCTGAGAGAATACAGTAGTTATTTTTATGGCTAGAAAAAATAATTTCTCTTCTTTTCATAGAGCCTAATGACGTAAAAATCGGATTTCCTCAAGGCGTGATATTGGACTTCAACACGTCACAAATTTTTCGCTTACAAATGTTTAGGCTCTTCCGGACCGGAAAAATTATTATTCTTTGTTTTCTATTATATATACCACATTCATGGGGTGCCGATTTTAAATCTTCTATTATTTTTAGAGTTAAAAAATGTATACCTAATGCTATACCCATACTGTAAACGTAAACACATTTTTAAATTTATTTGGATAAATATAAATTATTGTTTAACGATTGTATTTTTCCTTTCACCTACCCTTTAAAACAAATGAATTGGCAAAAGAATCATTTCGATATCATTTTCTAAGCTCGAAATATAAAATAGAGCACTTTCAACCTATTTTATTTTTTTTCTCAGCTCCTAATGCACATTGGACTAAACGCTTGGACATGTATAGACTATTTTTCGGTGCGGAATCGCCAGAAAAAAAATATGCCCGATCTTTGAACTCCACCACTGTTGAGATATTTCCCCTTGGGAGATATTTATAAAGGGACATTAACGTTTAAATAAAATATTGTTAATTAAATGTTTACCATATGGAGTTAGAAAGATCTATATCAGGGAATAATTTCAGATTTCTTTCAGAATGAAACTATTGATTAGTAAAGAAAAAGGATTTATAAGAAATAAAAATGACAGAATTTGTGGTCGGCTTATCAAGTGCGAGATTTTGTTTTCTTTCGGAAGTGCATATGATTTATAACATACCTCCCAACGAGGTTCCACTTCTTCCACCGAGGCTACCTCATCGTCTCCAAGATTCAGAGCAAAGCAGCCTACCAAATTTAAGTAAAGAAGGAAGCCCTTCATTTCTCTTTGCATCGAAGACGGAATCGATTAACAGACCTCGAAGTAAAGTATCGAGGTTGAACAAGCCTGTGGACAAGTCCTCTCCGCTGAAACACTAGTTCTTCAAAAAATAATCTGCAAACCCCTTCATGTCCATTCCTACTTCATCCGCCCAGCCATAGTTTGTAAACATTACTAGACTATTTTTAAAAAATAGTGTTCACATATGAGTTGTAAATAAATAATTTTTCTTTAAGTGTGGCATTATTATTGTTACCGTAATCACATGATACGTAGTATAAGGATTATGTTTCGTGACACGAGGCCGATCAGAAGCTTTCCACGTTCATCATGATAGAAAAGAAGGAAAGGCGTCATCTCAAAAAGTCTGAGCTATTTATAGAGGGGCTTTGAAAAATAATTAGCTTGTTTTTTTCCGTCCTTCCATAGGGAGAAAATATGCTTCTGACGTCGACTCAATGACTCAATCATGGCATATGACCATTACCACAAAGGAACTGTTATCTTCTACAGCTCGGAAAATTATATGTCGTGGGTCCGATTTCCACTATGGGGTGATGGCTTTTCTTTAGGGAAAAGAAAAGGCGTCAGCCCTATCCTGGCTAGAAAAGGGTGGAAACCTATAGATAACCCGTCCTAAATTTCTTAGTTAATAATCATGGACGTTAGAATTTAAAATAAAAAATGTATTTATTGATATATATATATATATATATATATATATATATATATATATATATATACACACACACACACACACACACACACACACAAATTTGAACCCCCGTTATTTTCGAGATGTATAGGTTCTGAAACGTAATACTTTCTAGTCGGCACTTCCGGATTGTGTCATGAGATCAACCTCATAAGCGAGATTCCTCCCTATGGAGGGAGGGAGGAACCGCGCTAATATTGTTTTACGATTTAACGGAAGAATATACGTAAAGGAATAGGAAAAAAAGAAGACATACTATCTACCCCACCGACAGAATGGAAACTAAAAATGGAAAGACAGCAGGTGTACTCTAAAATGTATAAATCAGAAAATTGTTGACAGATTCTCGGTACATCTCCTGATCTCGAGGCAGGAGACATGACTCCAAATGGGATCATGGCTGTTTCATGACAGATAACAATTTAGGAAATAAAATTATTACAAAAACTGTAATACTGTATTGTTAAATATATCTGTATCCGGAGGTAAAGGACACCATGTCACATATTTGTAATTGTTCAGGAGAGCCAATTTTCCATAACTTTGAACTATTAAAATTTGTTTCTTTGTTACTTATAGAAACAGTTTCAAATTTTTTTTTCATTGTTATTGGCATTGATAGGTAATTGGAAGTATTGATCATAGTCAAACAAAACCAAGCCCTCTGTGTCTTTTATGGACGGAAAATGGATATGATTTTATTTTTCACTTTCTTATCTACGTTCTTTATGGGGACAGAACATAGTGTAATGTACCATTATATGGGTAGAAAAATCCACATAGAACATGGTGTTATGCCAATTTAATAAAAAAAAAAAAAAAATGGACATGGTGTGCTTTACCTCCGGGGTTCAGATATATGTATTACAATTATTGAGGTAGTTATACTATAGTAGGGCCGTTGAGTCGTGCTACTTGGAATAACCCCTACCCTTGACTCAAGGAAGGGAAGGCCTACCCCGTCCCTCCAACCCAGCCTCCTACACCCTTATTCTGTTTTCTCTCAAAGAAGCTGGATTATTTACAGGAGGAAAAACACCCTTGTCATTTATTCTTCACAAATTATACTTTAAATAGAAGAAAATAAACAACAGGAAATTTTTAATGAAACGAAGGGATATCGTCAATGCCAGATGTTTATTTTTACGCCAAATCAGAGAATGCAGTTTAGAAGAAGTGGTATTTCTGGATGAGACATGGATAAATGCTGGAAACACGATTAGCAAATCCTAGACAGATGACTCACTTCGGGCTTCCCGAAAACTACTGGGAAGGGTTGACGCCTTGTCATGGCCCATCCAAGTAGGGCGAACAGTTTCATACCTAACAGCATGTTATTATTCAGGTAAAAAAATACAGGATTATCATAAAGAGATGAAGTCAGAAGTGTTCAATTGATATGGATAATTAAAAACAAGGCTCCGACTTGGATTAACTAATTTTATTTTATTTAAATTTTAACGTCCATTTATTATTAACTACGAATTTTAGGACGGGTTATCTATAGGTTACCACCCTTTTCTAGCCAGGATAGGGGTGATGCCTTTTCTTTTTTCGAAAGAAAAGCCACCACCCCTAGTGGGAATCGAACCCACGACCTTTAGCACGGAGTGTTAAGTGCTCACGCCTTAACCCTCACGGCCATCGGGTCTCCGATTAACTAATTTGGGCACCAATAAAAGGGAAAGTTGCCAAGGAAAATACGACCTTTAACATCACCGATGTAGAGCGACTGACGAGAGAGCAATGTGACGCTGTTTCTCCAGAAAATTGGAATGAACCAGTAAGGCATACAAAGGAAGCAATTGGAGAAGCTTGGCGGAAAGAAGCACTGCGTGAAGAGAATATATGTATGTATGAATAGGGTTTAAGGACGAAGAACGTCAAAGGTTACCATCGTCCTGTAAAGTGTTTTTCAGTGAAAATTATTTTTGTACTATAAAGATATTACAGGAGTGAATTGCACTACATTTATTGTCGGGAATGCTCATAAATTGTAATGTTATATAATGTTCAAACGATTTTTAAAATTGGTTCTGAAACTGCTATGGCTAATATAATTGTTTTACATAGATACTACTATAATAATAATTATGATGATATGAGCTTGGTCCGTTACGGCATATTATTTAAATCTATATGTAATCAATGCATCTGAGTTCAAGGTATAGAATATATACAGACATATTTTTTTTATTTTTTTATTTTTATTTATTTACTTATTGGCTATATTTCTGTATATAATTTTGATTTTATAAGAAAATTTAGTACTTTGTCCACCATGGAGGGGTCGTCTGCAAGTGCTTCAGATATATCTCTTGGAATTTCATTCTTTTCTTGTGCGTCTTCTTATAACCTGCAAGACTCGAAGATATGCCGCACAGAAATCGGTTCATTACATGACACACATATAGGCTTTTCCTTCCCCTCCATAAGGAAACCATGAGTAAGTCTGGTATGACCTAGGCGAAGGCAAGCTAAAACTACCTCGTCTCTTCTACTGCTGCATTGGGATGATCGCCATGGCCCTAGACTTCTTTTGACCATTTTCAATTTATTTTCGGAAACCTTAGCCCACATGGAGTGCCACCCCATTTTTATTCTCTCCACAGAAGGCGCACATAATTCCTTTGGTGTTAGGGTTGTGGGTGTGATTTCCCTTAGATCGTGTGCTGCTTTTATCCAATTAGATAATGGCAATTTCATTATCCAATATTCCCTTGTGGCTATGACCCCAAAAGAAATTAAATGCTTTTCCTATAACATTCAGCATTCGGATACATGTTCGAATTTTTAGGCTTACTGGATTTCTTGGGTACATCTGCAGTATGGAGCGGAGCACGTTTTCTGAGTCGCAGCACACAATTATGTTTTTCTTCTCCTGGGACATGGAGAACTGTAAGGCTGCTGTAATGGCATGGGCTTCTGCTGTAAATATTGTAGTGCGTGGGTCGAGTTTGAACTTGCGGGTTGTAAGAATATCTGTGACACCACAGGCGGTTGATCCATTAATTCTAGAGCCATCTGTGTATAAAACAAGCTTGTCCTGAATCTTGCCCAGCATTTCGAGGAGTGTTGCGTTCACCTGAGTGGTGTTAATGTAGGCTTCCTTTTTTAAATTAAATATGCAGTTAGGTTTTTCAAGAGTCCAGGGTGGGGTGTCGAGCGGTGGTAAGGGCAAATTTGTCTTCAGCATATCTTGAACTACAAGAGTCATGCGTAAAGATAATGGTTTAGAAGCTGTTGTGTTTCTATTGTAAGCATTGACAAATTGAGGACTGAAAATGTGCTTGTAACAAGGGTGTTGAGGCATTTTATATATCTTGCAGATATATTTAGCAGCTAGTGTGTGACGCTGGAATAATAGGGGAGTCGTACCTGTTTCTACTGAAAGACTCATCACAGGGGTTGAACGGAATGCTCCAGCGGCAAGGCGAAGGCCGGTGTGATGCACTGTGTCAAGTGCACTCAGAAGTGCAGGTTTTGCTGAACTATACACTAAGCATGCATAATCCATTTTTGAACGTATTAAGGGTTTGTATATTTTCAGGAGTGTCGCTCGTTCAGCCCCCCACTTAGTATTGGCTAAAATCCTAAGTATGTTCAGTTTTAGCACTTTCCTCCGAAGGAAAGTAGCTATTGAGGTTGCACTCATGACGGAAGTTTTGAAAAATTTCTTCAAATCTCCATCGATCCTACCTAGTAGACACCGAAAATGACCCCTGTTAAAATTTATATATATATATATATATATATATATATATATATATATATATATATGTCTGTTAACAGGATAACGGCCAGAGTTTTTGTTTTTTCTTCACGAGACGTGGTATATAGCGTTCAATTAGCAAACGATTGAACGAGTTCGTTAACCACTAAAATTGGTCCACCGGGAGGGGGAGTTGACCCGGACCCAAAACACTAATTTGACCATGCCAGCCGTCATCATCATATGTGGCACGACGTCCCGTCACCGAGACTGGGCCTCCTCTAAGAGCCTCCGCCAGTCGGCTCTGTCTTCTGCTGCAGCTCTCCAGTTCCTAACGCCAAGCAGAGTTCTGGCATCGTTGGATACGCTGTCCAGCCATCTGATCCTCGGCCTTCCTACTCGTCTTGTGGAGGGCAGGTCCTCGGTCATAACTTTTTTAGTTATTTCCGTGTCACCCATTCTGGCTACATGCCCCGCCCACCTTAGCCTTCCAAGCTTGATGAAGGTAACAATGTCGAGGTCGGCAAATAGAGTGCTGAGTTCCCTATTTTTCCTTCTTCTCCACACTTCACCTATCTTTACTGGGCCATAGATCCTCCTGAGGACTCCTCGCTCAAACACACTTAGCATCCTCTCATCACTTTTGGTCATTGCCCAAGCCTCTGAGCCATGCCAGCCGTAGTTTTTGTTATATTTCAACGAAACTCGGTTTATGTTATGTTGTTCTAAAGAGAGATATAGGTTGTAAAAATAAACTAAATCGGTTAATTAGCAGGGGGGATTTACCCTGTACCCACATTACCAATTTGCCACTACCAGCCGTAATTGTTGTTACATTTCAACGAAACTCGGTATTCGTGGTGGTAATCAACAGAGAAAAATGGGTTGTAAAAATAAACTAAATCAGGTTATTTGGAGGGGGGGTTTACTCCGGACCTAAAGTACTAATATACTCATACCGGTCGTAATTCCTGCTGTATTGTAACGAAACGCGTTACACATCTTGGGTATGTCACGAGAAAGAAGTGTTGTAAAAATGAAGTAAATCGGTCAATTGGAAAGGAGGATTTACTTTAAACTCTGTTTCATTAGAATTAGCTGGCCAGACGAAGGTTCCTGAAGGCGCCGCGAGGAGCGCTACCTCCCACAAGGGGGACTGCATCCTGATCCTGCGTCAGATCAAAAGACAGAAAATGAAGTTTTTGTGTATTTATTAAGTAGCACAGTATCATGTATTAACATAACTCTGGAAGCAAATTACGTATTTACAAAATTAATAATTGAACAGTTCTCATAAGAAATGAAAATGAGCAGAACTATTCACGCTTTTATTTTATTTATATAGGTCATTTACAGCAGATTATTCAGTAATGTAGTCTACACTACAAACATTCTGAGGAAAGTGCTTAGTTATGCAGCTCCTGCGTGACGGACTTTTTCCATGCATTTTTCTCTCAGGTCTTTGAGGTCCAGGTCAGTTTAGGATCCAACGTTACACCTAGAAATCTTGTGCGCTCAACATATTTTAGTGGAACTTGCCCTAAAGTGAACACAGGAGGTACATCGCTGTTTCGTGAGCGAGTAAAGTGCATGCAGCAAGTTTTGTCAAGGGAGAAGGTAAATCCAGACTCTTTGCTCCACTCGTGTATCCTGTTAATGGCTGATTGTAAGTGTTTTTTAATATATGCCAGACTCCTAGATCTACACAGAAAAGCACAGTCGTCTGCATAGAGAAGTCCTTTAACATGGGCGTTTGAAATTTCAGTGATATCGTCTATATTTATGTGAAATAAGGTTGTGCTGAGGTTACTGCCCTGTATAATGCCTGTCATTATTCGGAATTCATCGGATAAAGTGTTCCCTAAGAGGACTTGAGGAAGAGAATATAGAACAAATGATTCGAAGTTCCTCCTCAAGGATGATTCTGAAGTTCATGTGATTCAGATAATTCTTCAGAAGATGAATGGAACGATTTGGATTATGGTAGAAGTACCGCTGCGTCTCCTGATTATTCAGGAGATATGGGTTGCTTTCACCTCCCAGGCGATAAATAGAATTAAAAAAATAAAACAGTTTAGAATAACTAACTAAATAAAAATAAAAATGATTGTTTTATTAAATGTTTGTTTTTGCAACTAATACATTTTTTACCTTAATTTGAAATATTAATTTAATAAATAGAGAAGTAAATGAAGTAAATATTAAGTAAATATAACACAGTGAAGAGTGTATTTGAAGAGAGAGGGAACATTGCCCCTCAGTCAGGGATGCAGGGTGAGGGAGGCCTGGATGACGTAGTTCCCCCACCACCCGTGTAGCACGACTCGGCGGCCTGACAATAGTTGTTTACGTCGTAGGTCGAAAACAAGCATAAAGCATAACATACTCAAAAATACAATAATTTCATAAATTTTGGGAATCAATTCCGATCAAATTTCCAGCTAAGAAAAAATATTTTTGATTAATTTGAAAAATTATTTAATTGAAATTAAATTGGTTAAATATTCGATAAAATGGAAACGCGATTAAAAAAATGTTTGAATCGATGTTTCCAATTGGGAACAATGATCAGTAAACGGTTAATGAAAAAGGATTTTTTTTTTTTTCTATGACTACATTTCTTCTGGAAATTAATTTCATACATATGACGTATCGTTTATCGATATACTGAGTTATATTCCCTCACTCTATGATTAGTCATGAAGTTCTCTTTTTCTAGATGAAGCCTTTGCATTTGTAATATATTCCCCTGAAGACGTACCAGAAAGTGTAAATAAAATATAAATATAACAAATCCCTGATTTTTTTTTTAAATTATAAATATTGCTTGCTGTTTCCACTTACTTATACCCCAGTAGATTTCTTTTTCTCCTTAGACACTCTGCAATGGTTACTTAATTGCCAACCTTGGTCTTCCTCTGCCGCTCGGCATTTCTATTGGTATGTAGTATCTTATTTCTTTGTAAAATTAATTAATGTTACTATTAGCTACTATATTTGTCATTGGTATGTAGTATCTTATTTCCTTGTAAAATCAATTAACGTTAATAATTACTATTAAAATCAATTATTGTACCTATTCACTTTTTCATTCTAAGAATTTAAGACGATATGTTCTTTTATAAGTTACTTGTATCTATAGCTCTGTTACCTATCACAATCATAATTTTTTTTGTTTTTGTATTAATTCCTTTTTTTTGTCATTTTAGCTGACGAAGGCTACCAATGAGTAGCCGAAACGTCCGAAATATAGATTTTTTAAAACAAAATCATATTGAGGTTTATTTAGCCGAATCCCAACCATTCCATCTTTACTTATCACCTCGACGGCTAACTATCTAATCATCATGATAAATATTTGAGTCGGCTGTTTATAACAAATATAGAAAAGGCTGGTAACCTATAGGTAACCCGCGCCAAAAATCGTTGTCATGTTTAAGTGGACGTTAATTAAAATTTAAACGATAATGCATATTGTATAATTAATACAGTTTTGTAAAAATTATACAAGTACACATGGCGGCCAAATAAACGTTCCATCCGTATTTATTTGAAAGGTTTGATGCTGTTCTGAAATTGCAGCTGTTGTGAGATGCCCTTGAGCAGAGGGCCTCGGAGTACCAAGGTCTACTGGAGAATGTATACAAAGAGGCGTGCTCATCAGATATGCGACTCTAGGCTATACCTCCTGTCACAATCAGCTGTTCGGGACGCTGCGCATGCGCTCTTCACTTATAGTGTTTCGCTGCTAATCTTCGTATGAAAGTGTCAGTTTTGTTTTGATTTGGTTTTCTACGTTTTAGTTCATTATGCTAGAGCTGGAGCTAATGCCAGAAAAGTCTCTGGCTTCAGATCAATGGGAGTTCACACTAGGTTAGATTTTTTTAGAATGTCCTTTTATTTTTATCTCCGATTTTAAAATTAGTTATTAAATCATAAGTTGGAATTTATTCATTTTATGTTCAGTTACAGTTGTGTTTGTTTTGTTCCTTTGTGAATTCAAAATAAAATAGCGTATTTTTAGACAATTTTAAAGGAGTCATTTTTTTCTTTAAATCCTTTAAAAATTCATATGGTCTATTAAATAAATTCTACAAGAATTATCTTTTCTTTGTTTTTTTCTTTTGAGAGTTTTAAGCCAATGAAAATGTTTTAGTATTCAAGCTTTAGTATAAAACATAATCCTTTGTTTATATTTATGCTCTTGGCTTAATTAAATAATTAAATTCCTTATTGACAGCCATGATAGCAACCTATTTTGGAACAATTGATTCATGTCAAAGTTAAATTAACCTATTAATGGTTTACACTAATATAATACCCTTACATACTTGGAGAAGCGTTTAAGGCCTAACTTTGTTTGGAAATGAATTGTTTTTGGCAATTCAGTTAAATATTTATTTTTAATGTTTTGTTAAAAACAGCTCAGTATTATTGTAAAAATTGAGAATAAATTTATGGAATACCAATTGTGTCTGACTTGTGGTAGAATCCTTTTTGTGCCTTTAATGTAATACCTTTGGTTGCTCGTTCTCCAGAAATGAAAATCCTTTTTACAGTATTAAACAATCATGATGATTAGATAGTTAGCAGTCGAGGTGATAAGTAAAGATTGAATGGTTGGGATTCGGCTAAATAAACCTCAATGTGATAGGTAACAGAGCTATAGATACAAGTAACTTATAAAAGAACATATCGTCTTAAATTCTTAGAATGAAAAAGTGAATAGGTACAATAATTGATTTTAATAGTAATTAGTAACGTTAATTGATTTTACAAAGAAATAAGAAGCTACATACCAATGACAAATATAGTAGCTAATAGTAACATTAATTAATTTTACAAAGAAATAAGATACTACATACCAATAGAAATGCCGAGCGGCAGAGGAAGACCAAGGTTGGCAATTAAGTAACCATTGTAGAGTGTCTAAGGAGAAAAAGAAATCTACTGGGGTATAAGTAAGTGGAAACAGCAGGGGGTGGGGGAAATGTCGGTAAGGATCAAAAAGCATGTTTTTTTGACATGTCGGTAAGGATCAAACGGCATGTTTATGACATATTTATGACAGGAAAGAGAAAAAGGTGTTAATGGAAGGATACATAGGAGAGCGTGCCTTGACCAACAAGGCATTTCTCCTATGTACGCTAATATTTTCCAAATACTCTCCCGACCTCCCACCTAGATTTTTACCATGCCCCTTGGGTATCCTTCCATTAACACCTTTTTCTCCTGCCTGCATGCCTTTTGATCCTTACCGACATGTCATAAACATGCTTTTTGATCCTTACCGACATTTCCCCCACCACCTGCTGTTTCCACTTACTTATACCCCAGTAGATTTCTTTTTCTCCTTAGACACTCTACAATGGTTACTTAATTGCCAACCTTGGTCTTCCTCTGCCGCTCGGCATTTCTATTGGTATGTAGTATCTTATTTCTTTGTAAAATTAATTAATGTTACTATTAGCTACTATATTTGTCATTGGTATGTAGCTTCTTATTTCTTTGTAAAATCAATTAACGTTACTAATTACTATTAAAATCAATTATTGTACCTATTCACTTTTTCATTCTAAGAATTTAAGACGATATGTTCTTTTATAAGTTAATTGTATCTATAGCTCTGTTACCTATCACAATCATAATTTTTTTTGTTTTTGTATTAATTTCTTTTTTTTGTCATTTTAGCTGATGAAGGCTACCAATGAGTAGCCGAAACGTCCGAAATATAGATTTTTTAAAACAAAATCATATTGAGGTTTATTTAGCCGAATCCCAACCATTCCATCTTTACTTAGTATTAAACAATGTTGGTATCGATTTCACATATATGAAAAAATTCCATTTCTCACAGATTTAAATTAATGGATGTTCTAATTTCTTATGATTTGTTATTGCATCATTATGAGTCATGTAATTGTTCTTCTATTGTTCATATTTGCATAGATTTAGCATGTTCTGCATAGTGAGAATATTTGCACCTTTGAAGTATGTTTTAGTATTTTTTTTTTTTTTTTTTTTTTTTTTTTTTTTTTTTTTTTTTTTTTTAACGGCGCATCTACATCTTGGCCATTAGCGCCGGGCTATCTACAGGTTGCCACCCTTTTCTAATGCCAACAGCACGTGGTTTTAGTATTATTATCATCATATTTAAGATTTTCTGTGTCATTTTGTTACTTAGGAGTATTTGCTAGACCATGAATCATGATTACGAGAATGAAAAAAGAAAAAAAAAAACTAATAATCATGCATTCAAGTAATTACCAATTCCAAACAATGGTTGTCCCTTGGCGCTAAATTTATTTGCACAATTGATTTGTTTTATTAACTACTACTGTTTATCAAATTTAAGTTATTGTTCCAATAAATACTGATTATTTATTATTTAACTACTTCTCAAGTAATTTTTACTAGCATATTTAACAACAAATTAAAAAATCTCATTTATTTTTAAATTAAAATTCTGTATTTGTTGGCTATGTTTAATTTTTGTGCCAACTGATAAAATATGTAAGGAACTATTTTTAAATTTAATGTAGGAAATATATTTACATAAATCTCTTACGGGTAAAATATCTTTCTTCACCACAAAAATTTTATTTTCTGCTACCAAAATGACGTTATCAAAGTCACAGCTCCATCATCAGTTTTTCGCTTGAGTCCGCATGTCACCCGCCTTCAGAAATGCATGGCACACACTGGCGATGGTACTGTGACTTTGAAAACTGCTTTGTTTCAGAAGTAAATACAATTGTTGTGGTAGAGACCTATCTGTTTTTTACCTGCAATACTCAGTACCACCATTGTCTGGCCAAATCAATGTCAATTTATATATACATCTCTCATTTTCTTCTAAAAGGTTAATAATTCAATTGTAATGATTTATGTATGAATGAGATAGTTTCCTAATAGATAAGCCTTGTCTTAAAACATTGCTTTCGATTCTGAACTACACGAGTTTTCCCTGAATTCTAACATTCTCATCATCTTATTTGAAATGTCTCTGCCACCCAAGCTTTGTGAGGGGGGGGGGGGGTCAAGGCATATATGTCTACTCTCATAAAATTATTTCCCGTAGTTTCTGTACATAGCTGTGACCTGGAATACCTGGTGGATTGTGTCTGATCATTTCAATTGGTCTTTCCTCTACTTCAAAATTGTGTTTTCTATTATCCCATTAGACACGTGGAGTGCCTAAACCAACTCAGTGTGCCTCAAGATTCGGATAGCAGTATTGCTTATCTTATATCTTCTTTTCCTCTAATTCTTGTTCTATAGTTTCAGGTGCTAAAGCTGTCTTATACATGTTTTGGACTTATACAGACAAAATGACTTTTAATATTTCATTTGAATAAAGTATTTGATATTGAATATTATTAATTATTTCAGGGATGCATTTCTCCCAGGCTGTGATGATAATCCAGTCGCAGGTCGGAGTCATTCGTGGTGTTCAAGTGATATACTCAGATTCTGTAAGTCGCTCAGTGATTTCAAAAAGTAGTTTCGTCTTATTTATGAAATTATCTCAATTTTAAAAGGTTAACAAAATATGTATAGTTTTTATAGATTAGTTGTGCTATTTTAAGCATTTTTGTTTTAACTAATTAAGTTTCTTGGGGGTTTTCCTTATGCTACTCATATAGATGCCACAGGTCAGCTTTTTAGACAATGATTTTTGATGAATTTTCACCTTCATTTACTGTCCACTCAATGTTTTCTCCCTTGTGGCTATATATCTGGAATGTATAATATTAATTCCTGGCCAATGTGCATACCACATTATATATACCAGTGTGGGTATAGTTTGGATAGGTGATTGTCTTTATAAACCATGTACTTTTGGCATATAGGTGGGTAGATAGCTTGAGGATAATAGCCTAGAAGCTTATGCACCATCAAAAAATGGACAGCATGAAAAATGTGTAGCACTGGAGGTGAAAAGTCAAGAAAAAAAAAATATCTACCACTACTGTTGTCAAAAAAATCCCAACTTATATATATATATATATATATATATATATATATATATATATATATATATATATATATATATACTCCCGTTTGCCTGGTCACTACAATCCCCTAATCAACAAGTTATCCTCATCCTCCATTCCCAGTAACCCTCACCGCCGCCTCAAGCGCAAATGGCCTAGAGACCTATTGCAAACAAACCTTGTATAATAATGTAAATATAAATATTGCAAATACTGTAAATAGTCACCCTAAAAGAAAATGTATCCTAAGATAAAAGTCCAAGTTAATAGGTTTTGGCCAATGGGCATTTTTCCTATCTGTCCTTCATGTCATCAATCATCAAATCCTGTACATAAGAATTATAAAAAATACTACTTATTGTATTGTATAATTGCAAATAAAGATATTTAAATATATATATATATATATATATATATATATATATATATATATATTTTATTCTATTTCTCCAGGAGAGGATGTAATATGTTTGTAACACCTCCTTTGAGTGTCTTTTGTTGTTTTAACTTATTTAAGGGGCTTACGATATTCAGATTTGCCAAAAATATATTATTTTATTTTTTTACCGCGCTTCTGGTATCTAATCATCTCTCATATTTCTTGAGTATTTTTCTGTAATCTGGAACAAGAACAAAAAGTTATAAGAGGTGATTTATAAACATGGATTTATAATGTAAGAAAGATACTAACAATAGTTTTAGATACTACCAATAGTTTCTTCCTCACTTTGAGTAGGAAAACTCGCCTATGTCAACCCGATAATGCAATTTGAAAGTGCTGTTGAAAAAAAATTGGCAATTCATAACCCATTGGTGATGGAAAATACTAGTCACTCAAGTATTTTGCCTTTGTGGGCCTAATAATGGACATTGCATATTTTTATTTATTAACCCTTTCCGGACTGTACTACACACGGATTTCCTCAAACGGCCTTGCCTTCACCCATCTCTCTGCTCAGAAGGGGCATCCCTAAACACTCTGATCTTCACTCTACATTCCGCGCTATTACACTTTTCCTAACTAATTTATTTAGTTTCTCTCTACTTTCTTTAATTTAAAAATTGCAAAGTTACCTTTTTTATTAAAAATTATAAATTACGTAAAATAAGATTTTTTAGATTTTTGTGTTCATTTATTAGTAATCTATATAATCTTTAATTAGTGCAAAAACCCCCCGTTCATGTTCCCGTCACCTTTGTGCTATTAAAAGAAAATTTATGTCCTCCAAAACTGTGACACCCCCACTGCAAATTTAATTGTCTATGCTTCAGAAAAGGTCCATTGTCTTCCTGAGAATCCATGCTAGACAATACTTCCTGGAGCTGAGGAAGGACCAGGCTGGGCCATAAGTTCTTCCGAGAAGTCTCATCCACGTCACTCTAATATGGGGGCCTGAAGTGCATGCGCCAATATATTGGTCGACTGGGCCAAAGCCGCTTACCACCAATATATTGGTACTTTGTCATTTAAGGGTTAATTAGTAATAGAAGTAGGGGGAAAATTGTAGTTTCTCAGAGCTGGTTAGGTTATTCAAGTGGAGTAGCTGTTATCAGTACGAATCTTACAGATGCTAATGCTAAAAAGATGGGTAAATAGTGTCACGTAGAAAAGTGAAAACTGAAGTTTGTCCATCGATCCGACACTCATAAAGTGTTCATTGTTCTGCCCACGGATGTTTGTTTTCCTCCCGTGTAAGTTAAAACAAAAACATAAATAGTAATCCTTTAAAATTCCTTACCTTTTTCTACTTCTGTTTCCGTTTTCAAAGCCTCATCTCTTATCTCCGGTCTCTTCTTTCTGGAACGTTAAAATTTTCTTTTAATTATAAAATTCATCATTCAAAATTTTTACAATTGTATGTTTGTACAATTTTTTTTTTAAATATAATTAACCCTTTGACTCCAGTTGACTCCTGAACAAGTCACCGAGCCCCTACTGTGGATGGCTGCTAGAGGAGTTATGGCTCTTTATCGTTTAATTGCTGTTGACTGGACAAGTTCGGCTCCCTGGGGAAACTAATAGTACTTATAGGCTGTAATAGATGGTTCGATTTAGTTTTCCGTAATACTGCAGTCATAAAGAGCTCATAAGACCCTGCTCTAAACATTGTCAGTAACTCTGGAATGTAACCGCATCACCTGCTTAGGATTTAAAGGTTTAAATGGAAACAAATAGTTCAGAAAATTTGTCTCCATTTCTTCCTAATTGTAACTAAGAAAAATTATGTGAAATTACCATTCCAAAATATATTATATATTGAAAACTATTAATCGATTGAATAAAATAAGTTCAATTAACTAGTCGGCGCTAATGGCCCAGAAGTCAATGCGCCCTCAAAAACAACAACAAAAAAAAACAGTAATTAGGAGGCCTGGTAGCCATGAGTGTTAAGGTGTGAGCACTTAACATTCTGTGCCAAGGGTCGAGGGTTTGATTCCCACTTTTCTGGCTTTTCTTTGGAAAAAAGAAAAGGCATCAGCCCTATCCTGGCTAGAATTGGGTGGTGACCTATAGATAACCCGTCCTAACATTCTGAGTTAATTATAAAGGACGTTCAAATTTAGGTAAATAAACTATTAATTACATTATTCAAAATGTTGTTGTTTTTAATAATTCAACTACATATTCAATTATATAATTATTAGTTAATTAACCTCATTTTACTCAAGTGATTATTAATTATTAATATATTATTTAATTTTAATATATTATTTATTTTGGTTTGATTTAAATTATTGAATATGATTATTTTTGTTGTCTGTGTCTTACGTTTAGTGGTTAGAAATCTTAGCCAAATAGTACATAGTACATCTAGGATATTTGTCTATGAAAACCTTAAAATAGACAAGCAACTTCAGAAAAATATTATGAAACAGTCTGATACCTACCTACCTGCCATTTGGCTTTAGTCGGTGAGCCTTATCCTTGTATCCTGCTCCCTCCAGTTCAATATCTGAGCTGCAGCGTTGCCTGTGAAATTTTAAAACTCAGTGTGATTCTGTTACTTGTCTTTTTTCTGCTTGTACAAATGAAGCTAGTTTTTGTTATTTCTTTAATTGTATCTTACATGTTAACAAATTAATATTCCCTCACAAAACTAGGTAACTGCCAAAACTTTTCTCTACTCTGGCCACGCTGGAAATATTTAATTAATATACCTGTTAAGGACCTTTCATGGGAAGGATTAAACTCGATATGCATGTCTAACTCTCCAAAATGAGATAAAATCCAACCCAAGGGCCCAGAAGATTGCACAAAATAAGTTTTCTTCTTGTTTGTACTTTGTGCAGATTTGAAAATTTATTTTAGAGATGTAAATGTAACCCACTACCATAAAATTATTATTTTTGTTGTACTCTGGAACAATATGTCCCCAAAGAATAATTATAAAGAACAACAGAGAATGATTAGATATCAAAATATGCAGATGCAGAATCCTCGTTCATTGCCATAGACATGAAAGCACCGTAATATCCGAAGTGTTTCTTAACTTAACATAAGTGGAATATTGTTTTGCTCAATCACCCAGTGTCATTCTTTTACTCGCATGATAATTTATAGTGAAAAGATAGTCAACTATTGATATTGAGAAGGCTTAGAAAATCAGGGTTTGGTCATGTGTTAAATAAAACTAAATTTTATAACTAAAATGAGTAATATTTATTTGCCAACGTTTTGGCTTGAATTACAAGTCATCTTCAGGGATATGGAGGAGAGAGATAACAGCTCTGTGCCCTGCAGACTACATTTTAAAGTGGATTTGACTTTGAAATGTCTCCAAGGTTCCCCGATCATCAATACCTTTGCATTATAATTTGAAATAACAAAGTTATATGCCTACCATTTTCTACTCCGTTCAATTAAAGATGTATTTAATTTTATTTTCAGTCAAATATCAGTTTTAATAATTTTTGATAATGTTAATAGAGTAGGGCTAATGGGCCCATGAAGTTATTCATGGTTTATTAAGGGGTATATGAAGTTATTAAAGGCAACATAATTTATTTGTTAATCAATTTTATTTCTTTTATTTTATTTTTCATGTTGACTACTCTGTTAATAAAGGCTGCATTCATTCATTCATGAAGTTATGAAGGGGCTCGTAATACCTCTCGGAGGCCCTGAATATGGCTATCATAGCTTTTACTATGCACTCTACACATTAAATCCTTATTATAACATACGCATTCAAAACTGTCCTAAGACTGTATTTTTAATTTTAGAAATATATTATTTATTGGACTGAAAAAAAGGCAATTTGAAAATGAAAACATCAGCCTTTAAAAATTTCGAATTTTTAGACAATATTCATAAGTCATAAATGTATGTAGAAGATAATCTGATAAAGGAAAGAAGCTATGAGAATTATAGAACAG
The DNA here is from genome assembly GCA_946811695.1 of Gonocerus acuteangulatus. Lineage (NCBI taxonomy): Eukaryota > Metazoa > Arthropoda > Insecta > Hemiptera > Coreidae > Gonocerus > Gonocerus acuteangulatus. The sequence continues at coordinate 31,085,192 of OX328123.1, forward strand.
TTCATGGGCGTATATAAGGCTGCAGCCCCCCCAGCGTAAATAAATTTTAATTCATTTAAAATAAATTAAATAAGATCACTTAGTTCAGAAAAAAATTGTTTTGGGTGTAATTGCGTTTTAGTTGGCTAACTATTCCAAGTTCTAGTTTGTTAGTATTCCATACCCCCCAAATGCTCCCTGCCCCCAAAATTATTTGCTATATACGCCTATGGAACAGTTATATGGTAAATATCCACTTCTAGCATTGTGGAATACGGCTTTCTTTGCAGATATAAAGTATTAATCTGTGCACTCAGTGATGAGATATAATGTAGATTTATTTTAGTACTGTGTGACCTATCTATTCAGTTCTAAGTGATTGTACTCCTGCTATTTATACTTCAATGTCCTCTGTTTACTCAAAACTCCAGGAATGTTTACAGTTACTACTAGCGACATGAACATGCTTTACTTTGCATTTCCTCTATGGCACTAGTCAAAACTAATTTTTTCTAGAAGGTTATTTTACCTAGTCATTCCCAGAAAATATCAAAACAAACATAAATTTGAAATTTTGAAACAATTATAGGTATATTATTCCAAAATATTTGTTAAATTGTTGTCAATTTGTTGTTCTGATGAATTATTATAAAAAAATTCCTTAAACAGGAGTGGCATAACTAACAAAGGGAGTATACAGCGATAGGGTCACCGATTTGGACCAATTTTTTTCTGGTGATTCTACATCGAAAAATAGTCGACACGTGTCCGAGCGTTCTGTCCAATGCGCCTCAGGAGCCAAGAAATAAAATAAAATAGGTTGAAAGTGCTTTATTTTTTATATCAAGTTTAGAAAATGATATCGACATGATTCTTTCACCAATTCATTTGTTTTATAGAGTAAATTAAAAGAAAAATATAATCGTTAAAAACTAATTTATATTTCCTCAAATATATTCAAAAATATGCTATCGTTTTCAGGTAAACTAGTATTATACATTTTTTTACACCAAAAATAATAGCAGATTTAAAATCAGCACCCCAAGAAACCCTAATATATTGAATATCATTGAAAACAAAAAATAATGATTTTTCCTAGTCTGGAAGAGACTAAACATTTATAAGCGAAAAGGTAATGTAACGTTTTGAAATTCAATATCTCCCCTTGAGATAATCCGATTTTTACATCATTGAAATCTTTCGAAAGAAGAAAGACTCCTTTTTCTAACCATATAAATGACTATTGTATTATCTCAAAAGGTACTTGCGAAAAATGGTTTTCAAAATAAAAATAGAATGTAACGCTCGGACACGTGTCGACTATTTTTCGATGTAGAATCACCAGAAAAAAATTGGTCCAAATCGGTGACCCCATCGCTGTATACTCCCCTTGTAAGTAGATTTTTTAGGAAGATGGTTCATTATGCTACAGCTCTGCGAAATGTGCGCTCAGCATGAAAAACACAATTTGTTTTTTTGAAGGAACTGGACGTATTTAATTTTACTAAAGATCTTCCTTCTCTGCCAGCAACCTCAAAGTACTTTTGAAATGTGCTTAAATTTACCAAGAAAATAATTTCTAGAAGGATTATTGTTTAACTCTTTTCAATTTTTCTTAGCTCGCAGATAAAACAATCTAAAAAACAATTTTCTGGCAAATACCTACTTATACTTCTCAGTTTCGAATGTTATGTAGTTTGTTTCCTTGAATTTGACAATATATATTATATGTGTTATTTATAGCTGATTCAATTATTGAAAAAATAATGTGGTTCATGAGTAAACCTAACATCACAGACAGAATAGACTGCTTTATTTATGGGCTCCCTGATAAAGTATCATTAAGCAAAAGATGATATTTTCGAGGAACAGCTGGCTTGGTGTGAAGGATGGAAATCTTCCAGTTTTTCCATTATATACATAATGAAGAAAAAAAAAAACCAAAACCACCCAGGAAAAATATCAATAAGTAGGTAATGCCGATATCTGTGTATGCTAATTAGGATCTGCTACTAAGTACTTGCTCATCAAAAGCAAGGTGAATATTTTCTTTTGACAAGATGCTATTAAGATCATTAAATATGTAGGGAAGAATTTAATATGTTGTATTTAGCCCCCCTCTATTTGAAGGGAGGATATATCTAAACGACTCGATGGCGGAATCAATTAAAAGTACTGGCAAAAAATGTAAGCATTTCATAGCTAATGTCTCTGAAAAAAAAACTGTTTTATATATATATATATATATATATATATATATATATATATATATATATATATATATATATATATATACTTTATATAATCTTTATATATAAAATTATTCTGTTCGTGTGTTTGCAATGGAACTCCTAAATGGCTGGCATGATTTTGATGACATTTTTCGTATGTAATTAAGTTGATTTGTGAATGGCTTAGATTTACAATTTGATCCAATAGACAATATTTTTTTTAAATTTATTTATTTATGTATTGTTAATGTTTAGAGGGATTGGGTTCACATTTGATCTAGGAGGCATCGCTGTGATTGCATCAACAAATCAATCTAACCTATCAGGTTTCATTTGATTCTTTGCAACATATGAAATATCTGTCATTTTCTAAATGTTGAGAAAATCACCTTTTATGTTATGCAAGTTATAGTGAATATTTTTTTGAAGATATTTATTTAATAATTAGGCTTATATGTTTGAAATTGATATTGTTCTGTTTCTGATATCAATAAAACTCAACAAATTAGTGAAAATTATCTTTGAACCCATTGGGTGATTGGTAGGTGTTCGTTTATGAAAGCAATCTCCACAGCAGGAGTCCGTTTTTGAAACAAAGCATCTACTTTGAAGCCAGAAATTACATGTTTACGTCCGTTTTTTACAGAAACTAATTTCATCATTGAAAAGAGCAGACAAAAACCAATAGGAATCCACTGCTAACTAAATTTCGATTTTTTTACAGATTTCCATCTTTGATATTAAGCCACTCATTTGTTTTTGGTGTCAATCTTAAAAATCCATGTTTTTCATATAATACATATATGATATAAATATTCTTATAAGCATTGGAAAATATTCAAAGAATGTTGTGTATCATAAAATACACAACTTCTGGGCCATTAGCGCCAAATGTGAATTTAATATTCTTACTTAAGACAGGACAAGATCTGTCGGGTAAGCTAGTTTATATCTAGGCGCCAGGCTGAGTTCCGGCCTAAGCATACTGTGTTTATATTACAGGCGGTCTTAGAGCCGATTTTTACCCTCTCATAACTTTCAACCAGGTAAAGATAAAGTTCTGAAATTTTACACACTAGATGAATGAATGAAAAGTTTTATTCTTATTCCGGGACAGAAGTCCCATAGGAATAATTTTGAAATTACAAAATAATTTTGAATTTTACGTATAAACTTAAAAACTTATAAATGCTATCAGTATCAGTATATAGTGTACAGCTTCAATATAGACTAGGGGTTGGGTAAAACTTGGAGGGATAGAAGGTGGTGGAAGAGTCGGGATTTAAAGGTTTCAAGGTTGGTAGAATGGCGGACAGACAGAGGTAAGGAATTCCATAGCGAGGTGGCACGGGTGACAAATGATTTTTCGAATATTGCTGTTCGGTGGGAAGGAATATAAAGATCGAAAGGACGAGATCGGGTGTTACGGGAGTGAACCGAGGATTTAAATTTAAGAAGTTGAAAAATATAAGAAGGTCTACGGGATTGAATTACTTGGTAAAGGACTGAGCCGAGGAAGTACTGACGACGATAAAGAGGGAATAGCCAATTTAGCTCCTGGTAGAAATGTGATATGTGGGAGTCTCTGGGGATCCCGAGGATAAAACGAATGAAACAGTTCATGAGGCGTTTGAGTTTCGCCTCGAGATCGCCAGAAAGTCCACCGTACACCAAACAACCATAGTCAAACTGGGGGAATAATAGGGAAGTTACGAGGAGTTGACGGGTCTTTGTTGGCAGGAGATGGCGGGAGAGGTTGAGCTGTCTCAGGATAAATATGGACCGACGGGAAATTTGGGAAATATGATTTTTCCAGGAAAGGTTCTGATCAAATATGATCCCAAGATTTTTAACTGATTTACAATATTTTATAGGGATGCTGTTAAGGTAAAGGGCTGGAAAAGGGGAAGTAGAACTTATGAGGGATTGGGAGCCTATAACAATGGCTTTGGATTTGTCTGGATTCAGGGAAAGCTTATTAGCTGCAGCCCAAGCATTGATGTTGTTAAGATCTACTTGCAGCTTGTCTACAGCATCTCGTAGCAAAGAGGGCTTAAAGGATAGGTAGATTTGGGTATCGTCAGCGTAAAGATGAAACTTGGAATGAACTATGGAAAGAGGAAGATCATTGATGTAATCAGAAAATAGAGTTGGGGATAACGAGGAGCCCTGCGGTACACCACGGGAAAGAGGAAGAGGGCTAGAAGGATTGCTGACGGGGATGACCACGTATTGGGATCGATTGGATAGAAAGGATTGGAACCAGCTAATGGCACTGTTGGAAAAGGAAAGAGATTGGAGTTTGGTGAGGAGGATTTGATGGTCTACGGTATCAAATGCTTTTGAAAAATCTAGGAGAACTAGAATAGTGAGCTGTTGGTTATCTATGGCAGTTTGAATGTCATGGGTGATTTTTATGAGCGCTGATTGAGTGGAGTATGACGGACGGAAGCCAGACTGGAGAGGGTTAAGGAGATTATTTTGTTCAAGGTGGTTGGATACTTGAGATTGGACCAGGCGCTCTAAAGGTTTGGAAAGATTGGATAGAAGGGAGATAGGACGGAAATCCTTCGGAGAGCAGGGGTTTGATATTTTGTTAAGAGGGCGAACCAACGCTGTTTTCCATTGAGAAGGAAAAGTCGAGTTTTGAAGGGAATAGTTGTATATGTGAAGAAGGATAGGAAGGATTGCGGGTAAGCAGGCCTTAATCAGTTTAACGGGAACAGAGTCTGGACCGTAGTCATTGGTTTGGGATTGAAGGACCGCGGTTAGAAGATCTTCTGGGGTAATATAGGAGAAGTAGAAGTTGTTGGAATTAAAAGGTAGCGTGGAAGGTATAGGAGGACTGGATAGGACTGAGGGAGAAGATACAAAGTGAGCATTAACAGGGGATAATGAGATAGAGCAAGGACGGTTAGTTTTGCAAAGGGAAAGTTTACGAAGGATTGACCATTTTGTTTTAGAGTCAGGAGCATTGGATAGGGATTGGTGGACGTAGAGGGACTTAGCTCGACGGATGGAGGATTGGGTGAGGTTACGCAAGTATTTGTAGGAGGAGTAATCTTGAGGAAGACGGGTCCGTCTAAATTTTCTTCTCGCTGCTTCTCTTCTTTTTATTAATGATTTGAGCTCGGGTGTAAGCCAGGGAGCAGGAGGACGGTTGACCCGGCGGGTTTGAAGAGGAGCATGGGAATCTAAAAGGGAGTGGAGGTGATGAGTTAAGGAGTTAACCATGTCATCTATGGAGTCAGAGGAATAAATGGAATCGTAAGGAAAGTTTTCTAAATCAGGTTCTAATTGTTCAAAGGACAGAGAATTAAGGTTACGAAACGTAAAGAATTTGTTTGTGATAGTATGGATAGGTAAATCAAAAGTTATTTGAATAAGAACACGAGAAGAAAGGAAGGGCACAGGGTGTTGAGATGATGCGAGGAGTTTATCCTGGGAGTCGAGGATAAAGAGATCAAGCCAAGTATCAGAGGACTGGGAGTGATGGGTAGGTGAATAGGGAACCACAAAAAGATTAAGTGAAAAGAATAGTTCAGAAAGGTAGGTAACGTCAGGGGATTCGACAAGAAGATTGGTATTGAAGTCACCACCAAGAATTACATGGGAATAACAGGGGACTAACTGATAAAGGAAGGTTTCAAAAGATTGGTCATATGGCACACGGGGAGGACGATATACAACGGAAAAGAGGAGAGGTGAAGAAGACGTTGATATCTCGGCAAAAATATACTCCTGGTGAGGAAGATCAGATGGAGGTGAAAGAAAAAGGATTTTAGACTTTAAACTATCATGAACAAAGAGGCCCACACCTCCTCCTGTTATGTCTTCTCTGTCATGACGTAAGAGGGTATAGTTGGGAAGGGAAACTCGAGAGGAAGGGATAAAAGGTTTGAGCCAGGTTTCCGTAACAGCTATAATATGATGAAAATTTTTGTTAAAATACAGGAGGAATTCATCATAGTGTGCAAGAAGGGATTGGGCGTTAACGTGACCGGATATCAGGACATTAGTCATGACGGGGATTTATGTAAAACTAAACTCAGGAAGAAGTTGTTGGGTGTGGAACTGATGGAAGAAAAAACGATGTGAGTAAAACTGGAAATTTTCATAATTCTACATCGAATAGTTTTTGAGATATAAGCGATCGAAAATCGGGATTTATAGGACTCACTCACTTACTCACTCATCAAAATTATTAGGCACTTCCCATGATGCTAGAGACTTGAAATTTTGCATGAAGATAGATATGAAGACGTTATTAAAGGAAAAAATCGAAAAATCGCGAAAAGTTACGTTTGAATCCGCTTCCGGGGCGGGGGCGTTCCAGTTTTGTACTTCCTTCGGAAACCCATCATTCCGTCCGAAATCCATGATGTGGGGTATCAAATGAATTGTCTCGGTATAAAGAACCTATATTTGATGTTTTAAGAAACAATTAGACGCATTTAGGCTCGGTAAAAATCGTATACCAGCTGTCTGTCTGTATGTTTGTACCTCTTACAAATACGTACCGTTTGACCGATTTTGACCAAACTTGGGACATAGATGGGTCTTGATACGGGGAGAATCATAGGCTAGGTTAAATTGTCTATCAGCTGTCTGTCTGTTTGTTCCTTATACAAATACACACCATTTGACCGATTTTGACAAAATTTGACACACATGTCGGTCTTTATTCGGGTAGTGACAGAGGCTAGTCAAAATCGTCTATCAGCTGTCTGTCTGCATGTTTGTTCCTTACACAAATTCACACCATTTGACCGATTTTGACCAAACTTGGCATACAGGTAGGCCTTGGTCCGGGGAATGCACTCGGCTAGGTAAAAAATGTCTTTCAGCTGTCTGTCTGTATGTTTGTTCCTTATACAAATTCACACTGTTTGGCCTATTTTGACCAAACTTGGCACGCAGGTAGGTCTTGATACGAGAGTGTCATATTACCTATGACGTTTTGTACTTTTTGTTCCATCGAAATGCCATCATTTCTTCTGAAACTCATCATGTGGGGTATCAAATGAATCGTCTTAAGGTAAGGAGAACCTATATTTGATGTTTTAAAAAACATTTCGACGCATCTTAACAAAAACAGTTGTGACTTCTTTCTTAAATGTAGTAAATAAAGTCGTAGGGGTTCAGTGCATAATATACTTCAAAGCAGATACTATGTTTTTCAAAGTCGAGCCATCTAAATTACAAAGTTTAGGATCACAAACCCAAAATGTATCGTCTTTGTTCTTATATTTTTCTTGAAGGCCTTCTGCACTTTCCCTATTGTGATCATTATCCTCGGGATAAGGTTCCTGTGTTTTACAGTGTAATAGTTTAGTTAAGAGAACAATCAATTTGTCCTCTAGAGTAATGTCATCTGAAAGAGCTTCTAACTTTTCTAGTCTAGTGATTACTTATAAGTGGAATACTTATATCCAGTTACTAAAATATCACTTTCCTCAACCAGGTATATTCTTAAGCTTTGCAATGTTTTTTTTTGTGCCGAAATTATCTTTAGAAAAAACTAAACATTGCCAAGTTTAAGAATATACCTGGTTGAGGAAAGTGATATTTTAGTAACTGGATATAAGTATTTTTATTGTTGTTTTTAAAGGTCAGTTGAAGTGTCTTTACTGTTCTTAGTAAGTAACTATGAGGTCTTCCAAGTAATGAACTTGGACATTTCTTTCTTGTATCATCTCTTGTATTGGCAAATATTTTTGGTTGAATTAATACATCAACAGATACTACTTTTTTGGAGTGTAGAATGGTAATGGCGTTTTTGGGGGGTTTTAGGAGGGGATATTTTTGAGGAAGGGAGTGTTTCTTTGTGGGGGCAGGAACTTGGCCTCTATTTCACATTTATGTTTTTTTGGGGTAGATGTCTGTTCATGCTGTCCTGTCTACAAAAATGGTCTAATTATGATAAAATTAGATACAAAAATACTTTTTCTAAAACCAAACTGTTTCTATTTTAAGCTTTACATTTATATGAGGATTAAGAATTATATAGAAATATACTAAGATGATGCAGCTCCTGCGAGTTAGACCTTTTAAAAATGTTATTATAAGTTATTTTTATAGCCTTAAGCCTTCAAGGTTTGATAAAAGAACGCTGAAATAGGATCTAACCAATTATTGATTTGTAAATGAAGTAAACAATGTGTACTATTTGACTATACATACTACCCTGATGAACTTGATAAATACCTGTAGAGATTAGCGTGCATCTGACAGATGGTATAGCCTAGGAGAAGGTTAATGATGATCAAAATAAAGGTGAAGAATAGTGCAACAAGCACGAAGTTCTGGTCCGTTGGTGAATCCGTGCTGCGTTTCCATCTCTCTTCTTCTTCTGAAACATTATACAACTTCATCTTAATATTAGCATCATTAAAAACATAAATCAAATTAAGGTTTTCCCTGTCCAATTCATAGAATCAACTCATTTGACGATATTTTTACATTCAATTATTAAGAACATCAAATCCACCCTTAAAAAAAGGTTTTTCTGTCTTTATATCAAACAAAATTCCCCTATATGCTCAGCTGTGGATAATGATAGACCTTTAAAATATTTTCAGTATTTCTATTTATCGTTGACTTAAAAAATATAAATCAAATGAAAAATGAAGTTATCAAGGCGTTATCAAGTAATTCGAAACAACAAACTGGTCTAGACATCCTGGTCATGCATGCATTTTTCGGCCATTTTAATGTTTTAAAATTCAATAGAGCACACTGGGAGGGGCAAAAAAAAAAAAGAAAAAAAAATGAGAATTTACATTGGGGCTTAAAGCCGCCTAGGCGTTGACAGCTGTTTTTCTGCACTCTCCATCCCTGTTGGTCTATGAAGTGTTGTTTTTATTTAAATTATTCTTTGAGAAACTCTGAACATTTTGCACTCCCATTTCTAAAAATGCTTTGTATATTTTAGGAGAAAAAACATAAAAAAATATTAAAAGTTTTGATATCGGTCAGAGTTGCTGATCCCTAGCAATAAGTCAAATTCATATAAAAATAAAGCTCATCACGCAGGAGCTGCATAATTAAGCACTTTCCTCAGAATTTGGGTAGTGTAGATTGCATTCCTGAATAATTTGCTTAAATTAACCTGTATAAATAAAATAAAGAAATTAATAGTTTTGCTCTTTTACATTTGTAATGAGCAACTTTTTATTAATTTTGTAATTAATTTCCTTCCAGAGTTTTGGTATGTGCAGTACTACACTATTTGATAAATACACAAAACTTCCCATTTTCGTCTATTTATCTTGATGAATAATAAAAGGATCGGAAAACAGTAATAACGCGGGAGCAGGATACATTATACACCCGTCATCTGGTTTATTAAATAAATATTTTTTTTTTTTTTTTTTTTTTTTTTTTTTTTACGGCGCATCGACATAATGCTTGGCCATTAGCGCCGTTTTTAAATAAATATATTCCTATATTTACCAGGAGATATATAAGAGAGGCCTTCTTTAAATGTTGGTTTGATAATTCTCTTTCCAAGATCTCTGAAGATGTCTTCTAGTGCTTCTTTCACCACGAGTTCTATCCCAGGCTGCAGAAAAGATATATAACATTACATTACATAGAAAACTAATATTCTTTTTTTTAAAAACATTAATCATCTATGAAATGTATGCATAAGGTGACTAGTTACAAAAACAACTACCGCAATACAATAGTTATTACAGCTCCAAACATCTTCTCAAGGACTCTCTTGAATAGTAGGCATACCATTAAACAGACAGAAAAAAAAAAAAAAAAAAAAAAAAAAAAAAAAAAAAAAAAAAAAAAAAAAAGAGCCTTTATAAGCACGTATTTATACAAATTTTGGTACTTACGTACTAGTTGCACCGATCTTGAGAAGGAGCTCCCGTTCACTGATCCGGATCATGAAATGAGAACTCAAATGAAGTTATCTACATAATCAGTGCACGCGCATAACTCATTAGCATTTCTATTGGTTCATTCCTATGGGCAATTCCATTGGCTGTTCTTTATTCCGTTCTAGTCATTGTTTTGTGTTCACTTGCTGTTAGATTGGTGTTTTTTTACAATTTATTGTTTCTTGATTCACTCCTTAGTGTTTTTTGTGTTGTAGTGTGCATTAGTGTCCTTTGTGCTGTTCTTTTGGCTGGCAAAATGAGTATTTGGGATTTACCAACGACTGAAAAACATGCCATAGCATTTTCCCGCTTGCCATTGCATTTTTCCATTTGACCGCTAGGTTTTCCACCGAAAAACCAGTGATCTAGGTTACCAACGAGTTGGATTAATTAGAGTTTCGATATAACCTTGAGCGAGCGTAGCGAGAGGAAACTCAGAGCAATTATGAAATTAACAAAAGTGCTAATGTTATATAACATAAAAATGAAATCATTAGCACTTATGTTAATGGCACAATTGCTATGCGTTACCGCTCGCTACGCTCGCTCAAGGTTATATCGAAACTCTAGTCAATCCAACTCGTTGATAATATTAGGTATCAGCCCTATCCTAACTAGAAAAGGGTGGTAACCTGTAGATAACCCGTCCTAAAATTTGTAGTTAATAATAAATGGATGTTAAAATTGAATAATAATAATAATTACCTTTGGAATGTACAAAAAGGACTACACTTTCGGTAAAAATGCAGTTTCATGCCCTCCAAACCGATTTCTTTCAAATTTTGCACAATAACGTATTTTGATGCACTAAACACGAATCCGATAAAAAAAAAAACGTCGGATTTAACTAGGAAAGAAGTTATTAAGCACTTAAGTTCACTGTTGTGCAGGTTATGAGAGCTAATGTAAACAACTAAATTTGTGACGACTTTAAGGCATAAATGACGACTTTAAGGCATACATGCTATGCGTTTCCGCTCGCTACGCTCGCTCAAGAAGATAACAAAACCCCAGTCAATCCAACTCGCTAAAATTAATAGAATATAATATTAAGCACTAAAGTTAGGAAGGTTATAAAACTAGGCGTCATCAGCGTATTTGTAAACACGCGCATGCGCAGATATGTAACATTGGGAAACAGAGAACTCTCATTTCAAATGTTCAGATACCATTTATTCGAAAATATTGTTAATTTTAAGGGCATCCTCACTTGTTGCTTAAGGGCTTACGTGCTATGCGTTTCCGCTCGCTACGCTCGCTCAAGAAGTAACAAAACCCCAGTCAATCCAACTCGCTATAATTAATAGCTCTCATAATCTGCATAACAGTGAACTTAAGTGCTTAATAACTTCTTTCCTAGTTAAATCCGACGTTTTTAGCGCGGTTCCTCCCTCCCCCATAGGGAGGAACCCCGCTTATAAGGTTGATACAATGAAACAATCCGGAAGTGCCGACTAGAAAATTTCGCGTTTCAGAACCCCTGGAGACCGAAAATAACGGTGGTTCAAATTTGTATATGTATATATTTATTTATATATATATATATATTTATATATATATATATATTTATATATATATATATATATATATATATATATATACATATTTGTCTGTTCGCTCATTTCTGGCTTCCCTAATAGTCCGATTGTGATGAAATTTCGTACAAAAATCCGTCTTCCAATGTGAAAGGTCAAGTTCGTTAACCAGCAGAATCCGCCCACTGGAAGATGGCGTTTGGGGCGAAATTCGCGCAAAAAAAATCGTAACGCTTACGTTTTTGAGTTCATAAGCTTGTAAGTACTCGTTTTATAGGCTTCTTGGGCTAGGAAAACGAATGAAACCATTTTCAAGGCGAAAGCTTTAACCGTTTTCGAGAAAATTGGAAAAATAGTTTTTGAATACCGTTTTTGGTTTGGGTACTTAGAATCATGGGATTCAGTTGAAACATTTTCTGCATGTTCTACTTTCATGAAAACTAATATGTTGAAATTTTTGTTACGTTTGGAGTTAAGGAAGGGTTAGAATAAAATATTTTATTAACAGACATAAAAAAATTTGGTAACTTTGTATACTTTCCTTAATATTTCGAAAAAGGTTGAGAATCTTGCGAAACGTAAGATTACCATTAGAAAGCTTACTAAATTCTCTACAAAAATGGTCCTAATGAAAGTTTTGATTAGGCGATGTCAATCGGAGAAATAAGTGCCTCAACCTTTAAAGTACCTAATTGATTTCGCTTATTCGAACTGTTCTTTTTGTCTTTGATTTTGGTACTTAGAATTATGGGATTCAGTTGAAACATTTTCTGCATGTTCGAATTTCATCAACACTAATATGTTGAAATTTTGGTTATGTTTGGAGTAAAGAAAGGGTTAGAATAAAATATTTTATTAACAGACAAGAAAAGTTTTGGTAACTTTGTATACTTTCGTTAGTATCTCGAAAACCGTTGACAATCTTGGGAAGCAGAAGGTTACCATTCGAAAGCTTACTAAACGCTCTACAAAAAAGGTTCTAAAGAAAGTTTTAATTAGGCGATGTCAATCGGAGAAATAAGTGCTTAAAACTTTAAAGTAATTGATTTCGTTTATTCGAGCGGTTCTTTTTGACTGTTTTATTCCTTGTTATTTTTAAATTGCTTATAGTCGTATAATGTATTTGACGATAAAACAGATTAAGTAAAATAAGAAGATCAATTTATTGTTAAAAATGTAGTGTTCAAAGAGAGAGATCCCAAGGCTTTCGAAATGCCTCTGAGCGGAGGCCTTTCCTGCCGACTTATGGGATAGCTGACCCATACAGGTAAGATTGTAAATCAAGACCTTTCAAGACTGGTTTGTTTGAGATTTCATTTGGATAGGTGTTTCGCTATTGATCTAAACAAAGTAATAACTGTTTCTATTCTATGCCTTCATAAACACTAGAGATAAGAACGGAACCGCGCTAAGATGACGCAGCTCCTGCGAATCAGACTTTTTTTTATCGTATTCGTGTTTAGTGCATCAAAATACGTTATTGTGCAAAATTTGAAAGAAATCGGTTTGGAGGGCGTGAAACTGCATTTTTACCACATTTTCGTTTCGTACGCTAAACAATGAAGGTTTTGTTAAGAGATGTACCTTGCTTACCATCACAGGTTGTGCTCCAACATGGCAGGGATATTTTCGGCATCATCCAACCTTCGCGTACATTCAAGGCAGTAATTTTCATAGCATTTCTCGTAATCTCATTCTCTTCTCATTAATTAAGTCATAATTAAACGAATGCAATTATTAAGGAAATAGGTTAGATAAAGTTTTTTACCATCTGTTCAACAATCTATTTTCTTCTCATTATCCTTGTGGTTGTAATATGAAATACTAGCTGAATACCCGTGCTTCGTCACGGCAGATAAGTAGTTATTTTATTGCGTTAAATAATGTATCATCAAAATTACCGCTACTACACAATTTTTTGCAGTTTATTATACTATATGTTATTCATCCCGTCATACTAGATGTTATTCATCAATTGATAAGGCCCAGCGCACACGGTGCGACTGTTCTGCAACTCGAGTCTACTAGTCGTCTGAAACCAGTTTGCAACTGAAATAAAACTTCTTTCTGCTCACGGTGCGACTTTTCTGCAATTAGAGTTGCAAACCAGTTGCGTATGAAATACGTTAGCAACTGAAACAAAACACGCGAGTATATTGGCTTTGTAAATCAATTGACCAACAGTTTCACAAGTGGTGTATTTATTTAGTGAGCTAAGTTGTTTTTCGTAAGAAGTTGCGATCTCAGACTCACAAGGAGAGTATACAGCGATGGGGTCGCCGATCTGGACCATTTTTATTCTGGTGATTTTACACCGAAAAATAGTCGACACGTGTCCGAACGTTCCGTCCAATGCGCCTTGAAGCCGAGAAATAAAATAAAATAGGTTGAAAGTGCTTTATTTTTTATATCGAGTTTAGAAAATGATATCGACTTGATTCTTTCACCAATTCATTTGTTTTATAGAGTAGATTAAAAGAAAAATATAATCGTTAAACAATAATTTATATTTCGTCAAATAAATTCAAAAATATGCTTACGTTTTCAAGTGAACTAGTATTATACTTTTTTTTACACCAAAAATAATAGCAGATTTAAAATCAGCACCCCAAAATAGCCTAATGTGGTGAATATCATTGAAAACAAAAATAATGATTTTTCCCAGGAGACTACAAATTTGTAAGCGAAAAAGTAGCGTGACGTTTTGAAATTCAATATCTCCTCTTGAGATATCTGATTTTTACATAATTGAAATCTTTCAAAAGAAGAAAGACTCCTTGTCCTAACCATATAAATGATTATTGTACTATATCAAAAGGTTCTTGCAAAAAATGGTTCTCAAAATAAAAATAAACGTACACTTTTTTGCATATAACGTCGATCCCCGAACACGTAGAAACACCCCGGTTGGAAGGAAATTTTTCACATTATTGCCTTTATCGACTCTTTAAGTTTGGTTTGAATCGGGTAAATATTTTTTGAAATATGGTCGGATTGTTGAATCTTTAACAAAATTATAAGGGTCCCCCCCCTCAGCGAAATTTAAAATACATTTTTTTATTTTTATTTTTGTAATATACATGTTATTGGCTATATGGCTTAAATACACTTTTCTTAAAACTGCCTTTATTTACATAAAATCAACATAATATCGCTGAAAAACATATGTAATAAATAACCTTTCTTGTAACTAAGCAACCGCAATATGGACAGAATGCACGGCTGTCCGACGAAAGTCTCGTACACCGCAAATGCAACGCAACTGCAATCACGGGCCCACAATTGCATGTGACTGGTTTCAGAATGGTTTGAGATCGTCAAAAACAAGTTGTGTCGTGTGCGCCTGCCCATTGAAATGCATTGCCGAGGTCGCAAAACAGTTGTGCGTGCAACTGGAGTAGTAAACGAGTTGCATCATGGCGATGGGCCTTAACATATGATTGGTTTCATACTAGTTTGAAATCGTCAAAAACCAGTTGCGTCGTGTGCGCCTGTCCATTGAAATACATTGCCGAAGTCACAAAAGAGTTGCGCGTGCAATTAGTTTGCAACTGGAGTTGCAAAACAGTCTCACCGTGTGCGCTGGGCCTAAGTAATCAAGGTATAATGTTTCTTGACACTGGGGCGCTACGGACCAGTGTCAACAAACAGATAACTTTGAGATAACTCGTTATAGGTGACCAGTAACAGGAGTTTAACCAATAAATGTTAAAAAAAAATCGTTTTCAATAGCAAATGTACGTTAAAATTTAAATGTTTATGTTTTCACGATGTCAATTGGAAACGCCCATTATATTTGCGAGCTTTAACAAGAAGTGTTCTGACTGGTGCTGATGGGTGAGTAGGCTGTGCAAGGGTTCGGTATTATTACCTCGGATAGACCATCACCAGGCATAGCGTAAACTCTATGAGGGACGAAATCACAGTTTATTTCTATTAATTCAAGGTCTGCCAACATAGTTGAAATGAACCGCAAATAAAAATAATATTACGAAATAGATACAGTATGGTAACAGATGACCTGTTATCGTAGGCAGCCTAGGCGTACATGCTCTATTTAAAACCAACTAAAAATTCAAAACTCTCTAAAAATACTTAAAAATTTGAATATCAAAAAAACCCTTTATTAGCGAGTGTTTACATCCTAAAGAGAGCGTCCATGCAAAATTTCAAATTTTTCAATATATTCGTCTGTGGCAGAAGGTCAATTTTATAAAAACACACCTACTTCCTTCTGTACTATTTTATTAGGCTCTACATGTTTCACGTCGCTGTGACGCCTCTTCAGGAGCACTTGATCTAAATATAAATAAAATAAAATATGGTTACAGCCTATCCATTAGAGAACCTTCCGCAGGTAGGGCCACGTCTGGACTGATAAGATCAATCATGTCTACTGGGTATCAGCTGTTTAAAATCGATAGTTCTAGGGTAAATGTCGATTTTCCAAAAGAAATTTTTGTCATTTTATAAAATAATTCATTTTATGTCGTCTTGTTTATTAAATTAAAAAATATTTTATCCAGGTATTTAATATCTGTTTTTTTTGTTGACGGCCTTTTTCCTATTTTTAATTATGTGTATATTTTCCTTAATTTTTCGTTTTATGGCTTTTTTTTCTTCATCTAATACCTTTACCGTATCAAAATTAAATGTGTGGCTATATTGTATCGCATGATCCACCAATGCAGTCTTGTTGTCAGTCTCGTCAAGGTTTTTGGCGTGTTGTTTAATTCTCTTTTAGCACTTTCCTCCGAAGGAAAGTAGCTATTGAGGTTGGACTCATGACGGAATTTTTGAAAAATTTCTTCAAATCTTTATCGATCCTACCTAGTAGACACCGAAAATGACCCCCGTTAAAATTTATATATATATATATATATATATATATACCATAGACCGGGGTAACTTTGGGACTAGGGGTGCAACTTTGGGACAGTGAGGTATCTCTGCCCTTTATATTTTTCTGGCAATACCATGAGTTTCCGTTTGGCACCAAATGACTGCCTTCTTACTGCCAATAAGTGCAGCTACCTACTAGCAGGCATTTTAACCTGTTGTTCCACTAGCTTGAAAAGGCAGACCATTTTGTTTTTAACCTCGTGTTGTTATCTTTCTGGATTTTGTATAAACTTTCATACAGCTGCAAATACTTAACTACACACAGCTATGTATTTTGAGAATTACATGCTTTGTGGTGTATTTTACATGATAATACTATTTTTAATACTTATTTATTGTTATATAACATCGACATAATAAATTTTTAACACTGGACGGGGTAACATTGGGACTGTCCGAAAGTTACCTCTAAAGTTGGCCTACCATGTTTACCTTGTTTTTTCTTTATATTTTGTAGAATACAAGGTGATTAAACTTGCCATGCAATCCCAAACGTGCTCTTGGTTCACGGCCATATAGAAATTATACGGAAGAAAATTTAAATGAAGCTTTTAAAGCTGTACGAAACAAAACTTTGTTGAATATTACCCAGGTCGGATCATACAAATAAAAAACAGTGACGAAGTTCTTGTTTCTGCAATGGAGAAATACGGCTTAAACTGGAAATGGCCAGCAAAACCCGACAAAGTATATTATTCCAAGGACAAAATTGTACAAAAGATTGACCAGCCAGAACAAATTGGCCGACGGGAAGTTTTCTTCTTTCAACGTGAAAGGACTGTCCTAATATGCTAGCATACGAAGACATTTGAAATTTGTTTGCCAACAATCAGTTGAAGTTAATTATGAAACTAACCATTAACTCAAACCATTAATTTAAACTCAGACCAATTTTTTTTCAAAATCATAACTCTAATTTACATAATTATCATGTAACGTAATGCTTAAACTCCTTTTAATAACATTATTATACTCTGTCTGATATCTGAAATGAAATTCTTTTGTTTAACATTGGGACAGATTAATTTTCCCTGTGTTTCTAAGGGAAAAAGAGTGTTGTCCCAATCTTACCCCACTTAATGGGGTAAGATTGGGACAACAATACAACACGTTTATTGCGATGTTAATGGTCATATTGTAAAATCATGTCAATATTTGGTCAGGCGGAGGTGAACTTCATATAATACCATTATCTCACCAATCTAGCTTACTATGTGTTGTCAGGAATAATAAATTGGTGAGAAAAGTGTACCAAAGTTACCCCACTTTACGGTATATATATATTAGACATGCGCGCCGAGGCTGAATTTTCCGGCGGCGGCGCGCTGGACTAAAATGGCCGGCGGCGGCGCGCTGGACTAAAATGGCCGGCGGCGGCGGCGCGCGCGGCGTGGGCTATTTTTATTTAACCCCCAAGGGAGGTGTTAAAATTTTAATCACAGTATATATATATATATATATATATATATATATATATATATATATATATATATATGTGTCATATACATATATATTTTTTTATTTGTCCGCTATTTCACAGGCTCAAGAATGGTCAGATTTTGAAGATCTTTGGTACAAAAATCGAAAATCGTCTAATTTTAATCGTCAAGTTCGTTAACCAGTAGAATCCGTCCTCCGAGTGGTGTTGGCGAGAACTTCCCGCGAAAAAAATCGTAACGCTTACGTCTTCGGGTTTATATGCTTGCAGATACTCGCGTAATATATTCCTTAACATACGAAAACAAATGACACCGTTTTTAAAGCGATATCTGTAACAGTTTTTGATATAAGTGGAACAAATGTTTATGTAACTCATTTTCGGTTTGGGTACATCGTGGGTTTGATTCCCACCGGTGCCGCCGCGGCGGCAGGAATGTTCTCATCCCACGGCTCGTTGGGAACATTCCTATCTGCACCCTGGATGTCGGCGCTAATGGCCTAGGCGTCGATGCGCCGAAAAAAAAATGTAAAAATTAGTCTATAAGGCAAGAAAATGAGACACTTAATGATAATAGTGTTTTCACGGGGCGAACGTTGTGTTGTCGAGGAGTCCTAGGATACTGTACGTTTCTTGTTGTGGCTTCTTAAACTTCCTTTTGTTTGAGATTTGGAAATTCCTTCTCATCCATCACTATCTCCTTCTTTCGTCTTCATCTTCTTTATTCTCTATCACTTATTTCGAAATCCTTACATCTTCAGCCTGAAAATTGACCCTATTTCCGAATGGATGATAAGTACGCTGCATACCTAGCAACTCAATTTAATTGGGGAGCCCATTTTATTTCGTTTTAAATAAAGTTTTCTCTCATATTTTTAAAGAAAGATCAAACCCTATCCATAAACTGTATTTATTCCTTTACAAATAGCACGAGGGCTAAGAACAGAACCGCGCTAAGATGACGCAGTTGCTGAGAGTCGGACGTATTTTTAGTTTTATATCGTCGAGTATGTTTAGATAAAATTCTTTTATTTTAGGCTTTTCTGATACAAGCTTTGTCATTTTCCAATCAACGATCACAACTCACAAGCGTTTAATCGATCAGAAGGTAAGCACAAAATGGCGCCGGCCGGTCACCATGCAGTACACTAGTAGATTTCCTCCCCTCGGCGCGCCGACTGAATAGGCTCGGCGGCGGCGGCGTCATTAAAACCCGGCGCGGCGTAGCGGCGCCGGCGCGGCGCGCATGTCTAATATATATATATATATATATATATATATATATATATATGTGTGTGTCTGTTAACACGATAGTTTTTGTTTTTTCGTCACGAAACTTGGTATATAGCATTCAATTAGCAAACGATTGAATGAGTTCGTTAACCACCAAAGTCGGTCCACCGGAAGGGGGGGGGGTTTACCCACTAACACTAATTTGACTATGTCAGCCGTAATATTTGTTACATTTCAACGAAACTTGGTATTCGTAGTGGTAATATAGAGAGAAAAGTGAGATATAAAAATGAACTAAATCGGTTCATTAGAAGGGGGGGGGGTTACTCCGGACCCACAATACCAATTCGCCACTACCAGCCGTGATTTTTGGTATATTTCGACGAAACTCGGTATTCGTAGTGTTAATCTACAGGTGAATATGTGTTGTAAAAATAAACTAAATCGGTTCATTAGAAGGGGGGGGGGGTTTACTCCGGACCCAAATTCCTAGTATACTCATACCGGTCGTAATTTCTGCTGTATTGTAACGAAACGCGGTATACGTCGTGGGTAACTCATGAGAAAGAAGTGTTGTAAAAATGAGCTGAATCGGTCAATCGGAAAGCGGGGGTTTAATTTGTAATATATTTCAATAGAAAAGCCCGTCAGACGTAGGTTCACAAAGCCGCCGCAAGGAGCGCTTTCTACCACTAGAGTGACTATCCTGTTCCTGCGTTAGATCAAAATACGATAATATGAGGTTTTTTGTATTTATTACGAAGTGTAATAGGTACCATGTGTAAACAAAACTCTGGAAGCAAATTATTAATTGATCAGTTACTCATTACAAATTTAAAAGAGAACTATTCATGTTTTTATTTTATTTATGTAGGATATTTTAAGCAAATTGTTCTGGAAAGCAGTCTACACTACCCAAATTCTGAGGAAAGTGCTTAGTTATGCAGCTCCTGCGTGACGGACTTTTTTAATAGTTGTCCCGATTCTCCTACATACACCTTATCACACATTCCACAATCAATTTGATATATGTTATATTTGGTTTCCCTTTCTTTTAGATCATCTTTAATTCGGCTGTAGCTTTTTATGATTTTGTCTTGATATATCCAGGAGATTCTTCCTAGGTCTTTACATGTTTGTTTTATCTTATTGGCAAATATGGGATTATAACGAAAAGTAATGTTTTTATATCCAGTTTTTATATCTTTACTGTCATTATCCATTTTCTGTTCATAAATATGTTCATTGTGTCCTATGAACATTCGGAGGAACTATTTCTGCTCCGAGAATAACGCCGTATTGGTGGCTGGAGGCATTGGTGCTTAATTACACTCGGAAGAAAGAGATTTGTATAGATATATTAAAGAGGTATATGTAAACAATACAATGTATTAAATAAGCCCATTTAAAGGTTCGTTTTCCTAGCGATTCGTATTTTTCGCCGCGGATACCGAATTTGTCTCAATTGCATCGGTAGGAATGTGATACATATTACGCGGCGTGATAGGGTTTTCTTAGCGACATGAAGTTTAATGCGCGGAGTTTTTGTTGTCAGCTTCGTGAAATGGAGTCATGCTGGAAGATAAAAATATTGGCGTGGTTATTATTAATTATAAAATTATGGACGATGGCCTGGAAGAATTGTTACTGACTAAAAGGGCGAAGTTCAGGAATTTTTGTCATACAATATCGAAGGATTCTGCGCAAAATCAATTAAAATGTTGTCTTCGTCTTGGCGATGTTATGTAGCATGTTGAACAGAAACCGGGGAGCAAATCACCGTACGTACGTCCCAGTAGATTACTCCATTCCTGGTCGCGTCCGGCGTGTCGGCGTAATGCGTTCTACTCTGACACTATGCGCTTTTTTTGGAAAACACTCAAATCTAATTACATAGGACGAGTGGGTGACGTAAAACACTCAACGTATTACGTTTTCTAGTCCGCAAAAAAAACATTCCTTAAGATATTTATATTTATTTATTTGTTAAGAGTTTTGCGACTTAAAATAAAATTCTTCTCGATATTAGGTACCTCTGAGAGACCATAAATAAGGAAAAATTCTGGCCAGACTCCAGTTTGCCAAGTTAACCCATTCGAGACGACGTTTTTTTTTTCGAACTCGGTACCCAAGGGCGATTTTTTCTTCTTCTTTATATTGTTCATTTTTAATAAAAAAAGACATGTTTACTATGGAAATTACTCAATTTGTAAGTGAATTCGCATAAATAAGATCATTGCACACCTGATGTGCAGCTCACTCTTCGGAAATATTTTATTGTGAGGACCATTTTTATGGATTGAGCACCATGTGTGGAATGTAAGGTAAAATGAAAATATAAACCAATTACTGTACTTCTTTTGCTCATAACTCCAAAAGTATTCATGCTAGATATTTTCTCAAGGCTTTAAAAAAGATTCGTAATTAAATTGCCTATAGTTTCCCATTAATTAAAAATGTATTTATATTTAATTGCTGATTTGCAAAACAGCAATAAGTAAGAGGGGTCTCCCGTGGTCTAATGGCTAGCGCCTTGGATTCATAAGCGGGAGATGGTGGGTTCGATTCCCAACCTCCGGCAGGAATTTTATCATCCCACGGCTCGCTGGTGAAATTCCTCGCTGCACCCTGGATGTCGGCGCAAATGACCTAGATGTAGATGCGCCGTAAAAAAAAAAAAAAAAAAAAAAAAAAAAAAAAAAAAAAAAAAAAAAAAAAAAAAAAAGCAAGGAAAAATGGTAAAAAATAGACATTTTTTTTCGGCAGCTTAAAATGCATTTAGGACCCTCATATTTTAGCCGGAAAATGCTGATTATATAGGAAAACAACCTACAGAAATTTGTTTTAATCAGTTTGATGATACATTTTGCAATTGAGGTATTAGTGGAAAAATGAACATTTACATGCTATAATTAACAATAAAAAAAAAAAAAAAAAAAAAACTAAGGCATTCAAGCTTTCAAAAACATTTTTCAGATTGAAGATCTGTCACTTTGGAGGGCTTCAGGTATTTTTTTATTTCCTACCACTGCCGCAAAAAATGATGAAGAAAAACGTTGTTAATTTGTTTACCCTTTTTTTCATACTTACTTTTGTTTAGAAAACAGCGCATAAATATTACCATTTCTAAATAATGGGACATTGTAGGACATTTTATTATAAATCTTTTGACGCCTTGGGCTTCTCCAGCATGAATTGCTTTTGTAGTTATGAGTGAAATAAGTACAAGAAAACGTAATTGTTTTATATTAAAAAAAAAAAAAGTTCTGGGAATTCTTTGATTTACGCATACAACAATTATTGTTTTATGAGTTGTTCCAAAGATATTACCGCAAAAATTGACTTGACCCCTCCCAACAACCAAGTATAGCTACGTTTTTACAGACGCATCCTGGTCTATGGGAGCTATCTGCGGAGTTACATCTCAAAAATTATTTAAGTTAAAAAAAAAGTATTTCAGGTTCGTAATCAGGAGATCAAAGTACATCAATTTCATGATTTGTAATCCTCTGCACATTTTACCACATTCGATTGGTGATTCGTTACTTCAGATACATTTGCCATGCCGTCAAATACAGTTTTTTTTCTTACCACTTTGAGACTTGCTCCTCCTTATGACAACAACTTTTTGTTCGATTTAGAAGGATTAAAGTCAAGCCTAGACCCTTTCTTGTTACATTTAAATTATGCTCCAGGAAATATGTGGCTTTGTACATCATTTTTTACAACAGGTGTGGGGATAAATATTTCGATTCGATATAAGTGATACTGCATTTATTTGCTCTTAAACAAATCAAAGGCTTAACAAATGTATAAAGATAATTTATTTATACCAAGCTATTCTTTTTTTTATATTAGTGAGAGCTATATTTTTCAATTTCAGAATCCACTTAGTAAAGATTTGGAAATAAACCTAAGTCAGGATGGAATTCGACTAAGATTTGACCCTATTTCTCAGCGACTAAAGGTATGCAATTATTAGAATTTATTTTACTTCCTACATTTCATAACAAAAATATTTATTTCTTATTTTGTTAAATGAAATATCAGTCTCTGCTACAATTTTTAATTTGAAGAAATCATGTAATGCACTACTATTTTTCGATTCTTGTTATGTGTTCATGAAATACTATTGATAGTTCTGTATGATGTTTAATGTTGGAATATATAATTTTACCTGTTTTGCATGTGCCATCTATGATTTAGTCCTGTTTTTAATTTCTAAGAACAAGGTAATTTTTATGCTGGAAAAGGTTTGGGTATCATACTTGTCTAGCAAGTGTAGGAGCAATGCATTTCCTTTTTCTGACATTTTTTGTATTCAAAGAAAGTGACCAGCAACTGAGGGATTCAGAACTATAGCCTGTTTAGGTAGATTGTGCAGGGCAATTGCGCATTCACGAACTTCTGGGAGAAAGCCACCCCCCCCCCCCACGGTTCAGCCAATTCATTGAACAAACATTCAGCCGATCCATTTGAAAAACTAAAACTCCTTTAGGATCTGGGGAGGCTTTGGACAGGCAAGGGAGATAATGTTTAGTGTGGCAAGGGAGATAATGCTTAACCAAAGCTATGACTGAAAACAAAACTGGAGTGAAAACTTCCTGGTGATAGGTTTATAAAAGAGGGATTTTTTCCCGCACAGTTACTCCATAAGAATATTAGCACACCCCTTTTCCCTTTAAACTGCACAATCATTCTGAACAGGCTATAATTAATTCATAGGTCATTTAAATTCTATTTTAAATGAAAATAAATGATTGCTCTGGTTTTGTGAGGAGCCAGAGAAATAATGACAATGATTTAAATTGTGTTGTACTATGAACTCCTGATTGTACAAGGGCACCCCTGGTCCTGATAGGCCTGAAGTTGCTACACTGTTAACCCTTCAAACATTCTGAACGCATATATGGGAGCGTGAAAACTAGTACCCCCAGTGCTCTAGTCGCTTATATGGGGGTGTGAAAAGCAGTGCCCTCCATTCTCTAGACGCATATATGCGGTCTGGGTTCTGGACTCACGACTATCAGCTTGACTCATAGTTTTTCCCTCCAAAAACTATCAAAAACTGTGGTTGAAGCATACATAGAGAAGAACAATTTATTTTTAAACAACTTTAAGACAGGAAAAATGGTATAGAAGGAACAATGAGGGCCGTTATAAATGGGAGCGCCCTGATCTTATCTGACATCTATGGGGTGAGTAGATCTAGCCCATCCTTCATACCTATGGAGATGCTAGTCCCGCACGACTGTTAGTGGTTATAAGTAGAGCCCGGAAGTTAGGCATTTATTTTTGCTTAAAATAGGCACTTGAGATACTGAAAATAGGCAGTACTGTAATTAAAATAGGCATTTATTAGAAGTGAAGGCAAAGAGGAATCTTTCTCATTATTAATGAAAATATGTATTTTAAATACTCATTCATTTCTTTATTACCAATTTATCACAGAATTAGTGTACTTACTCTTGCTTTCCCTTGTTACAAGCAACAACAAGATGTTTTTTCAAAGTATCAAATGTCATAGACCTTCTCAGAAAAAAAAATGTTTTTCATCATGGAAAAACTTCCTCTGCATTATCTTATCATTTCGAAATCTGGAATCCCAGGTTATTACGGATTGGCACAGCGAAAGGGGTGTGAGGAAGGAGATGTACTTCTCTCATCCTCTCTCTTTCCTCCTATTCATTATGCTCGAGCACTCCTTCTACTAAGAAAGGTTCTTTTACTTTTAAACCTTCAATTCCATCCATGGGTTGGGAAAATAAGCTTTCGAATAGATATTTGTGATGGCAATATGTAATTTAATTTGTGCAACCTTTTTTGTCTTCAATGAACAGTGCTTTTTAAAATTTTTAAATCGCAGACAAAATTGCATAACAATCAAAAAAGGCAAAAATAGGCAACGGAAGCCAAAATAGGCAAAAAAGGCAAATTAAAAATTGTCTCTACACTTCCTAAATGCACGAAAACACATTTATTTCTAGCTGATTCTTCAATATATCCATTCAGATAAAAAAGGCATTTTGCCTAACTTCCGGGCTCTAGTTATAAGGGTAAAATAGTTTGACACAATGTAATTGTAATGAGCTTGACATTTTTCATGCGTTTTTTTGTACACCTGTTTCAAAGCATCAAATTACAATTTCATTGCTCAGAGATGCACCATTGGTTTTTGTGCTGGAAGTCTTGAAATCTGCTCAAATGCGAGCACTTTTATCTTCTTGTTCAACCTTTAATCGGTAAGAGGAAAAGGAGAAGCAATTATCTGGAGCATAGTAATTACAGGCAACATTAGCAGATGTACATTAGTAACTGCCCTATCGAATGCAAAGCCTTACCATGATAAAGGAGTTCTCAGGAATTAAATATACGTACAATGTTATGGGAAAAGGTTCATCAGCAATGTATAATTTTTGAGGTGTATCCTGTTGGAATATTTGAATTCAATTACAGATAAGCCCTTGAAGAAGTGTAAGGGAATCATGTTGGTCTTTATAACAACGTTCATAGTCATACTGAGCAACAATATTTTACTGGACCAACTCATTAAATACGTACACCCTTGATCATCTATAACTTTTGCCAAAATGTTATTTAAATATATTCTGCAATAAAGAGGATTGTTTTTATTTATTTTTTTAAATAACTGAAAGATCCCCTGAATACTGACAAATATTTTCACGGCCTTTAAAATAAATTCTGTTTGAAACTTGTAGCTTTTAACAAACCTAAGATTTGTAGTTCAATTCCCAATGGGTAGAGAGATTTTTTTGTTTTTGTTGCTAGAACCATCACCTATTTAGAAAAGTTTGGTAACCTATTCATAATGAGCCAAAATAAAAGATATGCATGACTAGATTGTAAAAAGAAATCTTTTCTGGGGGGTTTCAGTTTTCACTTGACTAATTAATACTTTTTTTTCCTAGATTAAGAAAGAACAAAATTCATATTTTTTAATGGGGATTAATTTTTCAGGTGATAGAAATCTATAATTTAAAATTGGTCAAGTTAAAATATGGGTGAGTAAATTAAGTTTATGAATTAAAAATTTGTGTTATTAATTATTTATTTTGATTTAATTCTTGAGATTGAGTAGATGAGATTTACTCTATGAGAATAGTAATTCTTGTCTGCGTTTTATCTCATTCTAATTAGTGAATTTTAAGCTTATGATGTAATTGATTTGCATTCAGTGGAATGGTGTTCAATTCTGAAGAAGTCTACCCAACGATGGAGCAAATAGAGCATTCGTTCGGAGCAACATTGCCTGGTCTTTACAATCCAAACTCCGAGATGTATGTCGTGTACTTCCGAGGCGTTTCCTTCTACTTTCCTGCATCCAAATACCAGGTGAGAGCAAAGTTAGCCCTAGGCATGGGGGAGTGACGCAACCACTCAGGAAATTTTTAGAAAAATAATATTAAACGACTGTTGTGTGATTTCTTCATACATGTGGTATTATGACTGATAAGAGGATGTGAATAAATAGGTTTTGAAAGTGATGTAAACACACATCCGCATATTTGTATTTTTATTTTAAAAGTCTATATTATAATACATTTATTTTACAGTTTAACTATATCTCACGGAACTTACTATTTCAGATCCTATACAACATAGAGAATTGAATATAAGATTTTTAAACTTTAATAAAAAAAATTATATTTTTAAAGTGTTCTAAAGTGAAAATTGTGCTTAAAGTTTCAAATGTGTTGACTACCTTCCATTGAAACAAGCTTATCACTTTTCATATGCCTTATTAGTAAAATGTGTCTGCCAAAATAACTTGGTATTAAAAATGAGAATGACTTTTTTTTGTTTTTTGATAACCTGTTCTTTAACACGTTGACTGCTGGAGGGCTAAACCCTAAATCACCCAAAAAATTGTCAATTTTGTTTTCTATTTTATGATTTCATTTGTTTTGTTAATGTGAAAAAATTACCATTGGAAATTCTGGATAATTTCCTTGAGAAAAATGTTTTTGTACCATGACGCATATGGTGAAGAATCTCCTGCAAAAATTCACAGAAAGGTCTGAGCCTGCAACGATTCCAGAATAAAGCACTTGAAACACTCCCTGAGATGATGGAGGAACGAATAAACCAGCCCGGGGGTTTGTAGCCAATCCCCAAAACGTTTTAACTTTTTCTCCCAGCTTGGCAGGTAGCCCCATGCAGCGTCATGCCACCCACAGCAGGATGGTTCGTGATGACACACATGTGGCATCATGCTGCAGTCAAGGTGTTAAGAACTAGCAGAAATTGAGGAACAGAGGGAGGGAGTGTGTTATATTAGTTTTCATCTCGGAGGCCCATTGGCCGTGAGCGTTAAGGCATGAGCACTTATCACTCCGTGCTAAAGGGTCGTGGGTTCGATTCCCACTAGGGGAGGTGGCTTTTCTTTAGAAAAAATAAAAGGCATCAGCTCTATCCTGCCTAGAAAAGGGCGGTAACCTATAGATAACCTGTCCTAAAATTCGTAGTTAATAATAAATGGAAGTTAAAATGTAATAATAATAATCTTATTTAATAAAACAAATTTTATGGTTAAAATGTATATTTATTACTGCCGACGTTTCGGCTTGCTATACAAGCCATCGTCAGGGCTATCGAGAAGATTGAGAGCTGTCCCGTTTCAAGAAAAGAACATTTCACTTTGAATAAGAACATTGACCGAAACCCTGACGATCAACGCTTCGTAATAATAATAATATTAGTTATCAATTGGCACTCCATTCTTTTCTTTTAGATTTAATGGTATAATATTTAAATTTTAACGTCCATTATTATTAACTGGGAATAATTGTATAATATGATAATTTTAATAAGTTATTTAACTTTACCTTGAAATCTTATAAGAAATTTATATAATATACAACGTTTCATAGTAGTAAGACATTTGGCCCCAATGTAATGTTTATTTAGCTAAGAATTAGTTTCCAATTATTGAAAAGTGCTCTTGTTAAGCATGAAAATAACCTTAAAATTATTTATTATGTTACAGAGTCCTGGAGGTGTTCGCCCCCTAGGATCTCCTGTTGCAGTGTTAGTTTCAATTCATCCAGGAAGCTGTGAGTCTAGTTCTGAAACGCCTTCACTCCCTTTAAACTTCTCTCTTGGTGAAGTCTATCTCTCAGGTCTCCTCCTTCTGGATGGTCTTGCTCTCAGGCTACATCTATATACTGGAGGTTGGTAGTTGGACTTTCCATAAACATATTCATTTTATTAGTAGTTTTATCTTCTAATTGCAACTTCTGCAATTATAGAGTACTTATAATTTATTAGCCTTTTTGTTGCTCTGAACGAGATAACTCATGTTCCACTGTCATGTACCTCTGATGCTCCTCATGTGCTAACTCATGGCCCCATTAGCGTTGTTGTTGTTTCCCTTGCGTATACTCCAGGCAACGAAGTGTAATAGAGGGAAATGTTTGGGGCACAATTTTTGACTTTGTAACTTTGATTGAACTAGATAGGAGGTAAACATTTCAAAAGTCTCTGCCCTTAACCTTTGAACCGGGGAAGGGGGGCTAGAACGTCCCATTTTTTGAGTTTTTGCTTCTATCTTGATCATTCTATAAAAAGTCCGTCATGCAGGAGCTGCATAACTAAGCACTTTCCTCAGAATTTGGGTAGTGTAGACTGCTTTCCAGAACAATTTGCTTAAAATATCCTACATAAATAAAATAAAAACATGAATAGTTCTCTTTTAAATTTGTAATGAGTAACTGATCAATTATTAATTTGCTTCCAGAGTTATGTTTACACATGTTACCTATTAAACTACGTAATAAATACAAAAAACCTCATATTATCGTATTTTGATCTAACGCAGGAACAGGATACAGTCCCTGTAGAGCTCCTTGTGGCGTCTTTGTGGACCTATGTCTGGCTGGCTTTTCTATTGAAATATATTACAAAGTAAACCCCCCTTTCCGATTGACCGATTCAGCTCATTTTTATAACACTTCTTTCTCATGAGTTACCCACGACGTATACCGCGAATCGTTAGAATACAGCAGAAATTACGACCAGTATGAGTATATTAGGAATTTGGGTCCGGAGTAAACCCCCCTCCTAATGAACCTATTTAGTTTATTTTTACATCACATATTTACCTGTAGATTACCACTACGAATACCGAGTTTCGTCGAAATATACCTAAAATCACGGCTGGTAGTGGCGAATTGGTATTGTCGGTCCGGAGTAAACCCCCCCTCCTTATGAACCGATTTAGTTCATTTTTATATCTCACTTTTCTCTCTATATTACCACTACGAATACCAAGTTTCGTTGAAATATAACAAATATTACGGCTGAAATGGTCAAATTAGTGTTTTGGGTTCGGGGTAAACCTCCCCTTCCGGTGGACCGATTTTGGTGGTTAACGAACTCGTTCAATCGTTTGCTAATTGAATGCTATATACCAAGTTTCGTGACGAAAAAACAAAAACTCTGGCCGCTATCGTGTTAACAGACACATATATATATATATATATATATATATATATATATATATATATGCATATATATATATATATATATATATATATATATATATATATATATATTGTAATGATATATTACATTCTTGAAAATATTTTTAAATTCAAATAACCATCGATATTTTGAAAAGCCCGCGCAAATCACAAACCAGATATACAAATAACATCGTATTATATACGATCAAAATTAATAATATTTTTGGACAATACTGTTATACAATATATCCATATTAAATGTACATCCAGATAACAATAAATTAATTATTTGTATTGCAAAAAACATAATTATTATCTTTATATATAATCCAACAAACTGCGGAAGTTAAGAAGCAAAGAAGCCAAACTTTCCCGCTCGAACGGAGCGTCTCTCGCATTCTATTCTCAGCGTTGGTCGAAGGCGGACCTCTCCTCCAAGGAATACCAAGTGAATTGAGGTTTTGTTGGAAGCGGATTGATTTAGAGGTAAGAATTGTTTTTTTTGTAGTGTCGATTATTTTATTATTGTTTGTATGTGGTTTAATATTGTTTGTATCTCAGAATTGTCTGGAGATAAATGTTATATAATTTCATTCACTCGGAACTTTAAACCCTGAGGTTAAGTCAAACTCATATAATAACTCTTATTAAAATAATTAAAATTTCTTTATTTTTTATTGTAAAAATTAATCATTACATTTAATGGCGCCCAACGTAGACGGCCGAGTGAATTAAAATTAAAAACGGTAAATAGATATTAAAAATAAAATTTTAAAAATAATTTTTTTTTATATAATAAAAATGTCTGACGTAAATATTGAACAATTTCGGAATGGCGGTGAGGAGGATAATGTAGAATCACCGGAATACGTGTTTTTTGCGCCAGGAGAGATAAATATTATAGTCGAAACGCGTGAAAACGAATTGCAGGAGGATGATGCAATAGCATTCAGAGAATCGGCGGGTTCATTAGGAACGGAAATTCTATCCAATGGCGGGAATCATGCTTCCGAAAGGGATAATGAGATGCATCCTCAAGGCCTAGAACATTGGATGAGGCTATTATTAGAACAAAATAAAAAACTGAAGTTCGATTTAAGTAAGAGTATTTGCAATATTAAGCATGAAATAAATCAAGAAATAAAGTTCGAATTAAGTAAAAATAATAAAAAATTGGACGATTTATGTAATGCTTTAAATAATATGGAAATCAAAATAACTAAAGAGACGGATGATAAATTGAAATCATTAAGAAAGGAAATAGATGAACAAAATTCGGAAATGAAAAAATCAATCGATATTGTAAATCAAAAACAAAAAATGACTGTAAATGAGATAGTAACAATAAAACAAGATTTTGCTAAATTAGAAGAAATAACAAATGATAACAAACAAACATGTGAAACAAACCATAAGAACATGGAAGGGTGTGCAAGATTTTTAAAAGATAGGATGGAAGGGAATACTAACAAAATAGATCAAGTAGAACACAAAATAAACCAGTTTAAAGAAACAATAACTAAGGAAATGCAAGAAAAATTAAATTATATCCAATTAAGAGGGCAAAATGGAAATAACAATTTTAAAGACATTGAAATTAAAATACTATTTAAAAATTTTGAAGAGCAAGACCCTAATGAGTTTATAGATAAATTAGAGCAAAATTATAAATTGCATGGTCAAGAGTGGAGTTTATTTTCAGAAAAATTAATACATTACTTATCTGGTACTGCTGAATCTTGGTACAAAATAAATAAAAAATCTTTTGACTCATGGACGGATTTTAAGAAAGCATTTAATAACAGATTTTGTGGAGATAGATATATAGAATATTTAAGTGATTTACTCCAAACAAATTACTCTCACTATATGCATATAACTCCGGAAGAATATCTTTCAAAATTTGCAACTAAAATTATTACCGCCAAGCTATTGGAAGAAAATTCAGCCACTAGCATTTTAATAAAACACTTTGGGAAAACCGTTAAAAATGTTTGTTTTAATAAAGGAGTAAAAAACCTAAACGAATTGCTCGAGGTAATACAATATGTTGGTAAAGATACCATTGTAAATGATTTAAAGAGGTCAGTAAAATTTAATATGAATCATGAAAACTATGTAGAAACTAAACAACGAACTTTTGAAAATTATAATCAACCATATAGAAAAGCATATGATAATCAAACAAAAACGGAGTATAATAATTTTAATAAAGATCATGGTATAAATCATAATTATAGATTTAAACAAAGACCAAACTATTTCGGAACAAATGACAGAAATCATAGTAGTCCATATAAAAGATCGTATGAAAACTGGAGGAAGCCACACTTGTCTGAACCCCATAAAGAAAGAAATGAAATAACCACAAGTCAAAACGGAAATTATTTTCAAAGTCGTTATAATAGGGAAAGAGAACAAGCTATAAAGGATAGAACAGAAACACGCAACCGAGATTTAAATCAAATTTCTGTAGAAGCCCAAGTTCATAGCAATGATCAAAGAAATAAAAATCAAACTGAAGAATTATGACTAAAAAAAGACTCTACCCGGAATTTAAAATTTACAGATAAAAAAGATCAACCACAAACATATTTTTCGAATAACATCATTAAAGATAATATACTTTTGGAAGAATCAAACCAAGTCAAAATTCCTTCTTACGAATTACCTTTCATACAATTGAAAAATAATAATAAAAAATATTTATTCCTTATAGATACGGGTAGTGAAATCAGCATAATACAAAAAGAATATTACTTACAAATAAGAAGAAATTTAGAAAAATATAAATTATTACCTTTAAAAAATACATCTATAATTTCGGCCAATGGAAAGAAAACGCAATGTTGTAATAAACAATTATTTATTGAAACAAAGTATGAGGAATATAGATTTGATGTAAATTTAATAATTGTGCCTGGGTTGACAAATAAATTAATCCTAGGAAATGATTTTTTAAATAAACACAAAGCAAAAATTGATTTCCAAGAAAGAACAATAAGTTTAAATTCAGAAAACCAAGATTGTTTAATACCTTTTTATAAAGTTATATTGACAAGAGAGAATAAAGAAATTTATAATATCATGTATGAGAGCGAAGAAGAGGATAGCTCATTAAAAAATAAATCAACTGAACTTGAAACAGATCCATTAAAAGAAATAAAACAGAAAATTCATGAAATTAGAAACAAAGAAAAAACAATAGAGATAAATGAAACAGAAATTCAAGATTTTGAGAAACTTTTAATAAAATCAAAATATCTTTTCAATAATAAAGTAGGCTGTATAAATTCGTATGAACATTATTTGGAATTGACAGACACTACACCATACAAACAATATCAATATAAATTAAATCCAAAATTGTTAGACAAAGCTGAAAAAGAATTAAACAATATGTTAGAACAAGGAGTTATTGAAGTATCCGACTCTTGCTATGTAAACCCTATTATATTGGTTCAGAAGAAAGATGAATCTGTTAGAATTTGTCTGGATGGAAGATTTTTAAACAAAAGAATAGTTCCAATGTATGATTCCCCTCCAAAGATTGATGAAATCTTAGCAAATTGTAATAATACTAAATACATGGCCACTTTAGATTTGAAAGCAAGCTTTTGGCAAGTGAAATTGCATCACAGCAGTAGAAAATACACTGCTTTTCAATTTAGAAATTCCACATATGCCTATAAACGCATGCCATTTGGTTTAAATTCTAGCTTAGCATCTTTAATTAGAGCAATGAAAACAGTAATTCCAAAAAATTTAGATAAAAATATTAAAATATATGTAGATGATATATTAATACATAGCAACAATTTCAATGAATTTATCAATACACTACAAAATTTATTTTCATCTCTTCAATCTGCAGGAATAACAATCAATTTAAAGAAATCACAATTTTTCATAAAAGAATTGCCTTTTTTAGGATATATAATAACTACAAATGGCCTTATAAAAGAACCCAGTAAAGTTGATGATATAGTAAATTTTCCACAACCAAAAAATAAGAAAGAGTTACAAAGTTTTCTCGGATTAGTAAATTTCTACAACAAATTTTGTCCAAATTATGCAGAGATATCAAAACCATTATACCAGTTAACTTCAGAAAAAGTTAAATTTATTTGGAAAACTGATCACCAAGATGCTTTTGAAAATTTAAAATCTTTGTTAAATAAAAATATTGTATTGATGTACCCAGATTATAATAAAGAATTTTATTTGGAAACTGACGCATCTGCATTTTCTTCTGGTGGAATATTATATCAGTTGGGAGAAAATAAAGAAAAACAGATAATAGGATTTTGTAGTAAATCATACAAAGCCGCTGAATTAAATTATTACAGCACGGAAAAAGAAATACTTGCCATTATCCACTCAATTAAAAAATTTTATTTCATTATAGCAGGATACCCCACTATAATAAGAACAGATTGTAAATCCATTCTTTTTATGCAATCTTGCAAAAATCCTCCAGATCGAATTATTCGGTGGATGAATTTTTTAAACAATTTACCGTTAAAGTATGAGCATATTCCTGGAAAAGACAATTTTATGGCAGACTATTTAAGCCGAATACCAATCATGAATAAATCAAGAATAAAAGAATTCCAGATAAACAATTTGAATTTAGAAACATTTTTTCAGAATCTAGTAACAAACCAGAAATTAAGCATGGACCTAAATGAAAATGTGAAAAGAAAACCAAATAAATACCAAATTATAAATAATATGGTTCATAAAAAAGTGAGAGATAAATTTTTTGTAATTCCAACAAAGGATGATATTAAGAAATTAATAAATATAGTCCATAATACATTTTGTCATGTAGGGGTAACCAAGTGTTATCAAATTATAAAAGAAAGGTTTACCTTTCCAAAATTAAGAAAAATTATAAATCTAGAAATTAACAAATGTCTGAAATGCCAATTAAATAAACCAGGAAAAATGAACAAAGTACCAGAACAAACCATTATACCTAAAGGTCGTTTAGATCTTATATCCATTGATTATCTTGGACCTTTAATCTCAATTGGGAATTATCGCTATGTCTTTGTAATATTAGAAAATTTTACTAAACTAACCAAATTATACCCTACGAAAAAAACTAACATAAAAGAAGCTATCAACTCAATGAAACGATTTTTTGAAACTATTGGAAAACCAAAAAAGTGTCTAAGTGATAATGCTACTTCATTTACATCAATGAAATGGGAAAATTTTCTTGTTAAAAACAACATTAAACGTATTTTAACATCCATAAGACATCCTTGTGGGAATAACTCTGAAAGAACTAATAGAGATGTGCTCACATACTTGAGAATTATTTTAGATAAAAATCAATACCGTTGGAAAACAAATTTAGAAAAGATTGAAGATTGTATAAATACTATTTATCATGCTACTACCGGTTTTACCCCCATTGAAGCTATGTTTGGTATAAAACCAAGAAGGTTTTGGGATCATTACATAGGGGAAGGTTTAAATCAAGAAGAAATTTTAACATTAGAGGAAATAGAACAAGAGATTAAAAATAATTTTCAAAAATTAAAAGATAAAAAAGAAATTGTAAATAAAAAATTTGTCAAATTCTCAACTTTTAAAATAAATGATAAAGTCCTTGTAAGAGCACTACGCATTCCGAAGAACGGAGGTTTAAATGCCAAGTTATTACCTTTATATGAGGGACCTTATAATGTTAACACCAAAGTCTCCAGACATACGTACCTTTTAGAAAACAAGGATGGAATTAGAAGAGGACTATTTCATGCCAGTTTATTAAAGAAATTTTATCCAAATGATGATGAGAACAAGATTGACCAATCTAATTAATAGTTCTGTATCCCGAAACTCCAAATTAAAAAATTCAATTTTAAATTTATTTTTTATACCGGACTAAAAACATTTTTTTTTAATTTTTTTTTTTTTAGACAGGAGTGCAAATGTAATGATATATTACATTCTTGAAAATATTTTTAAATTCAAATAACCATCGATATTTTGAAAAGCCCGCGCAAATCACAAACCAGATATACAAATAACATCGTATTATATACGATCAAAATTAATAATATTTTTGGACAATACTGTTATACAATATATCCATATTAAATGTACATCCAGATAACAATAAATTAATTATTTGTATTGCAAAAAACATAATTATTATCTTTATATATAATCCAACAAACTGCGGAAGTTAAGAAGCAAAGAAGCCAAACTTTCCCGCTCGAACGGAGCGTCTCTCGCATTCTATTCTCAGCGTTGGTCGAAGGCGGACCTCTCCTCCAAGGAATACCAAGTGAATTGAGGTTTTGTTGGAAGCGGATTGATTTAGAGGTAAGAATTGTTTTTTTTGTAGTGTCGATTATTTTATTATTGTTTGTATGTGGTTTAATATTGTTTGTATCTCAGAATTGTCTGGAGATAAATGTTATATAATTTCATTCACTCGGAACTTTAAACCCTGAGGTTAAGTCAAACTCATATAATAACTCTTATTAAAATAATTAAAATTTCTTTATTTTTTATTGTAAAAATTAATCAACAATTTTTGACTTTGTAACTTTGATTGAACTAGATAGGAGGTAAACATTTCAAAAGTCTCTGCCCTTAACCTTTGAACCGGGGAAGGGGGGCTAGAACGTCCCATTTTTTGAGTTTTTGCTTCTATCTTGATCATTCTATAAAAAGTCCGTCATGCAGGAGCTGCATAACTAAGCACTTTCCTCAGAATTTGGGTAGTGTAGACTGCTTTCCAGAACAATTTGCTTAAAATATCCTACATAAATAAAATAAAAACATGAATAGTTCTCTTTTAAATTTGTAATGAGTAACTGATCAATTATTAATTTGCTTCCAGAGTTATGTTTACACATGTTACCTATTAAACTACGTAATAAATACAAAAAACCTCATATTATCGTATTTTGATCTAACGCAGGAACAGGATACAGTCCCTGTAGAGCTCCTTGTGGCGTCTTTGTGGACCTATGTCTGGCTGGCTTTTCTATTGAAATATATTACAAAGTAAACCCCCCTTTCCGATTGACCGATTCAGCTCATTTTTATAACACTTCTTTCTCATGAGTTACCCACGACGTATACCGCGAATCGTTAGAATACAGCAGAAATTACGACCAGTATGAGTATATTAGGAATTTGGGTCCGGAGTAAACCCCCCTCCTAATGAACCTATTTAGTTTATTTTTACATCACATATTTACCTGTAGATTACCACTACGAATACCGAGTTTCGTCGAAATATACCTAAAATCACGGCTGGTAGTGGCGAATTGGTATTGTCGGTCCGGAGTAAACCCCCCCTCCTTATGAACCGATTTAGTTCATTTTTATATCTCACTTTTCTCTCTATATTACCACTACGAATACCAAGTTTCGTTGAAATATAACAAATATTACGGCTGAAATGGTCAAATTAGTGTTTTGGGTTCGGGGTAAACCTCCCCTTCCGGTGGACCGATTTTGGTGGTTAACGAACTCGTTCAATCGTTTGCTAATTGAATGCTATATACCAAGTTTCGTGACGAAAAAACAAAAACTCTGGCCGCTATCGTGTTAACAGACACATATATATATATATATATATATATATATGCATATATATATATATATATATATATATATATATATATATATATATATATATATTGTAATGATATATTACATTCTTGAAAATATTTTTAAATTCAAATAACCATCGATATTTTGAAAAGCCCGCGCAAATCACAAACCAGATATACAAATAACATCGTATTATATACGATCAAAATTAATAATATTTTTGGACAATACTGTTATACAATATATCCATATTAAATGTACATCCAGATAACAATAAATTAATTATTTGTATTGCAAAAAACATAATTATTATCTTTATATATAATCCAACAAACTGCGGAAGTTAAGAAGCAAAGAAGCCAAACTTTCCCGCTCGAACGGAGCGTCTCTCGCATTCTATTCTCAGCGTTGGTCGAAGGCGGACCTCTCCTCCAAGGAATACCAAGTGAATTGAGGTTTTGTTGGAAGCGGATTGATTTAGAGGTAAGAATTGTTTTTTTTGTAGTGTCGATTATTTTATTATTGTTTGTATGTGGTTTAATATTGTTTGTATCTCAGAATTGTCTGGAGATAAATGTTATATAATTTCATTCACTCGGAACTTTAAACCCTGAGGTTAAGTCAAACTCATATAATAACTCTTATTAAAATAATTAAAATTTCTTTATTTTTTATTGTAAAAATTAATCATTACAAAATATATATAAATTTTAACGGGGGTCATTTTCGGTGTCTACTAGGTAGGATCGATAAAGATTTGAAGAAATTTTTCAAAAATTCCGCCATGAGTCCAACCTCAATAGCTACTTTCCTTCGGAGGAAAGTGCTAAAATGAAAGCTGAATAAATTTGCTATGAGTTCTACTTGCAAGGGGAGTATACAGTGGTGGGGTCACCGATTTGCTTCATTTTGTTTTCTTCTGATGACTTTACATCAAAAAATAGTTGACATGTGTCTGAGCGTTTTGTCCAATGTGTCTTAGGAGCTGAGAAATAAAATAAAATAGGTTGAAAATGCATCATTTTTTATATCTTGTAGTGTTATCTACAAAAAGATTGGGAGCTAAGTTTAACTTCAGAAGATTTTTCCTAAAGTCCAAATTTCGCCTTTAAAGAGCCTTCGTTAACAGTTGACTAGACATTTTTGACAAGCTATATACCAAGTATCAAAATGTTACAGAGTCAAAAAAAATTTGAATAGTTGCAATAATTACTTTTCTTTGTCTAAATCTTGATTAAAAGTTAGTGCTAATGATACTATGAAACTTAAGTCTGCTACTCTATATGAGTTTACTGGGGCATATTTTGTCTCAGGAACAATCAAACTTGCTTCTTACAGCATTGAAGAAAGTGCTCATTTAAAATATGTTATTTTATTCAATTCTAGTTCATGTTATACACACGGACTGTTGTCAAGCTGTGGCTTCACTCAGCATCTCTTTATATAAATAATCTAAGGGGTTAGGTCCGCCTGTACATATACTGTTGTCATACCTGTTGGTGAAGACCATCGTTACTGGCATCGGTGTGAGTACTAACTTAACAGTACTAACTTAATAGTGGTTTGATAATGATGTATTTACTTCGAAAGCGCTCGCCCACAGTACTCTCACCGATGCCAGTGACGACGGTCTTCACTAACAGGTATGAAAATCTCTTTGTATTATAGATAAATCTCATCATAAACTGACTTAACTTTTCTGCTTCAGCAGAAAGTCAAGTCCTCTAATTTAAAATACATTTCTTGGATTATATTTTATTCGCTTTTATTTATTTATTTTAGGTACATCGAGGCCTCTTGAAGGTAAGAAGGAGAGTATAACCTGTCAGATCTATCTTGGAGATTCACCACAGGAAGTTGTCAGCAGGCTTGGAGCTCCAGGGAGTGTTTTCTACAAGTCTGAAGACAAGATGAAAATACATTCAGTTCGTAGGAGCTTGGAGGTTGTTGGAAGGACAGATTATTTTTTCAACTATTTTTCTCTTGGTATTGTAAGTATTCGAAATTAAGGGAGGCTTTATAATTATTACAATGATATGAAATATGGTATAAATGAGATACCAATAAGGTCTAATTAGATAATTTAGATAGCCCACAGGTTATCTGTTTGGCTTGTACTCACAATTTTATTTGTCCATCTCAAGTACTTTATTTAAAAGCAGTAAATGGCAGATGGTATTTTTATTCATCAGAAAATGTCTTAACAATTACTAACAATGTTCTTGTAAACAACTAAATAGACAATATTCTTTGAATACTGCCTAAGCCTAACTCTACACATTCGACACGGCAAGTATGGCCTTGTCGATAATGACCTTGACAGCCTAAGCACCTTAAAAAAATGGCCAGCCAATAAACCTGCTGTCTCAAAAGCACACAGGCAGTGTTTAATAAAGTTTGTTTGTGCCATTGGTTATCCGATCTTTAACTCAATATGCATGTTGGTTTTTACAGAAGTAAGCTGAACATTTTTGCTGATTTTATTAAATGTGTTTTCCTTTTTAGGATATACTTTTTGACGGACGGACTCATAAAGCAAAGAAGTTTATTCTGCACACAAATTATCCTGGCCATTATAATTTTAATATGTGAGTATGCCCTTATGGACGAATTAAGCATTTTATTATGCAAACAAGTATACAATTTTAGCCAACGGCCATAGCCACATTGAATGCACCGGTTCCCGTTGATCACCGAAGTTAAGCAACGTCGGGTGTGGCCAGTATCTGAATGGGTGACCGACCACGTGCTGTTGGCATTAAAAAAGGGTGGAAACCTGTAGATAGCCCGGCGTTAATAGCCCAATAGTTGATACGCCATTAAAAAAAAAAAAAAAAAAAAAAAAAATTATACAAGTTTATGCATACACTTTTATATTACCTCATTTGTCAACATCTTATGAACTTTTTGCTCTACATTAACCATTCAAATTATATTATATTCATAGAGAGGAAGTAGGGCCTTCAGTTTAAAATGATTGTTCTGCTGTTTCATTCCCTATTCCTTCTTCTTCTTCATCCAACGTCCGGCTTTCAGAGGTTAGATAAGGGAGATAGTGTTTGATATTATATTATTAATATTATTATTAAATAGTTTGCCTTAAATTAAAAAAAAAAAATCTTGTATTGAATCATTGAAAGTATTGCTTCTGGTGATTTGTGAAAAAAAAAAAATTACCAAAAAAAAAAAAAAAAAAAAATGAAAAATCAGGGTATTACTTAGGATTTTTTCTGTTATCATGGTTTGGTATTCTCTAAATTCATTCAGGAAGGAATGGCTGTAAATTAAGAATATTATTTGAGCATTTTGAGGTGTTTGTATGAGAATTTCCATTATAGAAACCAGACAAGTATGCGGAAAGATAACGCATTGATTTTGAATGAGGATAATGACCATCTCAGAGAGCTCCAATCGTGGCCAAATACAAAGCCAAACATTTAATTAAAAATGAACCATTGTTAATTAACCAGATTTAGCTCCCTGTGATGTTTTATTAAATTGAATCCATTAAACTAAATTTACAACCTAAATTCTTTTTTTTTGCCCTATCAGAGGTGTGTATCACCGCTTTACTGGAAACATTGGGGAGTCCTTTGAAGGCAATGGAATATATTTTTGATATAGTTTTTAACAGTTCCTGATACTTTTTCTAAAGAATTAGCTTCAATACAGGTTAAAGACGTGGTTCTCGTTCAGAGATCTGGATCATGGATAACACATTTCTATTGGTCTATTCCTACGAGCAATTCTATTGACCATTGTGTTTATAGTAACCGTATTTTTCCCTTTCTATTAAGAATGGAATTCATTTGTACAGGGTGTCCCAAAAATAATGGTCATCCATTGGCCAGATGATTCTCCAATGCGAGATCGGAAAAAATAACACCCATATTAACACTCTCGATGCTGACGTCATTTTCTGGGAATACCCCGCGTACTGATGAATTTTTTTGTTGAATTTTTCATGGATACATTTTTTTTTAATCATGTCTGATGTGTTTAATAGTAATGCAACAAAGAAAACTAGCCGGAATTGCATTTTCGGAAGTGTCCTTCAGGAGGGACATCAGTACGCAAGGAATTCCAGCTGCTTTGCGGGCTAGTATCAATAGACGCCCATTAGTCAGACCCGCTACACCTACACCTAATGTTTATTTATTTTAAAAGAAAACTCAATAATTTTTGACAATTTTTATTAGAATAACAAATAACAATAACCAATCATATATAATTATTGGTTTAAATATTATTTTGTTGGACTTTTTCAATTATTTTAACATTAACGTTGAACACCATTTGCAAATATAATTATTTTAATTGTTATTTTAAATTTGTGGGAATCAGCTGAATTATATTGGTATGAGATCAGTGAAAAGTGTGGATTTTCTTCAGTTGCTTCTGGCCCAAAAATTTCAGTTCTCACGTCTTCGTAGTCGAAGTCCGAGTCTGAGTCAAGTTCATCGGCCGATACTTCTTCCAGCAGTTTGTAGACATCCTAAGATGTCAAATTGGAAATAAAATATTTCTCTACGCTTTCCTTGTTACCCGCAGACGTATCTGTGATATAAAAAAATAATTATTAGGGAAATGTAAAAAAAAAAAACATTTTCAGATCAATCAAAAAGAATCTTTATCAATTTTCCTTTTCTTCCCACCATCAGATAACGACGAAACGGGTGATGCCATTTTGTTTTTGTTTTTTAATCCTAAAAAATAAAGTAAAACATAATTTTTTTTTTAATTAATTAATTATTAATTATTTAACATAAAATAAATAAAATAAATATTAACTGGAGGGGATACAATAATAAATAAATAATTTAACATAATAAAACAGCGATGGCTTTTCTTTAGAAAAAAGAAAAGGCATCAGCCCTATCCTGGCTAGAAAAAGGTGGTAACCTATAGATATCCCGTCCTAAAATTCATATTAATAATAAATTAACGTTAAAATTTAACTTATTTTAAAATTTAAAATAAATTTTAAATTTAATAATAATAATAGTAATAATAATTTAAAACAATAAATGTGATAAATAAAAAGCAAAAATTACCCTGTAACTACCAAATTTCGATGCCAAACGATAATATTTTTAAAAATATCCTTCGTTGCCAATACATATCTGCAACAACAATTTAACAATTTAGTGAATTGTATTTAAATATATTAAATCAGGAAGTAAATATCCATTATATAATAAATTGTACTTACTTATAAACAATTTATCGAAGAAAAAGTTTAAAAATTCATAAAACTCTTCCAGTCAGCCAATTTGAAAACGGATAACACTGCTAGAAAGCCCAAACAATACTGAAGACAACTGCGTTAACCTGGAGTCGTAAAAGTGAACCCCCTCCATTTGCGAGCCTTTTGAACCTCAAGTGAAAAGTAACGCAGGAGTGTCCTTCCGAAAGGACACCCGGCCTCGGGGACGGTCGCTACTGTCCTTCCCAAAGGACGTCAGCACCGAGAGTGTTAACCCCCACAGAATTGACCTTGAAATTTTATTCAAGATCAAATTTTTTTATTGCATATTTAGAATCTACGCTTCATGAGGAAGAAAAAAGTCAATGGCACCATAGGTCAGAAATGACTCCTTATGGTCAAAATGACCAATAACAGTGTATACGTGGGCCATTCTATTCCAATTGACAAATGGTGGCCGATTTTAATATATATATATATATATATATATATATATATATATATATATATATATATGTATATATATATTTACATGTTCTACTAACACTGCCTTACGCAAAAATACTTTGAATTTTTTAAAAAAGGATCTTCCAGTATAAAAAAAATATAAATACGTTGAAAAACGAGCCTCTCAGTGGCATTCATTGGAGGACCAAAATTCGTATTATACAATTGACAGGAATGCCTTCATGAGGTTATTCTTGAAGCTTATCAAAAGCTCTTTGCCATAAGTTTTCAATCAATCGCTGAAATTACTCATTACCGATTTCACAGGTCATGTAAGATTTTCATGAGCCAGCAAATCTTTCCATTTTTCTCGATTTGTTTTCAGTATGAAGGAGGGGTCTGAATTGTCACTCCCTCGACCACAAAACAGAGCCATCTTCCCCTAGCGCTCATAGCAATTGGGCCTGCTCTCCAGCCTCAACATGTCTGCCTTTGTTCCTGAGGCAAGCTCCCAACCTTGCCCTCATATTCCGTCTCACTCGGGTAAGGACCTGGCGAGAATTTCTCCTCATTCTTTTAAAAGCCCAGGCTATTCTCGCCCTGAGCTGAATAGGATTCCTGAAAGGCTCAGCCATTCCATAGACCAAGGTCTTCACAGCGCCCAAAAGAAGAAATCCATGGGGTTGAGGTCCGGGGATCGAGGAGGCCAGACATGAGGAGCTGGGCGACTTGGACCTATCCAATCCACCTAGTGCCAAACATATCTTCGAGGAAAGCTCTGACATCTCTGGTGTGGTGAGGTGGGGCTCCGTCGTGCATGAAGTATATTCTCCTCCGACGGTGAGTTGGGATGACTGGCCTTAACTCCCTCAGCAGGCTGGTTCGGAGGAACGTTAAGTAAGCCACTCCTGTCAACCGTCAGAAGAAGAAGGGGCCAGCAATGGTGTCTCCGATGATCCTATACACATGGTGTGTGTAAATCCTATACACTTAACAACCGCAAAGCATCCTTGGATAACTCTCTGCACCATGGCATGGGGCCCAAATCCATTTCGCCGCGCCCAAATCCTCACATTTTGCCTGTTGTGGACGCTAACGCTGAAAAAAGAACTTTTCTCAGTCCAGAAAACTCGCTGCAGGAAGTGTGGATGACTTTCCAACTTGTCCAGCACCCACCTGCAAAACAATGCTCTCTGCTCCTGATACCCGGGCTTCAACTGCTGAACTTGTTGTAATCTGAAGGGCCGGAGACCTTCTTCCCACAGGATCCGGCTGACCGTCATCCTCGCGACTCCCGTAGCATGGGCCATTCTTCTTAGCCCCATTGTAGGCCTGGATCGGGCAAGGGCAATTATTCTATCCTCTATTCTGAGAGGGACTCGAGGATGACCATGGCCCCGGATCACGCGGTTATCCGGACCAACATCTTGGAAGTGCTGGTCAAGCCGCTGGAAGGCCCTTCGCTCTGGAACAGCTCCAGCCGGCAGTCGACAACCTCCTGCTCTACGCAAAAGCCAGTTTCGAAATGACCGCCTAGCCTCAGTGTAGTTCCCGAAGGCTAGGTCGATCGATCTTAGCATCTGCCGCTCTCTTCCCCTGTCAATAACATGCTGCCTCCTTCTATCCATGGCGGGCGACAACTAAATCAATCATATACCTGGTAATCCTCACTTTTTGAATGGACTTGCTTCCTTATCTCATTCCTACCTCAACCTACTAATCCATAACTAAGCTTCTTATCTACAATTATTAAAAAAAATATAAGTTGCATTCCTGAGGGGCTCAGCCCCTTCTCTCTCTCCCTTAAAAAATTAAATGAATTAATAGTTAATAGCATTATCTTAATAACTTTTATGATTACAGAAAAAAAAAACAAGACTGTCTT
This sequence comes from Gonocerus acuteangulatus, assembly GCA_946811695.1. NCBI lineage: Eukaryota > Metazoa > Arthropoda > Insecta > Hemiptera > Coreidae > Gonocerus > Gonocerus acuteangulatus. The sequence continues at coordinate 31,130,014 of OX328123.1, forward strand.
GAACGTTTGGATCCTAAGGACTGATTAATAACTGGACGAAGTTTTCATGAATATTATCTTGCATGAAGGTTTTAATTCAAGCATTTTCGCTTATTATCATGTGAAATTTGCCCACATTTTTCCTACTACCCCATTTGGTATATTTAGAGGTCTAAGTTGGGTATTTTCGATGATTTCACTAATGCACCATTTTTGTTTATGGTGAAGGATGTCTTCAATCATGGTGATTATTGCTCCTCGTCTACTACCTCTTAGTATGTCCTCACTAAAAAAAAAAAAAAACCAAGTCCAGGGAAAGGAGAAACCACTTTCACATTGAAAACAAATCGAGAAGATTCGAAAAATTGGCTGGTTCATGAAAATCATTCATGACCTGTGAAACCCCTAATGAGTAATTTCAGCGACTGATTGAAAACTTATATCAAAGAGCTCTTGATAAGCTTCGAGAATAACCTCATGAATTCCGCTGAGAGGGCTGTTTTTTTATACTGGAAGATGCTTTTTTAAAAAAATTCAAAGCAGGTATTTTGTGTAAGGCAGTGTTAGTAGAACATGTAAAAATAATTATTATCAAAATCGGTCACCATTTGTCGATTGAAATGGCATGGCCCACGTATACGCTGTTACTGGTCATTTTGACCATAAGGAGTAATTTCTGGCCTATGGTGCCGTTGACTTTTTTTCTTTCTAATGACTCCTAGATTCAAAATATGCAATAAAAAAATTTGACCTTGAATAACATTTCAAGGTCAATTCTGCGGGGGTTAATATGGGGGTTATTTTTTCCGATCTCGCATTGGAGAATCATCTGGCCAACGGAAGACCATTATTTTTGGGACACCCTGTACATTGGTGTTTTTTACGTGATTGGTGTTTCTTTGTTTGTTGTTACGTGATTTCCTAGTTTGTTGTTTATTTTACTGAACCAAAGGAAGCATTGTTAAATTGCATATTGGCCCATTATCCATCGAAAAACCATCCTTGATCTATTTTATAAACGAGTTGGATTGACTAGAGTTTCGATATAACCTTGAGAAAGCAAAGCCAGTGGAAACACATAGCAATTATGCAATTAACATAAGTGCTACACGTTTTTTGCTTCCTCAAGGTTAAATTGAGTCAACCCAAATCGTTGATAATCTCGTCGCAATATTGGCAAAAACTGAATTAACGCCTTGATGCAGATCTCTGTCACGTCGATGATCCAGATCTCTGACAGCTGGTTCTTTAACCCGCGTTGAAGCTTATACATATGTACCAAATTTATTTATTAATAATGCAATATTGTTTGCTTTTTTGCAGATATCACCGCTGTGAGTTTCTAATCAACCTGCCCGTAGAACGAGGGACTGACCACTTAGAAAGCTCAAATATACAGGTATTGGCTAATATTCTCTCATACAATTGAGTAATTTGATATGAGGTAGATGGTCTTCATCCTGGGTGTAGAGATCAGTTGTGAATAGTCTGGCCAGATACAGGGAAGAAATTTCCTTTGTATTTCCTGTGAAGCTACTGATCTCATAGCTAAAACCTAAATAATAGCAGCTTTTCTTCAGCCTTACTCCTAAAATTTACATAAAAAAAATGAACTCCCATTCATTTCCTTGTCTTTTTAAAGCAAAATTAATATCTTCAAGCAGTTAAGAATAATATCTTCAACTGTTTAGTAGGAAACTAAGAAAAACAAGTTTTGAATTTAAAATTTGTTTTACTCTAGCCTGTTTCCTCCCCTTGCATATGATGTTGACAAAATTACAATTCTCAAGTCGACACAAAATTATGATGTTTTATAACTCCCAAATAAAAAAAAAAAAATCTGCTGTTTGAACTATTTTGGTATGCACTAAATTATCAAAACAAAGGTATATCAAGTTTGGTTGCTTTTGGAGGAAGTATTACTGAACAAATATTTGATTGGTAAACATAATAAGTTTCCTTCCAGAAATCGATATAAGCACTATATGGATACGATCTAAAATGATACAATTTCTGAATGTCAGACTTTCTGAACTAAAGAATATAACGGTTCATCACAATTGAAGCAGTTTAACGAGAATAATAATAAGATTTATATTTTGATTTTTCAGGTAACCGCATATACAAAATGGGAAACGATATGTGAACATTTGAATGCTAGTCCTAAGCCTGTTGTACTGAATCGTGCTTCTTCTCTCAACACGAAGAACTGCTTCGGACCTACCCTCTGCTATGGCTACAGAGACTTCATATTTGAAGTATGTCCATTTTATTTAACACTACTTTAATATTACTTCATTGGTTGAGCGATTTATAAATTACAAAATTGTAGTTTTTAGCACTTTATGAAGGAATGTAGCTATTGAGATTGCTCTCATGAAAGAATTTTAGAAACATCTTTTCAAATCTTCTTGGATCCTTCCTACTAGGTACCAAAAATGACCCCATTAAAATTAATAAATAAACTTGGAGATGGGGGTTCAAGTCCTACAACAGATTGAATTTTATTCTTTTCAGAGCCCGTCGTTGAACAAAATTCCCTGCTTTGCCAGGGTTTCCTGAAAGCCCGGTGCTAATGGCCAATACAGAATCGGCTAAAGTTTTTGTTTTTTTTGCCACAAATCTTAGTATATAGCTTTCCCAAAACAAACAATTGAATGAGTTAGTTATCCAGCAAAGTCGGTCCATCTGGGGAGTGGGGTTTACTTTGGCCCAAGAAGGACATACATTACAGCAATAATAGATTTTCGTCACGCCTAACTAATGAGAAAGTGGTCTAATGAAATCAATTAAAAAATGAGCCATTTAGAGTGCAGAATTGATAATTTGATCAAAATTTTTGCTTTCCTGCATGAAACTCGTTGTACACTGTGCTCAACTAATAATTAAGATGTCTTGTGAATATGAGCAATATCGGTCCATTAGGAGCTGGATTTTACTCAAGAACTAAATTATTTTTTTAATAATCAAAACAGGTGTTTTTGTTTCTTGTTGAACATAACAAGAAGCTATATAGTTTTTTTTTTTTTTTTTTTTTTTTTTTTTTTTTTTTTTTTTTTTTTTTTTTTTTTTTATTTAATATGTTTATTTAACATCTGTACAATATTTAAGTACATTGGTTAAGTATGATCAGTATATACAGGATCTTATATATAGTATTTGAAAGAAAAAAGTAAAATTTCACTAGAAAAAGAGATAAACTTTTATATTCATTTATACCTCATGATGTACATTGCTTTTGTATACTTTTTTTTTTTTTTTTTTTACTGCGCATCGACAAATCGTGGCTATTAGCGCCGACGTCCAGGGTGCAGCCAGGAATTTTCTCAGCAAGCCCTGAGATGAGAAAATTCCTGTCGCCGGTGGGGATCGAACCCACCATCTCCCGCTTATGAATCTAGCGTGCTAGCCACTAGTTTTTTTTTTTTTTTTTTTTTTTTTTTTTTTGGTTTTTTGCATATTAATATTATTATTTGAGGAAGAGAGACAAGTAATCTTGTTTGTGGCTAAGAAATATTAAAGACAGACTTGGACAATTATTGGACTAAAGTTAGCCTTGGTATAACATGTGAGCCAAAATTAATATATTCCTCAATCCATTTGAATTGTATTTTCTCTCATATCCTGATTTTTTTTTTTTTTTTTTTTTTTTTTTTTTTTTTTTTTTAAGGCGCTTTGACAACTAGGCCATTAGCGCTGCTAATATCCTGTTGTTTTAAAATGTGTAGATTTTTTAAGGTATTTGTTTTTGCAATCATTTTCAAAAAAATTTAAAAAAAAGTTTTCTGCACTGCTGTAAATCAATTCACATCATCAGTTCTCTATAGAGCTCACAATACCAATGTATCAGCCTTATTGAAAATTTCAGGTCATACAAATTAAATTTTGAAAAATAAGCTATAAAATACATTCTTAAAATCTATATAGTATTTAAAATAAATTAGTTTTATGCGTGCAAATATTTGCCCAAACAGCCATGCTAAACCAGAAATTAACTAAAAACATATCATTAAAAATTAAAATGTTCATATTCCTAACGAATTTAAAAAAAAACAATCAGTAATTTCTTGAGATAGTTTTATAGATGAAAGGTGTTAAGTGTACAGATTCGAATATATCTGGTAGACTAATCTACTATATATTTTTCAAATACCATTCACTCACTCACTCATTCACAGACCTATCATCGCCCAGCCCGAACCACTTGACAGAAAATTTGAAATTTTGCATGGGCACTCTCTTTAGGATGTAAACACTCGCTAAGAAAGGTTTTTTTGATATGAAAATTTTTAAGTATTTTTATAGGGGTTTGAATATTTAGTTGGTTTTAAAGAGAGCATGCACGCCTAGGCAGCATGCGTTGCTACGATGATAACAGGTCAGCTGTTACCGTGCTGTATCTATTTCTTAATATTATTTTTATTTGCGGTACATTTCAACTATGATGGCAGACCTTGAATTACTAGAAATAAACTGTGATTTCGTCCCTCATAGGGTTTATGTTATACCTGGTGATGGTTTATCCGAGTTAATAATATCCCGAACCCTTGCACAGCCTCCTCACCCATCAGCATCTCCAGTCAGAACACTTCTTGGTAATGCTCACAAATATAATGGGTGTTTCCAAATGAAATCTTGGAAACATAGACTTTTAAATTTTAACATACATTTATTATTGATAACAAATTTTAACCTGTACTGGTTAAACTGCTGTTACTGCTAATCTATAGATAACGGGTTTTCTCTACGATATCTGTTGATCAATTGATGAATAACTTATAGTATGACGGGAACCGTGCTATAATGAACAGCACAAAATTATATAGTAGCGTTTGATGATATATTATTTAACGCAATAAAATAACTACTTATCTGCCATGACGAAGCATGAGCATTCAGCTCGGATGGTTAATATATTCTGCTGTAGTTACTTCTAATATATTCTTCATAGAGAGCAGAGTAATTTTGAACAATGTTGGAGTAATAGTTTTGAGATTGAATATTATATTAAATTTAATATTGGTTTTAATTGGGCTTTAACTTGAAAGACTAATTAAGGACAGGTTTCTTTGTGAAAATACACAATTTCTACCATGAGGTTTTTGTATATCTTTATCTCTATCTGCTCATATAGGCAGAAAAGTTCAATTCCGCATGCACAAGATTTTGAGAGAAATATTCCACCATTTGCAAGCTCCCATTTCAAGGAACAACAAGACACGTCCTAAAATTCTTAGTTAATAATAATGGACATTAAAATTTAAAAATAATAATTAAGACTAGCAAAGGCCTTGGGAGGTCAGCCAAAGGAAATAATGTCTAATATTTATCAATACTTAGCCAAAGCTAAGACTAAAAATGGTTTTTAACCTCATAGGGATAATGTTATAACAGAGAGAATTTTCACTGCCAAATTTCTTGCTCGGGGAATATGGACTACACTTTTTTCTCTCCAACTAAACCAATTTTGTGAACAGGCTATAGCTTAAATTGTTTTAGGCTTAGCTTTGTGTGAAACTTCTGATCACATTTTATTAGATGCATTGTTTTTGATTTTATATTTTAGTGAACTTAATTATGAACATTTCAAAAGCCTACTTATTATGATTTTGTATATTATGAAGAATATTTTTCAACTGGTATCTTACTGATTTTGAGAAATTCATTGCAGGTGATGCCAAACCAACACATAGCCTCTGTTACCATCTACAGGAGTGAAGCAGATTTTTGATAGAGCTCATTCCGGGAAATATTTAGTTTTTGTACAACACTTTTGTCTGGAACTTTAAAGTGAATTGAAATTTGTATATAGCCATGTATCTAAATAAGCGCAACACCAAGATAATTAAGTTTATTTATGTCACATAGTGGATACTCCATTTTTATTCTTCATACTTTTGTCATTCAGTTATTTTGTTAGTAATTAAAAAGAAATGAGTTGCGTTTGAATGTAAAACAATTGATTTTGAAGATTATTTTAATTTTAGTTTTGAAAGACACTGACAACAATGATTACATTACAATGTGTTACATCAATGAAATCTTCTAATAAGAGGTTCTTCAAAAATAAAGTCCCTTTTAATTGTAAACTGGATAAATTGATGTTTGTTTTCAACTATTCTTTATTATTCTGTTTTAAAACTCTTTGTTTCCCCAGAAAGTAGATATCAGGAACCAGGGATAGTATTATCGTGAATATTCCATATTTTCTTGAAGAAATTCTTCTCTATAAACTAACGTGCCCCATTTTGCAGTAATAGAGGCTGTTGACGCCCCGTAACGGCTTTGTCCTGGAACCGACACTTGCTCCTAAAAATGTTAACATAATTTGTATCTTCACTTTAGGAGGAAGGTTTTGTCTCAATATTGCATCAATTTATGAATTGTCAGAGCCAGATGGGGCAAAGATAATTAAATTATTCTACTATCACACTCAACAATTTTTAAATCACTTCCCTAAAAGCTTTTCTTCGTATATCCTTGAGTTGTGAAAGGGTAATTCCCAGGTAACATATTTTATTGCCTGGGTAATATATCCTTTAGACAGAAAAAATATTCAGGTATATGAAAAATCCCTTTGTACATTATTAGCCTTTTCTTTGTTTTTGGAACTTCACATCACAGGTCTATAATCTGTTTGAGATATTGTCTCTCTCATCACATGTGCACCGTGCCCCATAATCCGCCTCTCCTCAGTAACTAAAGGTTAAAAATATTATTTGTAAAAAATATTTATTTACTTTTAAGTATGTTCCGTCAAACATTTTACCGATTTTTATATTTTTCACTAGTAAAAAATATCTGTCGACAGTCACCATCTGGAAATCTTGAAGAAAAGTGAGATTTAGGCGCCATTATGAACCGAAAACTTACGGTAGGGGAAATTATTCACTCGGCCTCTTCGACTTCTGCTCGGAAAGCTCTATTATTAACAATCAACATTTTTTTTTCATTTTGAGTATCTTGTTTTAGTAGAAAATTCATTTTACTGCTAAAATCACTTATAAAAACAACAAGGAATAAAACACTGAGGAAAACAAACGCGAAGAACTGTTCAAAGCAAAGAAACCAACACATAAAACATGTTAGTTCTATGGAATTTACGGAAAAAAAACTTTATTATAAGCATACCTCCAACCTCTCTAGTTTTTTTTTTTTAAATCTTGCTGGTTAAGGAAGGCTTAATGATTTTTAACCCTACAAAATGTTTTTCATTATTTTGTGGAATCCTAACTTCAGTACTTTATTCCTTCAAAATTATGGTTAAAATAATGCTGATACCTTAATAACCTCAAAATTAGAGTAATGCTAGTTCAATTACATAATCATAACAGATAAGCCGATAATAGATTTAGATATTTTCAAATTTCTTTAAATATCCTTAAAAATTACTAAATTTGTGCCAATATTTTCATCTGTGATATAGAAAATAATTGAATTAAATTTATTAGTTTTACTGCTCATTTTTATTTACTTCCTTATCTGGGTGTTGTACTTATTTTTTCATACTTATTTTTTATACACTTGATAAGTACACGTTTAGTGGATCAAACAGATGGCTATGCCAAATGTGTTTTTAAGAAATGTGATTCGTAGATATTAACACCAATCTATAGTGATTGGTGTCCACTGAATTATGTTATTATGTATATTAGGTTATTTTGAAAAAAATATAAATTTTAGAAACTTCTCTTACTACTTCAATTGTATTCATTCAAAATGAATTTTATTTATGAAAGCACTTTTTAATTTGTATGTGTTATGTCCCTGTTATTAATATATTGCGTTATTCATGTAAAAACCTTTCGTGTAAGCCAAAGTTTAGGGGTAAGAATTAGCTTGAAATGGAATTATTCTCTTGTTATTGTCTAAATAAAAAATAAAAAAAACATATAATCAAAACTAAGATAAATACAAAATGAAAATAAAATTATATAATATAGGACATGTTTATAAATTGACAGATGTTCCTTGTTATGGTTTATTTTTAGTATAAATCTAAATCTATTGCAGATCAATTGACATGAATATTTATTAAGAGAATAATCAGTGCATTCTGATTTTATATCTATAGACGCTAAACAAAGTAATACATTTTAAGATTAGTTTATTCTTTCAAAATCACAACATTTAATAATCTGAGTCTATCCGTTACTATTTTGTTGTGTATACTAAAGCAGTACTGGGCCATTCCATGCCAAATCATCCAGGGGTGGGCACCCAAGTTTGTCAGATTTTGATGAGACTTGGAAAGTATGTTCTGGTTATGGACGTGAGTACAAGTACCAAATTGTTGTCATGTTCATTGGTTTCTGAAATGCATTTTTTAAAAACATGAAAAATGTCATCGATTGTACATTAGCAACAATCCATACTTTACAGTTTTTTCTATAAAAAAGTTAATTTTAATGATTGTTAGTTCATTTCTTTTTTAATTTGTTCAGGTTTAAATTGTGAATGGAAATATGTTGCTAGATGTAAGATTTAGAGGGATTGAGCAAGTTTAAAAAATGCTACAAATTGGTATAATTAGTGGGCTTTTGAGTTTTAAATAAGTTACAGTTGATCAAAGTTATATTTTTAAAAAGTACTAAAATCAGCTATTCGGCTGTCTCTGTTAATTCTAAATACCCCAATAATATATAGAAAAGTAGTTCTACAATATTTTAATGGCTCAATGAAGTTATTAAATAAAGTAAAATAAAAAAAGAAAATTCTGTTAATTTAACAGTTTAAGTTTTATTTAGGAGACCCGAAGGCTGAGAGTGTTAAGGCATGAGCAATTAACACTCCATGCCAAGGGTCGTGGGTTTGATTTCCATTATCCTGGCTAGAAAAGGGTGGGGACCTATAGATAACCTGTCCTAAAATTCTGAGTTAATTATAATGGACTTTTTTTTTTTTTTTTTTTTTTTTTTTTTAAAGTTTTATTTAAAAAAAAAAGATAGATACAAATGCCCATAAAATTTATTAATATTGTAGTGGTCTGGTTTGTAAGATATCCTTCTTTTAGCATAAAATTTTGTACATATACTCATGTCCATAACTATAACATACCTCACCAAGTTTCATCGAAATCTGACAACCTTGAGTGTGAAAATGCAGTTTGGCTGCATGATTTCACATGGAATGTCCCCACTTCCTGATTAATTATTTTATATGTTACACTGATTTTATAGTTGTATACAATATTTTATTCCATATTTAAATTATAATTTTGTTATTTTATCAATCTTATTTATAAATATTTTTGCTGTTGTCTGTATCAGAAAGCAATGCCTCTTAACAATGGATTTTAGATAATATGATTGTGCATGGTAATATCATATGACTTAGGGCCTTGCTTCAAGAGGTAAATCAATTTGTTTACAATATAAAGTTAGAATTTATTGTTTTTTTCTCCCAGCATTATTCATGTCTTGTTCTGTATGGTTTTGCCTTAGTATATGATAGATCATTTTTTTCAGTGTGTTCAATTATTTATGTATTTAATAACTTATAGCTTTTTTATTTATTAATGTATTGTTTCACTTGTTCACTCACTCCTAAAAAAAAACTATTTAAAAAAACTAAGAAGAATCTGAACAAAATTAGTATTAGTGACAGAAATTATTTTAATTGGAGCAATACAAATCATTTCTGTCACCAACACTAATTTTTTTTAGATTCTTCTTAACTTTAACTCCAATTTTCTCAGTTTGTTCTAATTGTTGATTAGTCACATTTGACATTGAGCCCATCAATTCATTTTCATCATTTAAGAATTACAGTGTGCTGATGTTCAGCGATTTATTTACAACTGCTATTAGACGTCTTAACTATCTAACCATTAGATATTAGTAAACACCACTTAAATCCTCAACGTCATTGTCATGGATTAGGGGTTTTATCTTTGGTTGAAATAAAAAACAACAACACAGCCAGTATATTTTATTAATTTCATCACACAATTACTTTAAAATTGTTTAAATTATTGAGAAAATCATTTGACTATTGAATTGTTGGTGGAATTGTAGATATGCTCATATATTGATTTCCTTAAATGGACAAGGATTAAATTACTTATGTTTTACTTACAAAACTAGTCATTCTGTTAATGTATTGATTTTTATTTGTAAAATCAATTGTTATTCTTGTCTGAGATGATTGTATTTTTTATCAAAGAGGTTATATATTTTTATTTTTTATTATTTGTTTTATGGTATATCAACTGTTGGGTTATTAGCTCTAGTTTATCTACTGGTTACCTACCTTTTATAACGCCAACGGTATGTGGTCTTATCAGGACCATCCATCCAAGAATTAACCATGCATAACATTAGTGTATCCAACATGTTATGGCCATTTGAAAAATTGCTTATTACAAATATTTTTGAATTTCCAATATCAGTCCCGAGTCTTCAAGCCTTAGCAGGATGTACTTTCCTGGTAGCAAGCTCCACCTCTAAATATTCAGCTTTTTCAACTCTAGTTATAAAGTAGATTCTTACTGCTAATAAAGTGTAGCCTTTGTGGAATATGCTACATACAAGTGATGGGCATTCCATTAAATCAAATAAACTTTTAACTCATCAGATCTTAAATTTAGCTTTGTATTTTGAAGTACAGGGCTCTCATGTTCAGCATTTTGGTCTGAGTCCTCATTTAAAATAAAGACCCTCAGTTTTAAAAAATAAAATCATTGGCCATAATTCATATAATAAACAAATCAATTTATAAAATCTACAATTATAGGTTCTTGATAAACAGCAAATATTAAAGCATCTGAAGTATTTTTTTAACAATGTGGTATGAAGAATGTTATTTAATATAACGGGAGGTGTCATCATTATTATTTTGTTGATATTAATAATAATATTAAATTAATTTACGACAAATATGTAAAGAATATTTTAGTATTAAAAATGAATGAAAAAAAATTTGAAGTTGGACTTTGCCCATGTGCCATAGTAATACTGCGAAATTCAGCAGTAAAACACATATTAGAAACAAAATCATGGAGAACTTCATCCCTTAAGGCAGACGTCTAAATTCCTTATATCTAGACTAGATGCTCACTGCTGCCAACATACTTCCCTGAAATTTCCCCCCTGTCTGTCAGAAACATTATACACACCAGGGATTAAGCATATTTTTTTTTTTTTTTTTTTTTTTTAATACAATGTTTTCAACTATCGCTTTTTAATTAAATTTAAATGTTTACACCCAAATGTTATAAACAAAATGCTCCTAAATGCTTCTATAAACTCCTTTGTATAGAGACATTATGAAATTCTATGAATGAAGATTGTTGTAAAAATTAATCATGAATTTATTTTAAAAAAAGATTTGGGTGAGACATTAAAAAGAACCTCGGAGAAAAAAACATTTCCTTTATATTTACACACACATGTATATTTGTTTATATATACATTGAAACATTATGAAGCAACATATGTGTTCGAATTTCTTAAGTGGAGTTATGACAAGACCAAGTTATATTTTATTAATTTAGAGGACTAGTTTATTTAATATTAACCCCAATTATTAATATATTAAATTTTTATTATCAGAGGTTACATAGAGTAAATTATTGTCTAATTAGATTATTAGTTTCTACATGAAATGTGTTAATGAAATTATTTTAATTTGTACGTCACTTACCTTAAAATCTCTTTCTTGCTGGACTAACCTATACAAAGAAGTTTAGTGCCCGCCATCCCAGAGAGGTATTTCATGACGAACTGAAATATTTTCATTTTTGTATGATGAAAAATAGTGTTAAATATTAAATTATTTTAGATTTCAGATCATCGCTAAAACAGAAAATTACATTTTCTGTATTGATTGAATGTGCTTTAGAAAAAAACAAAAATCAATTTGCTTTGTTTAAATATGCTATTACATCCTTGGTTTTATTATGACAGAAGATATCTGTGTGTAATGATTGGTCAATATATCATTTATTTGCGATGATTTTGATCTCTTTGAAGATCTCTTCAAATCATTTATTCTCTGTATTACATTAATACATGCACATACACCATTGTAAATTGTAATTCAATTAAAAGTTAATTGGTTTAAATATAGTACGACGCTCATATCGAAGTAATCATAGAAAATTTGTTTCGTTTAGATTAGTTACATTTTGTTTCTTGGCTTTCACTTCCACTTGTTGCCAATTTTTCTTAATGATTGTATAATTTTTGTTCCTATTTTTATAAATCAATAAGTGGAATTCTATTTATTTATTTTTTAAATTGTATCTTGTTTCAGAAATCAGGGTGTTGAGATTTATAAGTATGCTAGTTAATTTTCATGAAGTGAATTCTTGTAACAAATACTGACAAGAGGGAAAAAATTGAGCCTTCTTGTCTGGTGGATTAATCTTTAGAAGGACTGAGAGTTAAATATCATCTTTAAAATAATTTTTTTTTTTTTTTTTTTTTTTTTTTTTTTTTTTTTTTTATTGGTGCTAATGATCCTGGAAATAGATGCACCAAAAAAAATAATTATTTTTTATCATTATATCATCTCGATCTTTTTTTTTTTTTTTTTTTTTTTTTTTTTTTGTCATTAGTTGCATGATGTTTTCTTATTTAGAATATTTTGGTGACTAAAATATTTTTAAAGAAAAAATGTGGGAAGAACAGGCGAAAAAAAAAAAAAAAATTGCGCTCAGGAAGTTTACTTTACCCCAGGGTTAAGAATCGCTTTGAGCAAGAATAGTATCATAGTGCTTCAGATAGATAAAATAAAATAAAATTTGCTGGAATGAGTAATTAACGTGGTTTCTAGATGTAGAATCGTTCTGTATTATTAACTCTTGAGAATGCTGTGTTTCCAAGCTCACATTGAACAGTTCGTACAAGGATAGGCATATCAAATTAAAACTGGCAGACAATCCATTTTAATTATATTGTTTATTTCTTTAATAAAAAAATATTGGCAGATCTCATATCCATTGAAGTGGTTAGGGAAAGTCAATTTGGAAAAAAAAAAATTATTCCGCAAATATGCAATTATAACAGAATTATTTATTTTATGGAAAGGAAAATTTTATTGTTAAAAAAAGAAAAAAAAAAGACTAAAATAAGTATTGAAAAAAAAATCAACAACAAAAAGCACCATAAAGTAAAAAAAAAACAAAACAAAAAAAAAACAATAACAAATAAACAAAATTAAAAAAAATATATAATTTTATTTAAAATGCTAAAAAAAAAAAGTGTTTTAATGTGATTTTTTTTGTTTTATCTTTTAACACTAATTTGCTTAAATGATTTTTTTTTTGTATAATTTAAAAAAAAAAAAAAAAATCATAAGCAATACAAAACCTATTTAGGGTTTTCAATTAGAAGTAAAGGGTTTAGCTAAATTTTCAAATTAGGTTTTATTTTAAAAAACCTGGGATTTTTGCTAGTAATTTCCTATGATTTATGTTTTCTTTATTTATCCGTTCACAATGGTTAGGTTCTAAACCTGAAAAGGCAGAAGAAATTATTGCATTAGGAAAATTATTTTCTACTGTTTGATGATTTTATTTTTTTTAAAAGGCCTAGGGTCAAAAGGGAACACAAAGGAGAAAAGAGGATGCTAAGCTATCCTCAGCCTTCTTTTCAGAACAGACGTTCTAGGACAAAACAGTCCAGAAACTAGCCTTAAACAAATATATTATTTAATTTCATTTCTTTAAAAAAAGAAAATACATTTAATATTCTTTCGAATTAAGTAATTTCTTTGTTTAAAATCTCAAAATCTAATCATTTTTCCTTATCTTGATGTATGTCTGTATATATTACAATAGTTCATGTTATGAAATTTTATTATAATTTTTTTTGTGACAAAATAATATGTTTTCCCTGATATTATTGTTTATTGTTTTATGAAATGACTCTGTTAATCTGTATGCAATGTATTAATTTATTTTAATTACAATAAAGCTAATATTATGTACTTTCTATTTGTCAACCATATTCCATCCGAGTGGGAATTTTACTGAACTCAATATTACTTACTATGTTTCCTCTCTCTTTCTGGAAAGGCAAGATGCTTTTTTGAACATCAAGATAAAAAAATAAATAATAAAAACAGAATTTTTGATCATTTCTGTGTTTTATGCACATACGGTGATTATAATGAAATCACTGCATAGGTTACTTAGAAGGCAGATGGTGGAGAAATAATAAAATACCATAATCACTGGGTAGTTAGATCTTTTTTCCTGTTGCTTTCTACTGTAATAAGATTTAAACCATTCAGATTTATTATTCTGAGTATTTTTATAAGGTTATCAGGAAGAAATTCAGCTCCCTTGACTACGTTCAAGCTGCATTTCTATTCTCTGTAATAATGATCAATTTAACAGACGCTTCTCAATCATTCAGGATGTCTTAAGGGAATATTAATGATAACTGCATTTTGAAAAATGTATATTATAACATTTTGTAATTTATATTTTTATATTATTTAATATACAATATTATTATAAGATTTTTAACTATAAACTAAAATTGAAAACCAAAAAAAATCCTTTCTCTTTTCTTGCGCTTTATTGTCTCTCTCCCATTTTCTGTTCTCTTGTAAGAACTCATGGTTAAAGTTAAAATAGAACTTCATTATATCTTAAAATATAAAATCACTTAAAGGATATGTAAGTTTACTTATAAGCCAATCGCTACAAAAAGGAAAACAAAATTTATATCCTCAATCAAAAGTACATTGTTTTAGACTATTTTTAAAACTACAATTTACAAAGAGTTCTCACATTGTGTTTGATGAAATTACTAAATCAATTTTAAGGACTTGGTCTCATGATATTCGAATACCCTGAATAGTTTACAGTGTTCACATGATAATAGTTACACACAATTACATAGATAAAATTGGGCTAAAGGAAGTTTTTAGTATTTTTCTACCAGAAACTATTTTCCTGACCTACTTGTGTCTAAAGGTAGAAAATATATTTGTATGTTTGTATGCTTACAAGATATCAAACTTGTTCATAGACATTGTAATGCAGTCGTACATATTAAGCAAGAAGCTATATAGATCTTGAAAGAACATTCGTAAAACGTGAACTCTATGTTCAGTGAAGCTTGATATGGGTGCTTGTTTGTACTTAACATTCGGTCAAACAACATCAATGCATTAACATGCCCAGTTTGGCTCACTGTTCACTTATAAAAGAGCTATCAATGAAAAACATTCGTATAATACTTCCACCAAAAACAGATTGAACAATTCTGAAAAACGTTGTGCCATACAATATTGTTATCTCTAAGCCAAGTGACTTAGTTAGTGATTCTACAAGAAGATTCTAAGACATTTCTGCTGTTGAAAGCATTTGAAAGTTCAAAGGCCGGGTCAGGCTTTCATTCTCACATAACATTTACATCAATTCAAGTCCTGTTATTTGTACAGAAGTCACATAAGAATCACTCACCATCAGATTGAAGTACTCGAAACTTCATATCTGAAATGCATTATGTTTAACCTACTTCTTAAGGATTATATGAAGAGTGATTATTAATTGAAGGGATTAGTGCCAAAGGTGACAAACCTACAATTAGAACAAACTGGGAAAAGTGGAGTTAAAGTTAGGAAGAATCACAAGATGAAAATGATGTAGTACCTGTGATATTGATTAGTGATTTCCTGTCTTCAACAATTGATTGAAATTGAAAGGAGATTAAGATTAAAGTTGAAATCATTATTCCCGAGACTTAATATTATCCTCTAATTTACTATAAATTTTTCCTACACTCCTAGTGCATTTTCAATAGAATCTAACTGTCTGTATGCAAATTCTAATCTGAAGGAAGACACTGTCATAGCAATAGTAATGAATCTTAATACCACCTTTTGTTGTTCAATTGCCATCATTTTTTTAAGTTTTATAATGTTCAACTTCTTCGTTGCGCTAAAATTTGATGGTAACAAAATGAGCATCATGGCTTTTTATATTATAAATGTAATTCAAATAGTTTCATCAAAAGCAAAAGAAAAAATACAGCCTTTCTGAGGCATAATGTAGTACATATAATCAATGCTCAGATATTGAAAATGAATAACTGGTTGTCATAAAATTTGGAAGTTTCTTTGGAGAAATTATTCAAATTTTAGTAACGGAATTAAAATAATTTGAGGATTAAGAACTTTGTCTCAAAAAAAAAAAAAAAAAAAAAAAAAAAAAACTATGTTTTTATGTAGATATAATACATTGTTAAATAGACAAACATTGGTCTCCAATTTATATTCGTTTATTGGTTCTAAGTTACAAACCCATAACCATTATGAGTAAACTGAATGTATGATTAAATGTAATTTACAAATGTATGAGGTCTCCAATTTGTTTATCTTTTATATTTGCTTCTTAAGAGCAATTTTTATTTTAAATTATCATTTTCAATGATTGAAGTTTCAATGCTTCTTTCTTTTGTAAACCAGTTATATATATATCATTCATCATGTATTTATACGACTATGACTGACAATAGTCTCAATTAAGGAATAATAAATTCATACTTGTTTGTAATGTAAATATATAGTGGAAAAAAATATGCTTACTATTTTTTTAAAGAAATACATTATCCTTTAAAACTATAATTTTCATTAATAATGATTTTAAAATGACTAGTACAGATAAAAATATTATTTTAAATTTTGATTTCTTTAAAAAAAAAATAAAATAAAAAATATGGGGACCAATTGATCTATATTGGTAAATAAAAAAACCCCTTATGAAACAAGATCTTGTCATCCAGTTCAAAAAGAAAATTGTCTTTTTGCTTGTACCACAAACAAAACAGTAACAACAACAAAAATATAATTTTAGCATTGTAAAATTTCTTTTTCTATCAGACCAATATCAAGCTTCATTTAAATTTCTGTTAATCTGATTCTACATTATCTTAATAAAAATATATGATATTAAGTTAATTTACGTCTAATAACAGTTTCTAAGAGGCTTTATTCGAATAATTAATTTCTACGATAGGTAAGTTGAAAGATGAGTATGTGTTCCATTTTAATGGTAAATACAGAAAAATATAGAGGGTAAATAAATATTTCACAATCAACTTTACATTTTACAATTATGGAATTAATCACTTCTGAGAATTTTATTTAGTTGCTTTTCTTTTCATTCTCCTGTAGTCCAGAGTCTTGAAGAGTTGCCTCCTTCTTGCCTTTGAACCTGTGAGTCTCCTCTCTGCCGAGCATGTGATCGCCTATTGACAGGTTAGTCAACAAATTATATAATGTTACATTTAGTAAGTTTAATAAGTAAGGAAGTTAAATAAATAAATATGATAAAATCATATAGAAGATTCAAGTGGGGGGGATCCAGCTATTGGCTAGCTGACCTTTTTCAGCAATGGGCTTGCTTAGAAAATTCCCAGCTCCACATGGAAGTTTAATAAGTCCAAGTGGTCTCCCCATGGTCTAGTGGCTAACACCTAGGAGATGGTGAGTTCGATTCCTACCGGTGGCAGGAATTTTCTCATCTCATGGCTCGTTGAGAAAATTCCTCGCTGCACCATGGATGTCGGTGCTAATGGCCCAAAAGTTGATGTGCCATGCTGATGTTAGTGCAGTTCTGTTCATAACCCTTGTGCCATTAGCAACGGAGTCAAAGTAGTTATTGGTAGGTTTTGATCTTTTGAGAAAAATATAAAATAGGATCTCAAAGAGAAGGACGATTTTAGGCGCCATAACAGGAAACTGACAGTAGCATATGTAGAAATGACTCCCCGCCCGGTTTTTTTAATGTTTGTTCTAGGAAAACTCTATTACCAATATGTTTCTCATTTCCCTATCAAAAATCACTTTGAGAAACTTTTTGGGTAGAACATTTAATCAGCTTTCAAATGGTCATATATTTCAAGACATTTAAGAAAATATACCAAGATCCCAAAACTTTTGATGTATATAAATAAAATATTTTTTTCGAATACTTCCTTAACTCCAAACGTAACCAAAATTTCAATATCATAGCTTAGATGAATTTCAAACATTTAGGAAATATTTCATTTGAATCCAACGATTCTGAGTATACAAACAGAAAAGTTATAACCATTTTTCCGAAAAACGGTTAAAGATATCACCTTGAAAATGGTTTCATTCATTTGCATTCATTAGGGAACCTATAAAAAGTGTACCTGGAAGGCTATTAACAAAATGCCATAAGGCAACAATTTTTTCGTGTGAATGTCACCCTTAATCAGTGTAGACCTAGGTGGATTTTTCTGGTTAACAAACTTGACATTTTAAATTAGAAAATGTATTTTTTTATCAAATTTCATTAAAATCAGACCATTTTTGAGCCTGTGAGGGAGTGAACAGACAAATATTTATGTACATACGAATTTGAACCACCGTTATTTTCATGATCAATGGGTTCTAAAAGTTTCTCATCGGCACTTCCGGATTGCCTAATACCTTATAAACAGTTTCTTCCCTATGGAGGGAGGGATTCCTCCTCCATAGGGGGGGGGGGATTCTTCCTTTTAGTATGGTTCCCCATACTAAAAGGTTGGTAACCTTCAGGTAGGCTGGTGCTGGTAGCCAAAGAAGCAGATTTATCTCTCTTTCAGTTTCTCTTGTCAGTTAGGATGTTTTTATTTTATATTTATTAATTATTTTCTGTAACTCTGGTTGTTCCATTTGTATAAAAATGTGTGTGTGTATCCACACACACACTAATATGCAAAATAATTAATTATTATTGGCACTGACCTTGTTTGTGAGATACAGAGCCTGACGGGAGAAGGCCCAGACTTTCTCTGGCAACTCCTACAAGCTCAGGGTTCTGTGTGAGCACATCAGACAACGAAGCAATCACCACATCTGAAAGTGGAATTACAATTAAATGTGAAAGTACTTTGTTATTTTTAATTGTTTAAGAATATAATTCAGTGAATTTGACAACAGTGATAATAAAAAATTAAGCTTATTTTAGATTTGAACTAAAATAAAATCATAATTGAAATATATTTATTTATAGATTATATGTAATCATTTTGTTTGCTTTCAGAACTTAAATTGATAAATGAGTGAAATGTGAAGGAAATTGACAGAATATCACCTTCATGTTTCCTTGTTAGCTTCTTTCCTAAGGAAAGTAGCTTTTAAGGTTGCACTCATGAAAGAATTTTTGAAATATTTTTATAAATCTTCTTCAATCAATTATTAATTTGTCCGTGTAATTTTTACTTCCTAGCTAGTTTAAGTTTTAAACTTAAAATTTGTAGTGCTTAACTAATATAAAGATATCGTGAAAATAGGCAAAATCGCTCCATTAGGAAGGTGGGTTTACTCAAGAACTAAATTATTTTTTTTAATAATAGAGGTAGCTGTTAACAACAAATATTATATTATTGTTACACAAGAAAACAAACTACTTAGCATTCAAAAGTAACAAGTGAAATTTGTATTCAAAATATTTATTTTTGTTGACAGGTGGTTGAATAAAATTTAACAGAGGTAAACTTTTACGTTTATTTATTAAATAGTTTAAGCGAATTTTTTAGCAATTATGCGTGAACTAAAGAATTTGATTAGAGATGGAGCTCCTGCACAATGTACTTCTATTTGTATTTTTTAAAATTGTTTTAATATTTTTAAAAAAAGTGCTAGATCTCTCCTGTAGGGAGAAGAAAGGGGATATCTTGGGTTGTCCTAAAAGTTCTTAGGGAATTAAGGTTTATATTAATTCTTTCAACTAATAATGAATAAAAAGGCTATTTTGTTTTAATATCTTTAATAAAAAAAAAAAAAAAAAAAAAAAGACTTTATATTCATTTTAAGTTGAAAAAATTAGAACAATACCCCTAAATGTATATACTCTAATGTATATATGAGAGTATACTCTCAGTATGGATGTGGCTCTACCAGTGGAAGGTCTTCCATAGCTAAGGCTATATATATATATATATATATATATATATATATATATATATATATATATATATATATATTTATATATTATGTATATATTAAGTTGCTCCTGAAGAGGCGTCAAGAGACGTGAAACATGTAGAGTGAAAAATAAAGCATATAAAGTGAAGTTGAAGAGTTTTATATATGCATGACCTTCCGCCTAGTTAAATAATATATTGAAAGAAAAAAGGGTCACAATTTTATAATATAAAAGAATTATTAACAAATCATTAATGACCAAAATCAGATTACAATAGTGTAAAAGTAATTTCTACTGCTGTATGTACCTAAAACTTTCTTCTCCAATGTCTTTGAGATCCTTCCAGACTGAGCTTCATTCTCGAGGAAGTCTGTGAATTTCTGAAGAGAGTCTTGGGCTTCAGGGCTTCCTATGTATAGACAAGCAATTTAAAATTAGTTAAAATTGTGTCTTATAAATTATTAATTATTTAAATATTAATTATTCATAAGGCATGTGAAGGTAAAAAAAAGTCCGACTTGCAGGAACTGCGTCATCTTAGCGCGGTTCCCTATATCTTGAAGAAGTGGAGTAGATTAGGCATGACAAATAACAGGAAACTGACAGTAGCCAACTTACACAGAAGCGGATAATTCTTAATCCTTATTCTTGAGGAAGGCTGAATAAGTCAATACAATTATGTACTAAAAACGTACTCACTCTACGAATACTGCTCAGCAGGCTCTATAACAAACAACCGAAAATTCGTTGTCATTTTAAGTTCCTTGTTTTACTAGCAAATTCGTTAAATAATCAACTGTAAATATGTGCTTCATGGCAAATAAAAGTTCATTCTCTCGTGGGTTAAATCTTTTTATAAAATAAGAAATAATGATAACTTCAGTTGTAGCAGGAGGAAGGTTATATAGATAGGAGAATTCTAAACAAACCTATGTATACGCCATCATGGTTAGCCACAGCCATCTTGATTTCCACAGCTATTCCAAACGTATTACCTATGCCTTTTACCGTTTCTTAGCTTATTTTACTACAATACTAATTTTACTGATAAATGCAATTTAAAACAAAAAACAACCAATTAAAAAGTGAGATAAACAAATAGAAAAACCCTTTCAAAACAACAAAACAAACACTTTTTAAGTTATAAGCGCTTATATCTCTGATTGACGTTGTCCCATCGAATAATGCTTCAGAACCTTTTTTGTAGAGAATTTAGTAAGCATTCGAATGGTTGCCTTCCACTTACCATGATTTCCCAACCGTTATCGAGATATTTACGAAAAATGTATGAAGATCCGAAAACTTTTCATTTCTATTAATACAATTTTTTTTTCGCATACTTCCTTAACTCCAAATACAACCAAAATTTAAACATCTCAGTTGGGATTAATTTCCAAGATGTAGAAAAAATTTCAATTGAATCCCGCGATTTTAAGTACCCACAATAAAATAATGACATGCGAAAACATTGATTCCACTTTTCTCAAAAACGGTTACAGATATCGCCTTAAAAATGGTTTCACTCGTTTTCCTATGTTAAGAAACCTATAAAAGAAGTACCTGGAAGCATATGAACTCAAAAATGTAAGCGTTACGATTTTTTTGCACGAATTTCGCCCCAAACGCCATCTTACTTTGGGAGGATTCTGCTGGCTAACGAACTTGACCTTTCAAATAAGAAGACAGATTTTTGTACCAAATTTCATCAAAATTGGACCATTTTTGAGCTTGCTAGAGCGTTAACAGACAAGCATGTATATATATATAAAATATACACACACAAATTTGAACCACTTTTATTTTCGTGATCTATGGGGTCTGAAACGAGAAAGTGTCTGGTCGGCACGTCCGGATCGCGCCGTGAGGTCAATCTCATAAGCGGGTTCTCCCTATGGAGATAGGGAGGAACTACGCTAAAAGATCTACATCTTGAATTTACAGACTATAAAGAAGCATTTGTCAGTGTAAAAAGAGCAGCCGTATAATTCTTGAGGAATATGGCATACCTCTGAATCTGATTAGGCTTTTTAAAAATGACTTTACCAAAACCATTGCTAAGGTTATGATTGGAAACAGAGTGGGAGATGCCGTTGATGTCATCCCTGGAGTAAGATAAGGTGGGGCATTATGAGTTACACTGTTCAATTTGGCCTTACAATCCGCAGTTAAAGGGACTACGAGTATTAAAGTTGGAACGTTACCCAAAAGACCTGCTGATGATTTGTTTATTATGGCCAGAAGTGAAGCAGCACCTAAAAAAGCATTTGATATTATAGTAATTACAGTATGCAGGGTTGGGCTCACCATAAAGCGGGGGGGAAATTATTTTGTTTAGAGCCTTCTGCTCAAATTCAGGAATATAAATATGCTTTAGGTCCAACTGACAAACCTATGCAATGTAATGTATAACATATAGTCTTCTTTTTCGTACATGGCCACTGTGCATGCGCGAACGCCAGGGGAGAATTTTTTGGGACACCTTTATGGAACGCCTTTGTCCACCCGACAAACCTATGTAATGTACTCTATGACATATAGGCATCTTTTTCGTACATATCAACTGCGCAAGCGCGAATGCCAGCGGACATTTTTTTTCTAACGGTTTTTCCCAGTTTAGTCACCTCAAAGCATATTTATGCTAAAACAAAATATAAGGAACTGAAAATGGCAAATGAACAAACTGGACTAAGAAACAACATCTCCTTGTTCAAATACAACTTTCAAAGTCTGTCTAGTTTCACTTACCTAAGCTCCTCGATCAACAAGGAAAAAAGGATTAGCCATGAAATAAAATACCATAATAATGGCTGGCAATAGGGCAAATGTCTTGCTCCTCAAATTGAAACTTTTCTCAAGGAGACCAAACTGGAGCTGTAAAATACTCTTATCAAACCGGTTGGTACGTATGGATAAGAAAACTTCCATCGACTGAGGGTTTTTGAAAGAAGAATTATTAGGAGGATATTGATGGAAAATGGAAGATTAAGAATAATGCAGAAATTGCAGCCATGTTGAAAAAAACAGTACATATTTAATTTTCTAAAAGTGGGTAGAATGTTTTTGGCAGGTCCTATTTTGAGAATGAACGAAGAAAGGATGCTGAAGAGGATACTGGGCATGACAATCGTGGGAAAAATAGAATGTCCAAGAAGCCATTGGAAAGACGAGGTAGCAGGAGATGCTGCTAAACTGGTTGTAAAAAACTGGAAGAATGCTGCCAAGGACTGCATCAGATGGAAGGACCAGAGTCACAAATACCTGTAGTGCCTTGGAGTTAGTACGTAACTAAGGAAGGAATGTGTACGTGGAAGGAAATGGGTGTTCTTACCCCTTGAGAGTGATTGACGGAACATGATCTTTGCCAGCTGGTAGATAATCTCTTCCAAAGAATACTCATTATACATTAGATCAGCCATCTTAACTCTCTCAACAAGCTCTTCGTAGTCTTCTTCAGTCATTCCTTGAAGAGCTGCAATTAAAATGGAAATTGAATATAATAACTATGGAAGGTTTAATTGCTGCTTCTTTGTTTAAAAATGATTTTCAACTTATTGATGACAAGTATTATTCTAAAACGTTCTATATTGTTCAATTCATTTTGAGGATATTTCATTTTTAGAATAACAATGGAAACCCGGGGTCTCCCGTGGTCTATTGTGCTAGCGCGCTAGATTCATAAGCGGGAGATGGTGGGTTCGATCCCCACCGGCGGCAGGAATTTTCTCATCTCAGGGCTCGCTGAGAAAATTCCTGGCACCCTGGATGTCGGCGCTAATGGCCCAGATTTGTCGGTGCGCCGTAAAAAAACAACAAAAAACAATAGAAACGTAATATTATATATACATAACTGGGTAATGCGAGTACTTAGGCTTCTTGTTAAAATAAATAATCAGTGTAATTCTGTAGATTTTGCAACAACAAACTCACTTCATGTTTATAAAACATTTCATGAGAACTATGATAGGTAGAAAATGTTCTCAAATAATTATAATCCTATTTATTAAATATATTGTTGTGTATATAAGGTATAGGAGTTTATGAATGTGATAAATAGCATATCTTGCTGTTTTGAATTAAATATTATCTTTATAAAATAATATTTCCTCGTCTATTTATTGGCAAAGAAATTGTGGAATTAGGGAATGTTGGAGAGCGGATGATTGATTAGATTTCTCACCTGTTGCATCTTGGTAGTCTGCTTTCTTGTTGAAGTTTTCCTTTATCTGCTGCCTAATTTCTGAAAGCTCAGGGCCCATCTGATATTTGTCCTGAAATAAAGAGAACACAATTTTAAGTTTAAACACATCATCGATAAATATGGCAACCAAGCGAATCTGTAAAACGGAAACTTTTCAGGAGAACCAAAAAACAGTTTCATAAAACCGAGACACACAAAGAAAGTGGTAATTTCCAAAGACACCATACATATATTCTTATGTATTTCGACACGCTGAATCCGAATCCGTAGTCCGTTTCACCCCATCACGTCAGGTCTAGGAGCATTTGAAGGTCAAATTTCGAATGAAATCGTTTACGAAGAAATGAATAGAGCTTCCGAGGTTTTGAGGGTCGCTGAATTCGAATCCGAGGTCCGTTTTACTCGATCGTCACAAAATGAAAGTCATTTCAAGGAAAAATATGTCTATTTTGCAAAAAAAAGTATTTTGACTGCAGATTCATTTCTTGTAAAATAAAGGAGCACGGAGAGACCCTCACTCAGGCATACTCTTGAATTAAGAGGCGGACCATACAGGGGGCTAAGACATATTAGGGAGACTGTTGCTCTTTTCAAAGTCCAATTAAGAAAGAAATGGAGCCTTGGTAGAACCTCCCTATGCAGGATCTGTGGGATAGAGGAGATAACACTACTACATGTGATAAGCCATTGCAACGCACTTGCAACACGATTTATGTAATTCGGCATTGCGGAGACGTATTCGAGATCACACCACAAGCTAACAGTGGGTTTGTTAAGGATGCTAGGATACAACTGTAAGTAGTTAAACTGCCCCCCCCCCTTTCGCGAGGGCCCTGATTCAATCTAATCTAACATCAAGCAAGTACGTATACTGAGACAAAATAAAGCAATGGTGAGATTTGAGGAGAGTTCTTCTCGCACTTTTGTCTCAAAGAGGTCGAGAAATACGTAATTAGACATTTAATTCAAAAAAGACATGCATAATGCAGTCCTAAGAGTGTATTACCTGGCCACAAAATGTAAAAAATACGCCAATCCACTGTTACGTTGGATACTAGCAAGAACTTTCTAAATTATGGTTTTGGAAAAGGTGTTCGTTATTTGTTTCCTGTCTCGCCCTTCAAGTTTGGTGGAGAATGTTCAAGTAGATATAAATAAAACCCAGTTATTTATTATGAATATTTAATAAAAATGCCATGTGATAATCATAACTAAAGAATTTCTAGATACTTTCATACGCCATGTGTAATAAGCTGGCTTGTTTATATTACTCTCTTTTGAAGACATGCATCCGGACGAAGAGGCACTGATGGGATAACTTGTAGAAAAGTCGGGAGTGATTGAAGCTTGAATGAAAACCAGTTTCCGACTTGTAGTGCTCTGCGTTGTATCGTTCCTCCTTTCAGGAAGCAGCTCTGAAGAGGATGTCTATGTCGAGGACGATGAAACAGCGCCCAAAGGAGATCAGGTACGTTCTCATCACCATTCACTCACCTCTGGTTCCTATCCACTCATTTACCATTTAAGAAATCCACTCACCATATGGTTGTATGTGAGTTCATTTCTAGTAATCAGATGGGACACGGATTTGTTATAAAAAGGTTATCACCCGTTTCTTTTTATTTTGAAACAAATACTGCTTGTGGGGGCTTAAGGGCCACGCGAGATGTTCACATTTGTGGGTACACACACACACACACACACTCTCTCACATATACTAGCTAAATATTGGTATTTATTGCAACTTAACCAAAGCACTGGCTGATTTGTTTTTAGGATTTTGTTTTCAATATTAAAATTTTAACATCCATTTATAAATAGTAGATTTTTAGAGCGGGTTGTCTACGCATCACCAACCTTTTCAGGTCAGAATAGGACGGGATTATTAAGAAAATTTGTAAAACTCTTAGGTAAAAATGAAGTTTCACGCCCTCAAAACCTATTTCTTTCAAATTTTGTACAATAACGTATTTTGATGCACTAAACACGAATACGTTAAAAAAAACCTAAGCATTTAACCACGAAAGAAGTTATTAAGCACTAAAGTTCACTGTTATGCGGGTTATGAGAGCTAATGTTAACAACTAAATTTGTGACGACTTTAACACATTCACTGCCCATCAAAATTTTAAAACTTCCTCAGGAGCCAACTACTTGTTTTCTTATTTTCATTAATAAATAGCTAATAGTATAAAGCATAATGAGTTAAAATGCATTTCTAATGACGCTAACATCCGGTTTGGGAGCCGGGGCGAGGGCACCGTGCGAAGTCTCACCCCTGTAGCCGGGGCGTGGGCACCAACTCGAGTCTCATACAGTTACCTGAAATGGTTCGTATCATTGGTCTTTCTTGGGAAATCTATTGTAGAAATACCAATAGAGTGATATTATACTTATGCCAAAGTTAATATAATATGCTTTTATTGTATAAATAAACACGCGATGTAGGTGTAAGTTATTTTGCATTATTATTTTATTTTATTTCTTTTCAATTTTCCTAATTTATTAATAAAACCTATAACTATTATTCATTATCTACCTTCTACTTCTTATATCTTACTAACTAACATACTATTCTAATTATTGATTCCTATACTTATACTAAGTATTCTTACTTATAGTTACGAAATTGCAATATCAATTTTTTCGATTTCTAATTTACGAATCGATTTCTAAATCGTCATCAGAGGCATTGAAAATTATGTCATGGATTTCCTGAAAATAAAGCGGTTTTCATTACTCTAAAAATATAAAATGACTACTGAACATTCAATAAAAAAAAAGTAAAATACCTTTTTCTGAACTTTTCGTTTTTAGGGTGATGCCCGAAAATCATATCAGAATATTTTATTAGTATTTTTCTAAATTCTTTCTTCCATTTTTATAATTTAATGACATAAATACTCATAATTTCGTATCTGAAGAAACAGGAGAGGAGACACTACTTTCTGTTGCGCTACGTTGACTTGTCGGCCCGAAAGTAGGAGACACTTTTCGGCCGACAAGTCAACGTAGCTTCACTTTCCGTAAGTCGAGTTTTAGTAAACTGAGAAATATATTATAAAGAAGACATTAAAACGAATAATTATTCATCTAATTAAACCAGAATTAAAGCAATGGGATCTGTTATAACTGTTATGAAGAGAATTTTTTCTTACGTAAATATTATAAAAAATGACAACCTTAAATAAAATCCATGACCGCTGTTGTTTTTTTCCACTACGTCCAGACATTCTAGGATCTAAAGAACAACGTTTCACAATAATTAACACTACTGAATAATTATAAAAAGGTTTTACACATTTAATTTATTGTTCTTGGATACTCGCGTAAATATTGAAGAAATTGTCGTAATAAAGTAATTTCTTCAGGAACCAATGATATTTTTACAAGACTTGTTCACTTACCAATGCATAGAAACAATCTAAACCCTTCTGTGAGATGTCCAGCCTGTGCTAGAGCAATAAAACGGGAGGTAGGAGGACGCCCCGGGAGCCAGGGCGAGGGCACCCGGCGAAGGTATAGCTCGCCCCGGCTCCCGGGGCGTGGGCAGTGAACGCGTTAAGGCATAAATGACGACTTTAAGGCATACATGCTATGCGTTTCCGCTCGCTACGCTCGCTCAAGAAGATAACAAGACCCCAGTCAATCCAACTCGCTAAAATTAATAGAATTCTAATAGAATATAATATTAAGCACTAAAGTTCACTGTTAGGAAGGTTATAAAACTAGGCGTCAACAGCGTATTTGTAAACACGCGCATGCGCAGATATGTAACATTGGGAAACAGAACTCTCATTTGAAATGCTCAGAAACCATTTATTTAAAAATATTGTTAATTTTAAGGGCATCCTCACCCATCGTCACCTGTCGCTTAAGGGCATACGTGCTATGCGTTTCCGCTCGCTACGCTCACTCAAGAAGATAACAAAACCCCAGTCAATTCAACTCGCTAAAATTAATAGAATTCTATTAATTATTCTATTAACTTCAGTGCTTAATAACTTCTTTCGTAGTTAAATGCGAAGGTTTTTTTTAACGTATTCGTGTTTAGTGCATCAAAATACGTTATTGTACAAAATTTGAAAGAAATCGGTTTTGAGGGCGTGAAACTTCATTTTTACCAACTCTTACTAGTTGTCATTTTTATTTTGTACTCATAAAGACGCTTGGTAAATTGTAATCAATGGTTGCAGTAGACTCAAGCTAAGAAAGCCCAAATACAGTATTTGTTTCTGTACCCTCCATTTAAAATTACTCAGACATTTTTAACTGTATATTTTGTTTTTATTTAAAGTCTATATTGTAAAGGACACTTAGAAGAACTGGGAGAATTTTTAACTGTAATATTTTGTTTTTATTTAAAGCCTATATTGTAAAGGACACTTAGAAGAACTGGGAGCATTTTTAACTATAATATTTTGTTTTTATTTAAAGTCTATATTGTAAAGGACACTTAGAAGAACTGGGAGCATTTTTAACTGTAATATTTTGTGTTTATATAAAGTCTATATTGTAAAGGACACTTAGAAGAACTGGGAGCATTTTTAACTGTAATATTTTGTTTTTATTTAAAGTCTATATTGTAAAGGACACTTAGAAGAACTGGGAGCATTTTTAACTATAATATTTTGTTTTTATTTAAAGTCTATATTGTAAAGGACACTTAGAAGAACTGGGAGCATTTTTAACTGTAATATTTTGTGTTTATATAAAGTCTATATTGTAAAGGACACTTAGAAGAACTGGGAGCATTTTTAACTGTAATATTTTGTTTTTATTTAAAGTCTATATTGTAAAGGACACTTAGAAGAACTGGGAGCATTTTTAACTGTAATATTTTGTTTTTATTTAAAGTCTATATTGTAAAGGACACTTAGAAGAACTGGGAGCATTTTTAACTATAATATTTTGTTTTTATTTAAAGTCTATATTGTAAAGGACACTTAGAAGAACTGGGAGCATTTTTAACTGTAATATTTTGTGTTTATATAAAGTCTATATTGTAAAGGACACTTAGAAGAACTGGGAGCATTTTTAACTGTAATATTTTGTTTTTATTTAAAGTCTATATTGTAAAGGACACTTAGAAGAACTGGGAGCATTTTTAACTGTAATATTTTGTTTTTATTTAAAGTCTATATTGTAAAGGACACTTAGAAGAACTGGGAGCATTTTTAACTGTAATATTTTGTTTTTATTTAAAGTCTATATTGTAAAGGACACTTAGAAGAACTGGGAGCATTTTAAAACTCTACATTTTTTTATGGATGAATTTGGTGTATAAAGACAGACAGGTATCATGAAACAGATGAATTTGGTGTATAAAGACAGACAGGTATCATGAAACAGATGAATTTGGTGTATAAAGACAGACAGGTATCATGAAACAGATGAATTCTATTCCATTTACAGACAAGTTATTCATTTTATATATTTATAAGCACATAAAGTCCAAAACGACGTTTGTGTTATTTAGTGAAAAGAGCTATTTTAATTTTCTTTGCTAAACAGTGAATTTAACGGACTCTAGGATCTGTGTTGTTACAGGTGGCTGCCTACCTGCCTGATTTGATTCTTGGATCTCCCACAGCTGATGTGTTCAATCCATGCCCAGGACACGCCACGGGACTGGCCGGGGAAGCATTTGCTGACCTCATTAACACTATTATAATCTCCGAATGTATTCTAGCTGCACCTTGCGTTTATCCTCATGACATTGGATGTAAGCATTTTCCATGGATTCAAATATTGTTCGTTCTTTCGAAGTTTAAATCATAAGCCACTTTTTGTTAGATTGAGTACAAATGTACGCCAGACGGAAACACACAAACTTTTACACGCATTCTTTATGACTGTAAGAAGTTTTAAAAATGTATGACTACAAGTTCTTACAAACTTAGTTTTATGAGAAGGGAAGTAGCTGTGTCAGAAAAAAATCTATGCGATCACAAGGAGGATCAAATGAACAGGATGACACTGATAACTTGTCTTTTTTTGAAGCTCAGCACTGTGCATAATTGCCAAAGTTGTTTTAGTTAGCTGGCTACTGGTGGTCATCTTCACTCCAATAAAAATAAAATCCAAAAACACTTTTTATTAATAGATATGAGGGGCTCCCCGTCGTCCAGCGCCTTGGATTCTCATGCGGGAGATACGGGTTCAAGACCCACCTTCAGAAGATTGGGTCCTGCCTGATCCTGGGATATTTAGGAACGGCGGGAATCTATAGATAGCTCGGAACTAATAATCCATAAGTGATAATAAATCAGTGACCTATTACGAAATACTATATTTTCAATACTAATAATATAACAAAAACATTAATACACTGCACCTTAGTGAGATAAACATTGTCAATGTAAAAAATAAAAAGCTAAAATTGAAGTAAGCATAATACAGAAAAGCAGAGTAGAGAGGGAAAGTCACTCTATAATTGAGCGAGGCTAGACCTGTGATGGGTGCTGCCAGATTTGTGTACAGTGTGTGAAGAAAAGAAGACTTGCTGATAAATTTAATCAATCGGTCCTTAGCGTTTTTACTACCTTTAAGCTGCATGTAAACTTACTTTAATGCTTTCTATCAATTTTCGATATTTTACAATTATGTTCTTGTTTTATTTTAAACATTTGTTTAGTGAAAGCATTAATAGTTTTTCAGTTGTAATTGAGATATCAATTTATTTGTTGACAGCGGAATGTAGAACGACGACAGTATTCGATTTCATAGTGGTCGGTGCTGGAACAGCAGGCTCGGTGGTCGCCTCACGCCTGTCGGAGATCCCTGAATGGAACGTGCTGGTTCTTGAAGCAGGTGGAGACCCCCCGTTGACTTCCGACGTACCGCGATTCTACCTAAACCTCCAGAGGTCAGACATCGACTGGGAGTTCCAGACTATACGGGAGAAAGGACTGTTCAACGGGCTTATGGGGAAGGTAAATCGCTGGCCTCGTGGTAAAGTTCTGGGTGGGACAAGCACCATGAACGGGATGCTATACATGCGAGGGAGCAGTAGGGATTATGACAACATGGCTGCTTCTGGCAACATAGGCTGGTCCTTCGAAGACGTACTCCCCTACTTTAAGAAATCCGAAGACATGAGAGACTTGCAGGTGCTCAGCAGCCCGATCACGTCTATCTATCACTCTAGAGGAGGTCCGCTCACATTGAGCAGGTTCGGCCCTAAGGAATTCATCACCGAACTGATCCAGAACGCATCTTTAGAGCTTGGCTATCCCTCCAATTTCGATCTTAACGGAGTAAATTTGGCTGGCTTTACCTCTCCAAACCAAGGGACATTAAAATCTGGCGAAAGAATAAATACAGCCAAAGCCTTCTTGAATCCAGTAAGGAGACGCAAGAATTTGTTCGTAATAAAACATGCCACAGTAAGTAGAGTGTTGATTTGTCCTCAGACGATGAGAGCCTATGCTGTTGAGTACTACTACCGGAATGAGAAGGTTGCGAGGATATTGAGAGCTTCTAGGGAGATTATCCTCTCTGCAGGAACTATCGGAAGTCCACACATACTCATGCTATCTGGTGTAGGGCCGAAGAACGAATTGGAAGAAAAGAAGATTCACGTGGTAAAGAATCTGAGGGTTGGGCGAAATCTTCAAGATCACGTCATGTTCCCTGGGGTGCCAATAAC
Organism: Gonocerus acuteangulatus; assembly: GCA_946811695.1. Classification (NCBI taxonomy): domain Eukaryota; kingdom Metazoa; phylum Arthropoda; class Insecta; order Hemiptera; family Coreidae; genus Gonocerus; species Gonocerus acuteangulatus. The sequence goes on from OX328123.1 coordinate 31,161,739, forward strand.
TTTCAAATCCAACCAACCTAGAAAAACACCTCTGGATCTATTAGACAGCACGTACGAATATTTGTCGAGGCGCACTGGACCGCTGGCCACCATTGGTGTGTCTGAACTTGTAGGTTTCGTTAGTGTTGACAACGACGACACGCCTGAACTTATAATGCAGTTCTTTTACGCACCTCTAAATGAAACAGACGACTTACTTGATTTGATGAAAGACTTGGGCTATGAAGAAGATACCGCTCTTCAATATCTGTGGATGAATGCCCGTGCCGATCTTCTTATACCTCTACCGCTGCTTCTCCATCCGAAGAGCACTGGCAAGATTACTCTCAAGTCCAATGACCCCGAAGAACGGCCCATCATCGAAGCCGGCTATCTGGATCATCCGGACGACCTTGAAAGCCTAATGCTAGGAATCAGGTTTATCGAGCGTCTCGCCAAGACCGATGTTCTGGCTCCATATAATGCGACACTGGATTACCTCAACTTTCCGGGATGTTGTGGTTTGGACTACGGGACTGAATACTATTGGGCCTGCGCCCTGAGCCACATCGCTACAACCGGGCACAGCCAGGTCGGTACTTGCAAGATGGGTCCTACGTCTGATCCTGAAGCAGTGGTGGACCCTCAGCTTAGGGTGATTGGAGTTAAAGGACTTCGGGTGGCGGACGCCAGCATAATCCCAGTCGCCTTATCAGGATTACCGATGGGACCCACTATCATGATCGGAGAGAAAGTCTCAGACATGATCAAGACTTGCTGGATCGCCAACTACGACCCTTGGGCCACGACCAGGTCTCCGTATCGAGCACCGACTACCCATCAGACGGCAAGACCAAAGTCAAAGGGCAACAGATTGCCTTATCAACTTGATTTCTGATCTATGAGAATCAGTGAAAGGAAAATCTATTAATAAAGATTTTCTTAGAATTTTTAATTTTTCTTTGAACTAATAAAAAATGTAATATTTTCTTTAGATTAAAGAAAAAAAAATGCTTTAGAATAGTGTAAGAGTTTGAAGAGGTACAGTTTTTTTTAGTATTTTTGAAGATGAGGTTTTTTCCAGACGTCTGAGCTCTGATTTTATTTTGTCCCAAAAAAACGCAACATAGACAGTTTTGTCTATAGACTTAACTATACATCATGCAGGTATTTTGACGTAGAGAATCGGATGACGCCCCTATATTTATGCATTTAAACGAAATTATTTTGACAGCATCAATAGCTTCGTTGAATGCACCGATACTCCTTGATCTCCGAAGTTAAGCAACGTCGGGCGTGGCCAGTACCTCATGGGTGACCGACCACGTGCTGTTGGCATTATAAAAGGGTGGGTGGCAACCTGTAGATAGCCCGGCGTTAATAGCCCAATAGCTGATACACCGTTAAACACACACACACACAAAATTATCACAGAACAAATCTTTTGAGAAAAATGGGAGTAATGATAGATTGATATTTTTTTTTACATGTTCTTATTGATACGGAGTAAGAATCCATTGTGCCTACAGTCAGAATTTTTGAATGTCTGAAACGAAAACGTAAATTTTTTTCCAAAGGTTTGATATATCATATTGAAAATTGGTTTCATTCGATTATCTATATCAAAATCGTTGGAAAACAATGTTCTGCTTCACGTATTTTGCAGGTTAATGAACTTGATAATTTTAGACAATGTATTTAAGTGCCAAAATTGATCTTTTTTTTTTGTGATCCATGGTTTATGAAACGTCGAAATTACTTGTCAGTACTTCCGAATTGCGTCATCGCGGAAAGGGAAAACAAGACGACAGATTCTTATTGAATTGTTTTGGTAAGAGGTTGTGCCTGCTAATACACTTTCTGCCATAATTTATGCTGCTTAAATAACCTTCTTTTACAATATATTTGAAGTTTTTCTAGAGTTTAAATTGTAATGACCTTGTCCTTCCTTCTAGGAGCAAGGCTATGCTTGGAGTGGCTGCAGAAGCTAACTAATTTTCCTTGCATTGTTTCAAGCTTATCGAATTATGTTGCTCTAATAACTCCTACTCTGTAGCATTAAATTCCGTATGAGAAATTTAGTTAACGATAGTCCTGAGTATGAATTTTGCGTACTACACTTCTTCGGCTTATTTCTTACATAAGGTAAATTCTTTCATACATTTATTGTGAATAAATCAGAAATGATAACATAACTTACTTTTTCATAAGCCCGATTTTTAAATATAGGCGCCAGGTAGTGCGCCATGCCAACTTCCGGCCACAGTGTGTACACTAACGGCAGTATTAAAACCGATTTTTATTCTCTCATATCTTTCAACCAGTAGGAGATAAACTTAAGAAATTTTACACGGGTATTACACTAATAGATGCAAGTAAAAAAGTTTAATAATTCTACATTGAAGTGTTTCTGCGATAGACGACGACAAATCGGAATTTATACGACTTACTTACTGACTCACTCACTTAGCAAAATTATTAGGCACGTCTCGAAAAGCTAGAGACTTGAAATTTTGCAGGATGATAGTCATTAGGGTGTTATTAAAGCCAAACATCGAAAAATTCTGAAAAGTTGTGTTTGACTCTGCACCAGAAGTGGGGGGGGGGGCAGTTTTGTTCTTTTGGAAACCCATTATGTGGGGAGTCAAATTAATTGTCTCAGTGACGAGAATCTAAAAATAAATCCGAAAATACAGAAATGTTGTGTTAGGGGCCTTTCCCCAGGACGTTTCGCACACACGCAATAATTCTCGGCACTACGTCCCGACGTCATCCTTCTCACGCCAAACGTCAACACCGCCAGCTCGAAATTCACTTAGAAAAAGTATTGGTATCCCCCGAAAAAAACTAACGTTGAAAAAAGGGGGCAAAGTTCCAGGCCCCTCCCAAAAACAGTTTTCCTATGAAAGTTATATCATAGTATTGGTCCAAGTTTTAGGCCCTTAATGCCTTTTCAAGAACCTAATAATACCCTCTCACTTATTTGTGTATTTCCAACTTGGCCAGTTTTTGTTGAATGATGACCGTTTTAACTTACAACCCCGATCGTTTTAAGTCATCAGAGTGTTTACTATAACCATGAATCGTCACCCTAAGGGCCTGAATCTTAAAATGCCAGAACTTTTATAATCAATCCGATTGTCATAGCAGCCATCATTTAATGAAAACTGGCCAAGTTGGAAATGTACAAATAAGTGAGAGGGTGTTACTAAGTTCTTGACAAGGTATTAAGGGCTTAAAACGAAGCCCAATACTATGATATCATACTTTTCATTGGGAGACTGTTTTTGGGAGGGGCCTGGAACTTGGCATCTTGTTTTCAGCGTTAGTGTTTTGGGGGGGGGGGGGGTTATAATGTTCTTTAGTACTTAGTAGAGAACCCTTCTCTTTTGCCCATCTCTTCATAGACTCCGTTAATTTAGATGTTGTTTGGGAGGCTTATACGCTCCAGAATTCCAATATGATTTCTTATCTCTCCCTTGTTGATTAGTATATGTTTTTGGAGTTCTCCCTGAACAAGTGACCATAAATTGTCTATAGAAGGTGACTGAACAAGAGTTTCCAAAACATTTCTGCAATTATATAATAACCCTAACCGAGCTTATAATAACCTTTGTAGAGCTTTATGTTTCCAGTCATTGCCCTGATAGAATTTTTTTTTTTTTTTTTTTTTTTTGAATTTTTGAGGTTCTACCCCTCAATCTGTACATTTTGTACTTCAGTCCTTGACGAACTCGATAATCGCACCTCCAAAGCCTTATTTTTTATTTTTTTTTTTTTTTTAACGGCACATCAACATCTTGGCCATTAGCGCCGGGCTATGTATAGGTTGCCACCCTTTTATAATGCCAACAGCACGTGGTCGGTCACCCATTCAGGTACTGACCACGCCCGACGTTGCTTAACTTCGGTGATCTACGGGAACCGGTGTATTCAACGTGGCTATGGCCGTTGGCCCAAAGCCTTATTATAAATGATTATCATACAATGTAAATCAGTTTATTTCAAATTTTCAGTCTTCCAAAAATCTTCATTTGAATTTTGATTACTTTATTTCGTAATGTTCTTCAGAGTACCTGTAAAATCAGTCAAATTAGTATTAAGTGTAGTATATTTGAAATTATATAGTATATTTGAGGAATTACTTATAGAATTATACGTAAACGTTTTTATTAGGTTTACTAGGGAAGTCTCCTGTTTTTTTTCATTAATTCATTGAACTAATCTTTTTATACTTATTTATTAGTAATCTCTATTATCCCTATTCTTTAGTGATGGTAAAAGATTATATCTAGGCGCACGGTAGTGCGCCAGGCCAAGTTCCGGCCTAAGCATACTGTGTGTATATTACAGGCGGTCTTAGAGCCGATTTTTACCCTCTCATAACTTTCAACCAGGTAAAGATAAAGTTATGAAATTTTACACAGGTATTACACTACTAGATGTGAGTAAAACTGGAAATTTTCATAATTCTACATCGAATAGTATCTGAGATATAAGCGATCGAAAATCGGGATTTATAGGACTCACTCACTCACACACTCATCAAAATTATTAGGCACTTCCCATGATGCTAGAGACTTGAAAATTTGCATGAAGATAGATATGAAGACGTTATTAAAGGAAAAAATCGAAAAATCGCGAAAAGTTGTGTTCGACTCTGCTTCCGGGGCGGGGGCGTGCCAGTTTTGTACTTCCTTCGGAAACCCATCATTCCGTCCGAAATCCATGGTGTAGGGTATCAAATGAATTGTCTCGGTATGAAGAACCTACATTTGATGTTTTAAAAAACAGTAAGACGCATATAGGCTCGGTAGAAATCTGATACCAGCTGTCTGTCTGTATGTTTGTTCCTCTTACAAATCCGTATCGTTAGACCGATTTTGACCAAACTTGGGACACAGATGGGTCTTGATACGGGGAGAATCATAGGCTAGGTTAAATTGTCTAACAGCTGTCTGTCTATCTGTTTGTTCCTTATACAAATACACACCGTTTGACCGATTTTGACAAAATTTGACACACATGTCGGTCTTTATCCGGGTAGTGCCATAGGCTAGTCAAAATCGTCTATCAGCTGTCTGTCTCCATGTTTGTCCCTTACACAAATTCACACCATTTGACCGATTTTGACCAAACTTGGCACACAGGTAGGCCTTGGTCCGGGGAATGCACTAGGATAGGTAAAAAAGGTCTTTCAGGTGTCTGTCTGTATGTTTGTTCCTTATACAAATTCACACCGTTTGGCCTATTTTGACCAAACTTGGTACGCAGGTAGCTCTTGATACGGGAGTGTCATATTACCTATGACGTTTTCTACTTTTTGTTCCATCGAAATGCCATCATTCCTTCTGAACCCCATCATGTGGGGTATCAAATGAATCGTCTTGGTAAGGAGAACCTATATTTGATGTTTTAAAAAAACATTTCGACACATCTTAACAAAAACAGTTGTGACTTATTTCTTAAATGTAGTAAATAAAGTCGTAGGGGTTTACTGCATAATATACTTCAAAGCAGATACTAAGTTTTTCAAAGTCGAGCCATCTAAATTACAAAGTTTAGGATCACAAACCCAAAATGTATCGTCTTTGTTCATATATATTTCTTGAAGCCCTTCTGCACTTTCCCTATTGTAATTTTTATCCTCGGGATAAGGTTCCTGTGTTTTACAGTGTAATAGTTTAGTTAAGAGAGTAATCAATTTGTCCTCTAGAGTAATGTCATCTGGAAGAGCTTCTAACTTTTCTAGTCTAGTGATTAGATGTATGTAGGTTGATTATTGGTATCAAATATCAAGCAGTAAGGAGAACCTTATGCAGAATCCAAAGACCCTGGTTTTATATGAAGTACAAAAGCCAGTAGGTATGCGGCAACTAAATTCTATTTAATACTTAGAAAAAAGTAATGAGATCCCCAAAAAAACATAAATGTGAAATAGAGGCCAAGTTCCTGCCCCCACAAAGAAACACTCCCTTCCTCAAAAATATCCCCTCCTAAAACCCCCCAAAAACGCCTGACCATTCTACACTCCAAAAAAGTAGTATGAGTTGGTGTATTAAATGTACCATATTTTCAACCAAAAATATTTGCCAATACAAGAGATGATACAAGAAAGAAATTTCCAAGTTCATTACTTAGAAGACCTCATAGTTACTTACTAAGAACAGTAAAGACACTTCAACTGACCTTTAAAAACAACAATAAAAATACTTATATCCAGTTACTAAAATATCACTTTCCTCAACCAGGTATATTCTTAAACTTGGCAATGTTTTTTTCGTGCCGAAATTATCTTTAGAGAAAAACTAAACATTGCCAAGTTTAAGATTATACCTGGTTGAGGAAAGTGATATTTTAGTAACTGGATATAAGTATTTTTATTGTTGTTTTTAAAGGTCAGTTGAAGTGTCTTTACTGTTCTTAGTAAGTAACTATGAGGTCTTCTAAGTAATGAACTTGGACATTTCTTTCTTGTATCATCTCTTGTATTAGCAAATATTTTTGGTTGAAAATATGGTACATTTAATACACCAACTCATACTACTTTTTTGGAGTGTAGAATGGTCAGGCGTTTTTGGGGGGTTTTAGGAGGGGATATTTTTGAGGAAGGGAGTGTTTCTTTGTGGGGGCAGGAACTTGGCCTCTATTTCACATTTATGTTTTTTTGGGGTATATTTTTTCTGCACATCCCAAGCGTCCTCATACAAAAGAAAAAGTACATCCCATTATCATAACAACGAAGAAATCGGATACAGTGCCCCTAGTGGTAGAAGTAACAACCAACACCGGTCGGGCGGTGATTCAATTTGAACAAAATAGAGAATAAACCCCAACTACTAATGAAGTAATTAAGTTTATTTTTTTTTCATAATAAATAAATAAATATATATATATATATATATATATATATATATATATTTATATATGTATATATATATATATATATATATATATATATATATATATATATATATATATATTAATTAATAAGTTTTGTTCTTTGAGGCTTAGGTTCGGAAAAAGTAGCACTTCCTTGTATCACACCACTTTATTTTGCTTGCCCTACATGTTTCGTGCCTTATTTCATTCGCTCCTCATCAGGGGCACTTCTTGCTAAGAAGTCCTCTCGTCTCATGTACCGTCTACGGAGGCAGGGGTAATACTGATGAAGTGCGAATGAAATAAGGCACGAAACATGTAGGGTATGCAAAATAAAGTGGTGTGATACAAGGAAGTGCTCCTTTTTCCGACCCTAAGCCTCAAAGAACAAAACGTATTAAGAAATATTTTGGGTCATCTACAAGAATAATATATATATATATATATATATATATATATATATATATATATATATATAATTTATTCTTGTAGATGACCCGAAATATCCAAATTCTTTATTATCCTAGGAGGCATGGGGTCATTAAAGCCGTCTTCCTTTATTACACCACTTTATTTATTGGGCCCGACATGTTTCGTGCGTCTTTTCTTAGCACCTCTTCAGGGAGCAAGAATTGCCCCTGAAGAGGTGCGAAGAAAAGACGCACGAAACATGTCGGGCCCAATAAATAAAGTGGTGTAATAAAGGAAGACTGCTTTAATGAGCCCATGCCTCCTAGGATAAAAAAGAATTTATATATATATATATATATATATATATATATATATATATATATATATAGGTGATAAGTGTAACCTTAATAGATTATTCCTTCAAAAAGTGATAAAACTTAAATGAAATACAATGAGTCTTAATGGATATATTTAAATTACAAGGCATTTCTATCTATTGTTTCTCTGTCTTTAAATCATTGCCGCCCTGACATGGGAAAACAAGCCTATAATGTTACATTTCAACCTTAATAAACATTGTACCAAATAAAGGAAAACACTCAAACTCCGGAGGTGTTGTGGATTTATGAATCTTACGCATTCATATTTCTTTAATTTTATCAGGAGTTATGAAAATTATATGGGGGCGAGGTTATCCCAGTGCTAGAGCACTAGACTAATATACTGGAGGACCTGAGTTCAAATACCCAGCAAGCACTAAAGATTTTTATCTTCTATTGTCTTCGCTCATAGGTTGAATTCGGTCTGCAAGACCGCCCCTAGGCGAACTCAGCCTTTAATTAATTTATTAATGGGTACCTCCACGCGTGAAAATCAGGCGGCCGGAGCATAGCACTGACCACACGATCTCCCTAATGTGCCGTATGGTCATGAATCAGATAACTATAGTATTCTGTCTTACTTAGAAATAATCTTTGTTAAATTTTTTCTTAAGTATTTTTCTCCCTTAGTAAGAAGAGTCGGAATAAGGTGTTATGTTTCAGCAAAGCATGCCTGATTTGATTTAGGGTAAGGATACATCCAGAGGGGAGAAAGAGGCGAACTCTCAAGAGCTTATTGAGGTTAGCAAATAGAGAGGATTGAGAGTGGCTGTGATTAATCAAGCAGAAAGAGTTGATTCAATCAGCCTCCATGACCTACAGGCTTCAATAGACTCCTTCAATCGATTGGAGATTAGGAGGGAAGCCATTTAATTCCTGAGGGTGCAGAATGGTGATAGTATAATATCTGGTCAATTTATCGTAAACTGAAACGTTTCGGGACTCTGCTGCGAAATGGCGTGTTTCCAGTAAATCCTAACCTCAGAAGCTCACTCACTAAACTGTTAAAAAAAAAAAAAACACTTCAATCCCATTTTTTTCTATGATCCATCTGAAGGCATAATCATATCTAATGGAAGTAGTCAGCCACCTCGCTTTTGGAAGAAGAAACTTTACAGTTTAAATTGTTTTCAGGCTTAGCTTTGGCTAAATATTGATAAGTATTAAGTAAACACTAATCTCTCTTGCCTGGTCTCCTAAATCCGTTCCTGCTTTTAAACGAGACATAATCAGTTTTTATAGTGATTCGCGATAAGTATTTGGTCATTAAAAGGCTATGCCAATGGCGGAACAGAAGGGAAAGGGCAGGGAGAAATTCCCTCCCAGACCTTCGCGCATGCGCAATTTAACTCCTGGGTTTATCTGGACAGGCTATAGAATCGTCTAGTGTCGAACAATTGAGAAGCAATAATCTATTGTTGCGCGCCAGCAAACCCTATGATCAAAGAGTGGTGAGGTGGCAAATATCAAAGCTTTTGATATTTGCCGTCCACTCTTTGATGATCGCGGCAACAGTCAGAGGAATTGATGTCTGCCGCCTCACTCTTTGATGCCGTCGCCACACGCTCATTTGAATCCGCAGGAGCAAGTGACAAACACCATCTCACTCGATCTTCCTCAATTGGCGATTGTGAGTAAGTAGTGTAATATTATTTTGTTTTAATTCGGGTTTTTCAAAATTTCTCGCGGGTTCATATCTTACAGCGGACTGGTTGTTGCCCGCTTATGATCTAATAGCGTTGTGATGTTTAATCTCGTTACATAAGATTTCACTAGATACCACCACGTTTTGCTGTAAATTACAGAAATTAATAGGTATTCCCTCATTGTGTACACTTCTTATTTATTAGTTATGTTCCTCTCTATCCTTCCTAGGTGCCTTGCAGTGCAATCGAAGTAAACAACAATATGTTGGTTTATTGGCAGCATTTAAGTAGTAAACTATTTGATTATTTATGTAAGAGATTAGGAGTTTCTTAACCTCTACTTCTTCAGCGTAAACAGAACATGTTTTCCGAATTAAGTTCATGAAATACTTCAAGATCAATCACAGAAAAACTGTGTCCTCGTCCCGAATTATAGGTTAACATCCAGACATTAAGTCCCTCCTACGCGTCATTACTATGGTTTGCTAAAGACTTGATTCAACAGAGTTCGGATCCCCGACACCCTGCTGCTTGCTGGCTATCTATCTGCATGGATAACCCTCTGGAAATGGAGATAGGAACTAGGAGCCCTTTGAGTACGGCTGGATCTTGTCAGCCTTCTCTAGATTAAAGGCAAACACCCACCTCGTCCCCTTCCTGTCGTCTCCAGCATTTTCTGTCCAGTCTTCTTCCTACTATTTCGACTCCAAAAGAATTAACCTCTTCTTGTATCAAAGCTACTGATCTATATGCACACAAGCATTATAGCGCGTTTCCTCCATAGCTTTGCAAGCTGGAATTCCTCAAGGAGAAATATTACGACCTCTTCTTTTTGCCTTCGACTTGCCTGAGGAAGATATCTTCACTCAGCTTTCGATTTGCCCAAGGTGGTTCTCAAACAAAGACCTCATACCTCAAACCCGATTTTACGAACGTCCAAGTCCTTGTTGTCCGAAGGATCAGGGGTTATGTTACCAAGGACTGCACTTACTTTGATACAAAACTTTCAAAAGACGCGCACAAAACATAAAATTACGACCGACTAAATTGATCCTTTGATAAATACAAACAAAAAATCAATTTAATAGGTCCAATACAAGAAACGTATTATACACATTTTTTTTTTCAAGTGAATTTTATAGGTTTAAAATGTCTTGATATAGTCTGTGTTTAATTCGAGCCATTTTTATTTGACCCAGTTGATAGAAGACACAACTCCTGGAGGCTGGAAGTGTTTGATGATATTTACGCATTAGCTTTTCCGTATGAGTGAAAAATGGGTCAACCTCCAATTCTCTATGGATCTGTCTGTTCCTTACGAACCAAGGAGCATTGGACACTATTCGGAGTACCTTGTGTTGAAGTGTTCCTTAAGAACCAAGGAGCATTGGACACTATTCGGAGTACCTTGTGTTGAAGTGTTCCTTACGAACCAAGGAGCATTGGACACTATTCGGAGTACCTTGTGTTGAAGTGTTCCTTAAGAACAAAGGAGCATTGGACACTATTCGGAGTACCTTGTGTTGAAGTGTTCCTTACGAACCAAGGAGCATTGGACACTATTCGGAGTACCTTGTGTTGAAGTGTTCCTTAAGAACCAAGGAGCATTGGACACTATTCGGAGTACCTTGTGTTGAAGTGTTCCTTACGAACCAAGGAGCATTGGACACTATTCGGAGTACCTTGTGTTGAAGTGTTCCTTACGAACCAAGGAGCATTGGACACTATTCGGAGTACCTTGTGTTGAAGTGTTCCTTACGAACCAAGGAGCATTGGACACTATTCGGAGTACCTTGTGTTGAAGTGTTCCTTACGAACCAAGGAGCATTGGACACTATTCGGAGTACCTTGTGTTGAAGTGTTCCTTAAGAACCAAGGAGCATTGGACACTATTCGGAGTACCTTGTGTTGAAGTGTTCCTTACGAACCAAGGAGCATTGGACACTATTCGGAGTACCTTGTGTTGAAGTGTTCCTTAAGAACAAAGGAGCATTGGACACTATTCGGAGTACCTTGTGTTGAAGTGTTCCTTACGAACCAAGGAGCATTGGACACTATTCGGAGTACCTTGTGTTGAAGTGTTCCTTAAGAACCAAGGAGCATTGGACACTATTCGGAGTACCTTGTGTTGAAGTGTTCCTTACGAACCAAGGAGCATTGGACACTATTCGGAGTACCTTGTGTTGAAGTGTTCCTTACGAACCAAGGAGCATTGGACACTATTCGGAGTACCTTGTGTTGAAGTGTTCCTTACGAACCAAGGAGCATTGGACACTATTCGGAGTACCTTGTGTTGAAGTGTTCCTTACGAACCAAGGAGCATTGGACACTATTCGGAGTACCTTGTGTTGAAGTGTTCCTTAAGAACCAAGGAGCATTGGACACTATTCGGAGTACCTTGTGTTGAAGTGTTCCTTACGAACCAAGGAGCATTGGACACTATTCGGAGTACCTTGTGTTGAAGTGTTCCTTACGAACCAAGGAGCATTGGACACTATTCGGAGTATCTTGTATTGAAATGTTTGTTAAATGTGTGGTTCTGGCACCAAGCCAGACCGGACATGCGTATGTTAGTATGGGTAGTATTGATGAATACAAACGCATCACTCCGACCCACACTAGTATCTGCACAAGATATCTTTACAAGATGTTGTTACAAGATCATGTTACTCTTAATACAGGGTTACGCCTACACTAAATGGTAAAAAAAAACCTCTCAGGGGGACATCAGAATACTTCAAACTTTACACAAAGAATCCTATTGATTGGTTGTTGTCGCGTCCAACAAACTGGGGGTTGATCCACGCACATTGGAACACAGAAGAACTCACATTTAGCGTCATGACTGAAGTCTGAAACTATTTTATTGAGACATTAAATTTTACATTGGTAGTAGTTTATTTTTGCTTTAATTATTTTTTTTTCATTCTATTAGTAAAAAAAAATAGTGAAGGAAAAAGTTTATGGCGTCAAACCGACGACCTGAAATAATGACGAGAAATAACTACATTTCACAATCCATGGATCACGAAAAACCGGTAGTATGCACGAATGTTCTTGTATACAAACACACAGATGTACAAAAATATAATCCTATATTTTCTATGCTAACAGATTCTTCTTGTTTTGAAACCAAGGTCGTTTTCAGACGAGCAAAGATACCATATTGTGTTAGTATAATCCATAGTAAGTTGGTTGTTACCTTCCAACATTACACTACCCTAATTTCGACCTAGAACTAAGGATTTCAGCCAGGATTACTTACTCCTCATCTGAAAGTTCTAGGAACGCTGAGCTCTACCGAATACAGTCTCTAAATAGTTTGACGGCCCATAAGCTTGTGAAATTGGAAATCATTCAGTGATGCGAAATTGCTTTCCGTATCTGTCCCGAAATCCCATTCCGAGCTGTACTCGTGTTTAGAGCTCGGATGGTGCTGGTTTCGATTGGATTTGAACTTCCGATGGAATCCTGTTCAGGAAATGTCTTCTGATTCCAAACTCCGCTGAATTCACAGCTTCCTAATCCATTTTCTCTTTTCCAACTTCCAATCTGAAAGGGGAAACTCGAGAAACAAGGTAAAAATTCATTATTTATATTTCTATGTAATTTATCTTCTATATTTGTCGAGGAAATACGGACACTAGACCTCTGAAGTGGTCTGGATCTATCATATAGGACCTCAAGGTATAAGGTTTTACAGCTTCTTCTAAATTCCTATAATTTGGGCGTGAATGGCTCTGGCGGAGTACTCATTTAAAGTTACTGACGACATGGGTTCGAAACTCGGGCGCGAGCGGAAGCTTTCATCTTCTTGTGTAGTAATTAGAGGGTTGGATTTGTGGTTATAGATCCAGAGTAATATCAAACGTACCCGCAAAGGGGGTAATTGAGGTAGCCGGACCTAGAATAAATATTCAACCTTTTAATGAAATTCGAGGGTATGTTTATATATATATATATATATATATATATATATATATATATATATATATATGTATGTATATATACGTATGTATGCGTAATACAAAAAAAATCATGGGAAGTGTGAGTTATGAATATTTATTTGTTTGTTCACTTTCAAGCTGCTACAAAAATGATCCGATTTTGATGCAATTTGGTAAAAAATACTCTGCCTTTTTTGAAGAATCAAGCTTTTAACAAGTAAAATACACCCTTGGAAACATTGTATTTAGGCTAATATTCGCGCGAGCAAAATTGTAGCACTTAATTTTTTGCTTTCATAGGCATGTAAATCTTTTCAGAGGTTTTCTAAAGTTTTCAAAAAAAGTGGATGAAACTAGTTATCCCAAAGAATTTTCGGTTTCAATATTCAAGAAAGTCCGTCTCGCAGGACTGCATCATCTTAGCGCGGTTCCGTTCATATCCCTAGTCTAATTTGGAAAGATTAAAATAGAAGCAGTTATTATTTTGGTTCCACCAGTCTTTTTTTTAAAATTAATTATTATAATGGCGTGTCAACCCTTAAGGTCACTAACGCCATTCCTGTGAGTAGTAAAGTCTTGAAAGGTCATGATTTACAATCTTACCTGGAAGGGTCCGCTACACTAGAAACAGACCCGCTAGTGACAAGGTCTTGGAATCTTGGAAATCTATATTTCTAACAATAAATTGTTTTTGTTATTTTACTTAACCAGTTTTATTGTCAAATACATCATCCAACTATAAGCAATTAAAAAATAACAAGAAATAAAACAGACAAAAAGAACCATTGGAATAAACGAAATCAATTAATTTAAAGCTTTAAGCACTTTTTTCTCCGATTGACATCGCCTAATTAAAACTTTCTTCAGAACCTTTTTTGTAGAGCATTTAGTAAGCTTCCGAATGGTAATCTTCCGCTTCACAAGATTGTCAACCGTTTTCGAGATACTAACGAAATTATACAAAGTTACAAAAACTTTTTTTGTCTGTTAATAAAATATTTTATTCTAACCCTTCCTTTACTCTAAACGTAACAAAAATTTCAACATACTAGTGTTGATGAAACTCCAACATGCAGAAAATGTTTCAACTGTATCCCATAATTCTAAGTACCAAAATCAAAGACAAAGAACCCTCCCTAGGAAGGACGCTAGGCAGTTGAAAAGCTATATATCTTGGAAATCCATATCTCTAACATTAAATTGTTTTTCTTATTTTTCTTAACCTGTTTTATTTTCAAATACATTATCCAACAATAAGCAATTAAAAAATAACAAGGAATAAAAAACAGACAAAAAGAACAGTTCGAATAAGCGAAATCAATTACTTTAAAGTTTTAATCTCTTATTTCTCCGATTGACATCGCCTAATCAAAACTTTCATTAGAACCTTTTTTTTAGAGCATTTAATAAGCTTTCTAATGGTATTCTTCCGTTTACGAAGATTCTCAACCTTTTTCGAGATATTAATGAAAGTAAACAAAGTTACTAAAACTTTTTATGTCTGTTAATAAAATATTTTATTCTAACCCTTCCTTAACTCCAAACGTAACCAAAATTTCAACATATTAGTTTTGATGAAAGTAGAACATGCAGAAAATGTTTCAACTGAATCCCATGATTCTAAGTACCCAAACCAAAAACAGTATTCAAAAAATATTTTTACAATTTTCTCGAAAACGGTTAAAGCTATGGCCTTAAAAATGGTTTCATTCGTTTTCCTAGCCCAGGAATCATATAAAACAAGTACTTAGAAGCTTATGAACTCAAAAACGTAAGCGTTACGATTTTTTTTGCGCGAATTTCGCCCCAAACGCCATCTTCCAGTAGGCGGATTTTGCTGGTTAACGATCTTGACCTTTCAAATTGGACGAAGGATTTTTGTACCAAATTTCATCAAAATCGGACCATTCGTCTTCTATCTAGAGAGCGAACAGACAAATATATACAGGGTGTCCCGTAAATGTCTAGTCATATGGAGGACCCTTAGGGGAACAAAAAATGTTCTATGACGATTTCCCGAATTCTCGCCCATAAGGGAGGAAACGTCGTTTTATTGTTTTATCTAGACAAACGTGGTTTTTAGAAACATAATCGTTGTAGCTCCGTCCCAGATGGTACTACTAGAAAGGGAGTGAAACCAATCGAAAGCTGAGTAAATTTACTATAAGACTAGTTGGGAGTAAACGTAAAAATGAATGAATGTAAGTATGTATATCTTACAAAAAGAAGGCAATTCCAAATTTCCTGACATTTTATTGATATTTCTTTCCAGCGTTACTCCTTAATGGGCAGGATCTGAGATTTCCGGGTTTCAGAAAAACTTCCTCATTTAACCAGCTTTCCATTCATGTATCACAACCCTGTGTTATTGAAGTATTTGAACGGTTAAAGTACAAAAGTTTAAAAAAAAACATGGATCTCTGAAAAGAAAATTATATTTTTTTCTTCATTTCATTCAAAAAGCTGAAGGGAAATATTTATTTTTATAAATGTTTACATAAATATTAAGTAAATATTTACTTAAAACAATAAAAAAAATTACTTCCACGAATATAAAAAAAATTCCTAAAACAGTAAATAAATAAAATACACATTTATTTTGAATTTGTTAATTCAGGTAACTAATACTGGGTCCAGGAGGCGGCCATTAAGGAACCCCAACCATACATTAACCTCAAAAATTATTATTTTTACCTAGATCACGCATTTCACCACATTTTTACAGGCACTTATATTTAGAAAACAAATGCTTTACCTTATATTAATACTGATGGCTACGCTTGTGAAACTCACTGGGATTCTGAGCCCATGCGTTTTTGTTGTAGCAATTAAAAATTCTATCCCTCATAAATAATATGTACATAGTCCTGTAAAAATGTATTCAAATGCATGATATAGGTAAAAATAGTAATTTTTGAGGTTAATGTATGGTTGGGGTTCCTTAATGGCCGCCTCCTGGACCCAGTATTAGTTACCTGAATTAATAAATTCAAAATAAATGTGTATTTTATTTATTTACTGTTTTAAGATTTTTTTTTTATCCGTGGAAGTAATTTTTTTTATTCTTTTAAGTAAATATTTACTTAATAGTTATGTAAACATTTATAAAAAAAATATTTCCCTTTAGCTTTTTGAATAAATTGAAGAAAAAAATATAATTTTCTTTTCACAGATCCATGTTTTTTATAAAACTTTTGTTCTTAAATCGTTCAAATACTTCAATAACACAGGGTTGTGATACATGAATGGAAAGCTGGTTAAATGAGGAAGTTTTTCTGAAACCCGGAAATCTCAGATCCTGCTTATTGAGGAGTAACGCTGGAAAGAAATATCAATAAAATGTCAGGAAATTTAGAATTGCCTTCTTTTGGTAAGATATACATACTTACATTCATTCATTTTTACGTTTACTCTCAACTAGTCTTATAGTAAATTTACTCAGCTTTCGATTGGTTTCACACCCTTTTTAGTAGTACCATCTGGGACGGAGCTACAATGATTATTCTTCTAAAAACTACGTTTGTCTCGAAAAAACAATAAAACGACGTTTTCTCCCTTATGGGCGAGAATTCGGGAAATCGTCATAGAACATTTTTTGTTCCCCTAAGGGTCCTCTATCACCCCTCACAATATGACTAGACATTTACGGGACACCCTATATATATATATATATATATATATATATATATATATATATATATATATATATATATATATATATATAAATACATACATATATATATATATATATATATATATATATATATATATATATATATACAAATTTGAACCACCGTTATTTTCGGTCTCTAGGGGTTCTGAAACGCGAAATTTTCTAGTCGGCACTTCCGGATTGTTTCATTGTATCAACCCTATAAGCGGTGTTCCTCCCTATGGGGGAGGGAGGAACCGCGCTAAAAACTATTTTTGAAGTTGAAAACTTTTCCAGACCTTAGGGATACACACAAACTAACGTATTTAAATTTTGGTCACGTTTGACGTAAAGGTTCGGGACTTCTGTATGCCGGGCTATGTTCAGGTTACCATCCTTTTATAATTCCAACAGCACGTGGTCGGTCACCCATTCAGGTTCTGACTCAACGTGGCTAGGGCCGTTAGCCCAAAACGTGTTTGGCAAAAAGTGGGGAGAAAAGGTGAGATGGGTATATGATGTTAATGTACGGACTATTTTCGGCTAGGAAATCATGAGGAATTCCTAGGTGGTCTCGTAATCTGCAGTCAATAATTAATTGATTAACTGTAAATTTATTTATATATTATGAAGTAATAATAACTTTTAGCACTTTCCTCCGAAGGAAAGTAGCTATTGAGGTTGGACTCATGACGGAATTTTTGAAAAATTTCTTCAAATCTTTATCGATCCTACCTAGTAGACACCGAAAATGACCCCCGTTAAAATGTATATATGTATATGTATATATATATATATATATATATATATATATATATATATATATATATGTGTCTGTTAACACGTTAGCGGCCAGAGTTTTTGTTTTTTCGTCACGAAACTTGGTATATAGCATTCAATTAGCAAACGATTGAACGAGTTCGTTAACCACCAAAGTTGGTCCACCGGAAGGGGGGGTTTACCCCGAACCCAAAACACTAATTTGACTATGTCTGCCGTAATATTTCTTATATTTCAACGAAACTGGGTATTCGTAGTGGTAATATAGAGAGAAAAGTGAGATATAAACATGAACTAAATCGGTTCATTAGAAGGGGGGATTTACTCCGGACCCACAATACCAATTCGCCACTACCGGCCGTGATTTTTGGTATATTTTGACGAAACTCGGTATTCGTAGTGGTAATCTACAGGTGAATATGTGTTGTAAAAAAAAACTAAATCGGTTCATTAGGAGGGTGAGAGGGGGGGGGGGGGGGTTACTCCGGACCCACAATACCAATTCGCCACTACCAGCCGTGATTTTAGGTATAATTCGACGAAACTCGGTATTCGTAGTGGTAATCTACAGGTAAATATGTGTTGTAAAAATAAACTAAATCGGTTCATTAGAAGGGGGGGTTTACTCCGGACCCAAATTCCTAATATACTCATACCTGTCGTAATTTCTGCTGTATTGTAACGAAACGTGGTATACGTCGTGGGTAACTCACGAGAAAGAAGTGTTGTAAAAATGAGCTGAATCGGTCAATCGGAAAGCGGGGGTTTAATTTGTAATATATTTCAATAGAAAAGCCCGCCAGACGTAGGTTCACGAAGCCGCCGCAAGGAGCGCTTTCTACCACTAGAGTGACTGTATCCTGTTCCTGCGTTAGATCAAAATACGATAATATGAGGTTTTTTGTATTTATTACGTAGTGTAATATGAGTAAACATAACTCTGGAAGCAAATTAATAATTGATCAGTTACTCATTACAAATTTAAAAGAGAACTATTCATGTTTTTATTTTATTTATGTAGGATATTTTAAGCAAATTGTTTTGGAAAGCAGTCTACACTACCCAAATTCTGAGGAAAGTGCTTAGTTATGCAGCTCCTGCATGACGGACTTTTTGTAAAATGAGGCGTGCCATTTCTTGTGAAAACGTATCCCTACGCCGGTATCAACCTCCCTAGGCAATTCCGCTATGAATGAATGAATGAATGAAAAAAAAACTTTATTCTGGGACTTCGTCCCATAAGAATAAAAATAAGTACAAAATAAACAATAAACAAATTTAACCTAAAAATATAAATATGAATAAAGAAAAACAAAAGTATAAAAGAACAAAACAAAAAAAGCAACTAATACAAATATTATATGTGAAGCCTTAAATAATAAAATGAAATATAAGTAAATATGTACATTCATTGGAATGGGGCAATGATGATACAATGATCAGAGGGGGATGGGAATAAAATTAAAGAGTTTAAATAAACAAATAAATATTAAAAAGTTGAATAAATATTAAAGGAATGGGGGCTATAAAAAGATATAAACTAGGAAAATGCATAAACACGAGAAAAAAACAGCAATATAATTTACAAAGGTAATCAGGTCTTCCTGGTGGTGAAATTTTAAGAAGCGTCTTCCTGGGAGGATAGGAGAAAAGCAAAGAGGCGGGATTTAAAGACAGGTAAGGAAGGAGAGTGTCGAATGGAAAGAGGGATAGAGTTCCAGAAGGAGGAGGCTCGGGAGATGAAGGAACGGTCGAAGAAGGCTGTTTTATGAGTGGGAGGATAGAGATCGGAGGGACGGGAGCGGGTACCACGGGAATGGACAGCCGATTTAAACTGCAGGAGGTTGTAAATATAGGAAGGAGATTTGGAAGAAATGGTTTGGTAAAGGAAGGAACCTAGAAAATATTGTCGTCGAATTGATGGAAATAGCCACTTCAACTCGGAATACCGGTGTGAAATATGGGCATCCCTGGGGGTATCGAGGATAAATCTGAGAAAACTGTTCATTAATCGCTTAAGACGAACCTCAAGCTCCCCAGTGAGCCCTCCATAAACCAGGCAACCATAGTCGAAGTGGGGGACTATGATGGAAAGTCTTGCAGAATTGCTTTTTATAGCCCCTTTACTTAAGCCAGTATGAATCCTTCAAACTTAGCAATAATAAAAGGTAATAATATTACCCACATACTAGAGATGGCCGATCTCAATGGATATTTTAAAAGATCGATATTTAATAGGATAAATTGATTTTTTGAATCGATCTCCAAGGGCCGATCTTTTAAAGAACCGATCAATTTAGAATGCCGTAAAATAAGTGTATTTCTTTTCTTTTAATTTCAAATACTTAATCTCACCTCTAGTTAATCATTCAAATTTCTATTATTTAACCAAAGAACAAATTTACAGAACAGTGTCCTATGTCCAGTAACAGACTTTAATACAACAATAACATTATACAACCACTCAATACCTTCCATTTCGCCAAGAGAGAAGGTAAATAATAAAAACATGATTTCAAACTCTCCTCGTAAATTTTATATAACCATTTTTCTCTATTATTATCATTTTATTCTATTTTTTTCTCGTTTGATAAACATATAATCGTAATGATATCCATATATTTTAATATGATGTATTGGTTTCATTCTATATTATTTTTGATGAAAAATCGTCTTAAATATTTTTACTAGTAGGTTACAGGTATAGTTTTCATATTATCAAGTATTCAAATCGACTTAACCCTTTCCGTACCGTGGACTGCTCCAGCAGTCGGGAGCGGTCGGGACCCACATACCGTGGACTTGTGTAGAAGTCGAAAGAAGACAGGACCCACGTACCGTGGACTTGTACAGCAGTCGAGAACTTGGCGTATCTCTCGCATTCTTTGTCTTCTAATTTCTCGACTCCAGAGCTATCTAGCGTAATGGTAGTGTATTTACTACTTAGTATTCCTGCCTATTACTAGATGGCATTTGAATGAAGTTTTTGGTAGTTTTTAGTCTAATTAGAACTCGTTGTCTTCTCCGCACATTTATCCTGTCAACCCACGTCAAATTACCGTTTGTTTTTATACTTCTGTACATTCTCAACAACTTGTTTTTGCCAAATCAGTTAACTTTTAGTCCTGAAGTTAAGATCTTATATTCGTGTTTTGTTAAATTTATAAAAACTATTTTTTTAATAGCGTGTCCTTCATTTTTAAAAAAATATTTAATAGTTAATTAAAATGTTTAATATATTACATATTTAATTAAATAATTCATTAAATTAACTGTAAATATTTATAATTATGCTTTTGTTTTTGTAACTAAATTTTATACATAAAAAAAAATTTAACTCCGCCGGTGTACAAAGTCTCGGATCAAAAATGAAGACGGAAAATTTATTTGCCGTAGTTATTGAGTATTTAATTCCCTTGCTAATTATTCATAAAAAAAGGGCAAATGGTAAAAAACTTCTTTTTTTTTAACTCGTATATAATATAGCTTTTTTATTACTTATTTTTAAAGAAAGTTATTCAACTTAAAATAATTATTGAAACGCCAAACTAATTGAAAATAAATAAAAATTAATAATCATTGTAACCAAAATAAAAATAAAAATTATAAAAGACGAGTTTTACTACGGCGAGGAGATCGCTGAAAGTCGAGGCGCTGTGACCGAGAGTGGGAAAAGTATCCCGTACAGGGGGACCAATGCTGGCTGCCAAGTATCCCTTACAGCAGAACACATCTCTTCGCGGCTCGTTGCGTACGGAAAGGGTTAATTTGGTCGATTCGTAGTATTGATGGGCTTTACTCGAATGAATCGATTCGAATCGAAACGAAATATGAATTTCGTAGGTAATTGTAAGTTTTTTTTGAGCGTGTTTAACGGCCTACCAACGATTGGGCTATTTACGCCGCGCTATCATTAGGTTGGCACCCTTTTATTACGTCAACAGCAAGTGGTCGGTCATCAATTAAAAAAATTAATCTTTATTGAAATCTATCTATTTGAGAAGAAGTAGCATTGCATTTCAATGACTACTCGTCTCTATCCCAAAAGCATACTGACAATATTTCAGCTATGACCATTTGATTCAAGGTTTTTAGCAAAAATAAACAGTAGTATTCAGAGTTTACTGTTTTACATTAAAACATAATATAATAATTATATACAATTTTAGATAAATCTCACTTCCTGTTTGCATATTATAAATCTAAGGAGTAGCTTCTTAAGATGATATTTATTTCTCCCACCAAATTATTAAAATAAATCTTAATTTTCCCTGGAAGTACCTGTTTCCTGTTGTACGAATCCTCTTCGTGCTGAAGATACTGTCCTTTAATCAGCTCAATATCCCGCTTGATCTCTTCTAGATAGTTAATGGCATCTTCTCGGCTAAGCTGCAATATAAAGAATACAATTAAATAATGCAGATAACATTCAAAATAGCAGTGTTAATTAATTAAATTAATGAACTAAGTTAAATAATGAAGGTATTAGATTAAAAAGAAATCTCTGTAAAAGGCAGCAGCTGCATGAAGTATAAAAGAGCGTATGTTTCTATGTACACTTTTTTTATGTTATAACCAGATCAATAGTTTTGTTTTAATATTAACATCTCTTTATAAATGATATTTATTTGGGCCGAGTTATCTACAGGTAACTACTCCTTTCTTGCCAGAATAGGGATGTTGCGGTTTCTTTTAGCACTTTCCGATGGATTATGCTAAAAGGATGTACTGAGGTTGCAGTCATAAAAGAAGTTCTGAAAAATGCCTCCAAATCTTCATAGGTTCTAACCAATGAAGAATCGATCTTTTTAACACGATATATCGATCTTTTGAATCGATCTCAAAGGGACGATCTTTTTAAAACAATCTATCTATTTAGAATACCGTAAAATAATATTTTTTTTTTCAAATATTCCAATACTTAATCTCACCTCTTGTTACTCAATCTCATTTCTATTATTTAACGGAAGAAATAAGTTACATAACAGTGTCCTATATCCAGTATGAGACTTTTAATACAACAATAACTATGGACAACAATAACTATGGACTATTTCTCCAACTAGAGGGAAAAAGGTATTATAATAAACAATAGCTATGGACAACAATAACTATGGACTATTTCTCCAACTAGAGGGAAAAAGGTATTATAATAAAAAATAACTATGGACAACAATAACTATGGACTATTTTTCCAACTAGAGGGAAAAAGGTATTATAATAAACAATAACTATGGACTATTTCTCCAACTAGAGGGAAAAAGGTATTATAATAAACAATACCTATGGACAACAATAACTATGGACTATTTCTCCAACTAGAGGGAAAAAGGTATTATAATAAACATTACCTATGGACAACAATAACTATGGACTATTTCTCCATTTAGAGGGAAAAAGGTATTATAATAAACAATAACTATGGACAAAAATAACTATGGACTATTTCTCCAACTAGAGGGAAAAAGGTATTATAATAAAAAATAACTATGGACAACAATAACTATGGACTATTTTTCCAACTAGAGGGAAAAAGGTATTATAATAAACAATAACTATGGACTATTTCTCCAACTAGAGGGAAAAAGGTATTATAATAAACAATACCTATGGACAACAATAACTATGGACTATTTCTCCAACTAGAGGGAAAAAGGTATTATAATAAACATTACCTATGGACAACAATAACTATGGACTATTTCTCCATTTAGAGGGAAAAAGGTATTATAATAAACAATAACTATGGACAAAAATAACTATGGACTATTTCTCCAACTAGAGGGAAAAAGGTATTATAATAAACAATAACTATGGACAACAATAACTATGGACAACAATAACTATGGACTATTTCTCCAACTAGAGGGAAAAAGGTATTATAATAAACAATAACTATGGACAACAATAACTATGGACAAAAATAACTATGGACTATTTCTCCAACTAGAGGGAAAAAGGTATTATAATAAACAATACCTATGGACAACAATAACTATGGACTATGTCTCCATTTAGAGGGAAAAAGGTATTATAATAAAAAAATAGAATAAAATAATAATAATAATAGAGAAAAATAGGTATAGAGCACAGTTTGATACTACTTGTTTATTATAATACCTTTTTCCGTCTAGTTGGAGAAATAGTCCATAGTTATTTTTGTCCATAGTTATTGTTTATTATAATAAATTTTTCCCTCTAAATGGAGAAATAGTCCATAGTTATTGTTGTCCATAGGTATTGTTTATTATAATACCTTTTTCCCTCTAGTTGGAGAAATAGTCCATAGTTATTATTTCTCCAACTAGAGGGAAAAAGGTATTATAATAAACAATACCTATGGACTACAATAACTATGGACTATTTCTGCATTTAGAGGGAAAAAGGTATTATAATAAACAATAACTATGGACAAAAATAACTATGGACTATTTCTCCAACTAGACGGAAAAAGGTATTATAATAAACAAGTAGTATCAAACTGTGCTCTATACCTATTTTTCTCTATTATTATTATTTTATTCTATTTTTTTCACTTGATGAATATATATATATATATATATATATATATATATATATGTATATATATATATATATATATATATGTATATATATGTTAATATGAGTAACAGTAGTTCGTTCTGTATTATTTTTGATGAAAAATAGTCCTAAATTTTACTAATTTTAGTTTACAGATATAGATAATATGTTTTTCATATTATCAAGTCTCAAATCGACTTGTTTAGGTCGATTTGCAGAAGTGATGGACGATTATCGAATAAGAATCAATTCGAATCGAAATTGAATACGAATTTTGTAGATAATTGTAAGTAAACGTGAAATCGACCCATATCGAAGTTAGATCTTCTGAGCCCAGATCTTTTGAATTGATCTGAACTCATCGATCTTTTCATTTTGATTCAAAAGATCGTTTCATACTCGAAAATCGCCCATCTAGTTCTAACTACTAAATGCCAAAAATCCCCTCTAAAATTTATATATATATATTTATATATATATGGGGGCGAGGTTAGCTCAGCGGTAGAGCATTCGACTAATGAACTAGAGAACGGAGGTTCAAAACCCGACCGTACACTAAAGATTTTATCTTCTGGTGTCGTCGTTCGAGGGTTGAATTTGGGGTCCCAGATCATCCTTATGCTCACTCAGTCTTTAATTAATTAATTAATGGGTATGGGCGTATATGTATACATACGTATTCACACACACAGATAATGTGTGTCTGTTAACACGATAGCGGCCACAAATTTTGTTTTTTTTTCGCCGCGAAACTAGGCAAATAGCATTCGTATATAGCAAACGGTTATAGGATTTCGTTAACCAAAGAAATAGGTCAATATGGAGGGGCGTTTACGTCCGATCGGAAGTACTTATTTGCCTATACAAGCCGTAATTTTTTTATAACCCAACGAAAGTCTATATCGACTTTTTTTATGAATGGGGGTTTACTGTTGAGGAAAAATATTAATTAGCCCGTACCGGACGTAGTTTTTTACTTTCTTGTTACGAAACTCGATAAACTACATGCCCAATCAATAAGGATCATTAGTTATTAAAAAAAAAATATATTGATGCAGTAGAAGTTATGGTTTAATCCTGAACATATTTATTTATTTATGTGGTGTTAGAGCAAGCAACTGGGGGATTAGCTCTATAAACATGTACAGTGAAAAAAATAAAATAAAATATAATAATTGATCCAGCTGTTCATTACAAATATAAAGGAATATATTATAAGTTTTACAAACTTTTGGTGGAATTTATTTAAATTATACTGTTATATTTTATAACTAAGCGATTTATCAATTTCTCATCGCACATTAATAAAAGTTCGACTCGCAGGATCTGTGTTACCTTAAGCGGTTCCGTTCATATCCGTAGTGCGATTCTTAATGGAATGAACGTAGTTACTATCTAAGAACTTTCTAGAAAAATATAAAATGCAATCTCAAAGAGAAGAACGATTCCCGGCGCTACAACAGGAAACTGACTGTATCCTAGCCTTAAATTACTGTATCCTTTTTCTCAGCATTAGCTCTAGAAAAACACTAATACAATACAATACAATAGAAAGGGACCTGGGCCCTTCGCCTTTGTTCACTGCGACCCTATTGGATCTATTGTGATTTGCGTCCCTGTCTTACTCCCTTTCCAACTTGCAGCTCCTCACATATAGCTTGAGCTCCTTGGGAGTAGCCTCGGCTATGTCCTTGGGTGTAGCAATTGCCTTCCCTATGTGCACTAGCCTGTTGTAGGCCAACGCCTCACATTCGCAGTGGACGTGCTGTGAGGTTTCCTCTTCTTCGAGGCACCAGCGATATGTAGGGTCCTCTATTAGCCCCATCGTGCACAGGTGTTTTCTTGGCGGACCATGTCCAGAGAGAAGTCCGACTATCCTTCTTAGTTCTATTCTTGTTAGTTGAAGGAAATACCCTGCCCTATCTTTCGAGATCCGGACAAGTAGCTTTGCCTGCCTCATACCTGGCTTAGCCTGCCAATTCTTTTGAATTTCATCTTGTTCCCAGGCATTTACTACCTTTTTGACAAAGCTTTTTGAAACACCGAAGAACGGCTCAGGACCATGAAGTATCTCCTCCGATCCCTTCCTTGCCAGCTCATCAGCCTTCTCATTGCCCTCAATGCCCTCATGTCCCGGCACCCACACAAGCGTAACCCTGTTACGCCTGCCCAGATCACTTAGGGCACTGTGGCAATCAAGCACTAATTTTGAGGAGACACTATGCGATGCAAGTGCCTTCAGTGCAGCTTGACTGTCACTATTAATTCGTATTCTTTGCCCTTTAACACCTTTTTTGAGATTTTCTCGGGCTGCAATCTCAATCGCATGAACTTCCGATTGGAAGACAGTAGCAAAGGATCCAAGAGCTATGGCTATTTCTGTTCTGGGACCACATACCCCTGCACCAGCCCTCTCATCCTTAAGAGAGCCATCGGTGTACCACACCGATGAGTCTCTTTGGAAACTTTCCTGTCCTTCCTCCCAGCTCTGTCGACTAGGTATGACAACACTGAACTGCTTGTCAAAGACAAGTGTCCGTGTCGTCTCATCCGACCGGGTGAGGCATAAATCGCTCTCTTTTAGTCTTTGCAAAATCCTGAGATGTCCCCTAGTCTCATCCTTGCTCTCTTTGAGGGACTGAATTCTCAGTGCACCAATCAGGGCCTCTCGCTTGATGCAGATAGCTAGCGGTGTTAATCCTATGATTGCTTCCATCGCTGCAGTGGGGCACGTCCTGATTGCCCCTGTGATTCCCAGGCATGCTAGCCTTTGGACTCTTTCTAGCCTGCTGGCTGCGGTCTTCTCTTCAGTTTTTGTCCACCAGACTAGTGCTGCGTATGTTACCATAGGCCTTACTACAGCAGTGTATAGCCAGAGGAGCATCCTCGGACTCATACCTCAGGTTTTTCCACAGAGCCTGTTACAGGCCCATAAAGAGACCTTTGCCTTCTCAATCTGTTTATTGAGGTGCAAATTCCAAGTGAGCCTTCTATCCAGTGTTATTCCCAGATATTTGATCTCATTTATGACCAGTACAGGAGACCCCTCCACCAGGATAGGTTCCATATTTTGGTTCCTTTTCCTAGAGAAAGGGACTACCTTGGTCTTTTCAGGATTAACAGTTAACCCAAGATTACGGCACAATCTCATAATCATTTCTAGTGCCAGCTGCATACGTTCCTTTAGGACATGCGGAAATCTCCCTCTTACTGCTATATCATCCGCATATCCAATTACCTCGTACCCAGCTTCTGAAAGAGCTCTAAGGAGGGAGTCCACCACCATTGTCCACAGCAGGGGTGATAAAACACCTCCCTGGGGGCAGCCTCTAGTTGCCCTTATTCTTGTGGAGACCCACCCCTTCCTTGCTCTGATTCGCCGGCTTCCCAGCATAGCCCTAACCCATCTTCTGAGGATGAGCTCAGCACCAAACTCCTTGGTAGCCTCCTCTATGGCTGCATATGAGGTATTGTCAAAAGCACCCTCTATATCCAGGAATGCACATAATGCAATTTCCTTGTTTTGAAGTGAGTCCTCTATTCTGCCCACTAGATAATGCAGGGCAGTTTCTGTTGATTTGCCCTTTTGATACGCAAATTGCTGGGCATGCAGAGGATGCCTTCCTAAGATGTCCTCCCTGATGTGCATGTCCACTACCTTCTCCATCGTTTTCAGCACGTTGGAAGAGAGACTTATAGGTCTATAGGACTTAGGTAAGTCCAGGGGCCTTGTTGGTCCCTTTGGTATAAAGATCACATCCGTGTCCCTCCAGAGACAGGGGATGTATCCATGTGCATAGCTTGCCTGAAACATGGCTGCTAGAATGCCTGCAAGCTTTCCTTTCCCATGGATTAGCTGAGCAGGGATAATACCATCTCCTCCAGGAGCCTTGTAAGGCTTGAAGGTTCCTATTGCCCACTTTACCTTTTCAATTGTAAAGGTTTTCTTGGCTGCTTGAAGCATCCATTTGTTTGCATTTTCATGCCCCCGAGGCTCATCTATCTCCTCTGTTTCGTCTGAGCAGTCTGGGAAGTGGGTCACTAGTAGCTCCCTAACTGTCTCTTCCAGGTTGCTCGTAATCGTCCCATCGGGTCTCTTTAGCAGTCCCATTTCATTTGTGTGCCTTTTGGCAAGCACTTTCTGTAGCCTAGCAGCATCTGGTAGGCTACTAACATCTTTGCAGAAATCTCTCCAGCTCCTTCTCTTAGCCTGCCTGATTCCTTTGTTATACTCCGTCTATATCCGTATAAAACATTTTTCTGAAATTTCAGAGCAAACTCGATTATCTAAAGTATTAGCGTGGATAAATAACAGGAAAAGTCTCGGTTAAATTGCGAGAAAAGGATCAGTCCTAAAAAAAGAAAAAAAAAAGTGGAAAAACGTTTTTATTATTATTAGTTTTCATATAAAAACTGGAGTGAAGAATATAAGTAGAATTTATAGGATGAGTATTGCCCTGGAGAAATGTAGTGAGAACATTAGGGGAGAAATTGGAAGGGGGATGGAGAAAGGTCGGTTGTAAATTCTAATTCGCATTTTATGCTTACGAAACTGGGAAAATATACCTATTAAACACCTTCCTTTAGGATGGGGAGGGGGGAGATTATTAACACTTTTATTGTAGGGCGTTCCCTTGCTGTGATTGACCTCTTCAAGTAGATATAAAACATTTTAAAGTCTTTAGTCACTCTTTGCCCTCTTGATTCTATAGACCAGGGGGCATCTGTAAATAAAATTGTACAAGAAAATGGGAAAGTATTATTATGTTATTCTTTAATGTATTACGCCACATACAACCACAAAATATAATTATATTTCTACTATAGCATTTGGCTTTATGACTTCCTACAGGTACAATATCTGTCTACTCTCCTAGGATGCATCTTGATTTATGAAGTGCAATAAATCCTACCTGAAGCCTGCCTAGTAGCTCGACCCGGGCAAATGTCTGACCCTACACAGAGTCTTAACAACCTCTTTCTGCAGGAACTGCGTCATTTTAAGACGTGTCCATTCTCATCCATATTGTCATTTCAAAAGTTTAAAATAGAACTAATCTTTTTTTTTTTTTTTTTTTTTTTTTTTTTTTTTTTTTTTTTTTTTATTATTATTTCATGAAAACTGTTAACACCCACAGGTTAGAAGCGGAAATTCCTCAATCTAAAGCAAGACTCTCAAAGTCAATTCAAAATACAAACACGCTTCTCAATTACTTGTCATGCTTTATTGGAAAAAATGCAATCAAAATAAGACCAAGATATTAAAAACTAAGGCAAACCGAGAAAAAAAAAAACAATTAAGAACAAAGGTAAACAGAGATAAAAAAATCTCTTTCTCTTGGCAAGCTATATTTCTAACAATGAATTGTTTTTCTTATTTTACTTAATCTGTTTTATTGTCAAATACATTATCCAACTATAATAATAAAGCAATTAAAAAAAACGAAGCAAGGAATAAAAACAGGTAAAAAGAACCGTTCGAATAATCGAAATCATTTAAGCACTTATTTATCCGATTGACATCGCTTATTCAAAACTTCCTTTAGATCCTTTTTTGTAGACCATTTAGTAAGCTTTCGAGTGGTAACCGTTCGCTTCCCAAGATTGTCAACGGTTTTCGAGATACTAACGAAAGTATAAAAGGTTACCAAAACTTTTCTTGTCTGTTAATAAAATATTTTATTCTAACCCTTCCTTTACTCCAAACGTAACCAAAATTTCAACATATTAGTGTTGATAAAATTCAAACATGCAGAAAATGTTTCAACTGAATCCCATAATTCTAAGTACCAAAATCAAAGACAAAGAGAACAGTTCGAATAAGCGAAATCAATTACTTTAAAGTTTTAAGAACTTATTTCTCCGATTGACATCGCCTAATCAAAACTTCATCAGAACCATTTTTGTAGAGCATTTAGTGAGCTTTCTAATGGTCAACTTCCGTTTCCCAAGATTCTCAACCTTTTTCGAGATATTAAGGAAAGTATACAAAGTTACCAAAACTTTTTATGTCTGTTAATAAAATATTTTATTCTAACCCTTCCTAAACTCCAAACGTAACAAAAATTTCAACATATTAGTTTTAATGAAAGTAGAACATGCAGAAAATGTTTCAACTGAATCCCATGATTCTAAGTACCCAAACCAAAAACGGTATTCAAAAACTATTTTTCCAATTTTCTCGAAAACGGTTAAAGCTCTCGCCTTGAAAATGATTTCATTCGTTTCCTTAGCCCAAGAAGCATATAAAACGAGTACTTACAAGCTTATGAACTCAAAAACGTAAGCGTTACGATTTTTTTGCGCGAATTTCGCCCCAAACGCCATCTTCCAGTGGGCGGATTCTGCTGGTTAACGAACTTGACCTTTTAAATTGGACGACGGATTTTTGTACCAAATTTCATCACAATCGGACCATTAGGGAAGCCAGAAATGAGACAAATATATATATATATATATATATATATATATATATATATATATATATATATATATATATACAAATTTGAACCACCGTTATTTTCGGTCTCTAGGGGTTCTGAAACGCGACATTTTCTAGTCGGCACTTCCGGATTGTTTCATTGTATCAACCTTATAAGCGGGGTTCCTCCCTATGGGGGAGGGAGGAACCGCGCTAAAACGTTTCTATTCTTACAAGGGGAGTCTACAGGGGTTAGGTCACAAATCAGGCCTATTTTCTTTCTGGTGATTCTGCATCGAAATATAATCCAAGCGTTTCATCCTTAGACTGCACCTACATTGGACCCGCATTTTCCCCGATCCGATTCGGCAGTCGACCTATATGCCTACATTGGTCTCGGCCCGATGAGATCCGATCTAGACACAGCTCGTCAGTAATCAACTCATAGCGAAATGAAAACGAGTGATTAATTTATAAAATACCACCTAATAAGCATAGAAACCTTCAATTACCTTGTTGGAGGTATAAAGGATGAATGAATGAATGAATGAATGAAAAGTTTTATTCTTATTCCGGGACAGAAGTCCCATAGGAATAATTTTGAAATTACAAAATAATTTTGAAATTACAAAATAATTTTGAATTTTACGTATAAACTTAAAAACTTATAAATGCTATCAGTATCAGTATATAGTGTACAGCTTCAATATAGACTAGGGGTTGGGTAAAACTTGGAGGGATAGAAGGTGGTGGAAGAGTCGGGATTTAAAGGTTTCAAG
The DNA here is from genome assembly GCA_946811695.1 of Gonocerus acuteangulatus. Taxonomy (NCBI): domain Eukaryota; kingdom Metazoa; phylum Arthropoda; class Insecta; order Hemiptera; family Coreidae; genus Gonocerus; species Gonocerus acuteangulatus. The sequence continues at coordinate 31,193,156 of OX328123.1, forward strand.
GTTGGTAGAATGGCGGACAGACAGAGGTAAAGAATTCCATAGCGAGGTGGCACGGGTGACGAATGATTTTTCGAATATTGCTGTTCGGTGGGAAGGAATATAAAGATCGGAAGGACGAGATCGGGTATTACGGGAGTGAACCGAGGATTTAAATTTAAGAAGTTGAAAAATATAAGAAGGTCTACGGGATTGAATTACTTGGTAAAGGACTGAGCCGAGGAAGTACTGACGACGATAAAGAGGGAATAGCCAATTTAGCTCCTGGTAGAAATGTGATATGTGGGAGTCTCTGGGGATCCCGAGGATAAAACGAATGAAACAGTTCATGAGGCGTTTGAGTTTTGCCTCGAGATCGCCAGAAAGTCCACCGTACACCAAACAACCATAGTCAAACTGGGGGAATAATAGGGAAGTTACGAGGAGTTGACGGGTCTTTGTTGGCAGGAGATGGCGGGAGAGGTTGAGCTGTCTCAGGATAAATATGGACCGACGGGAAATTTGGGAAATATGATTTTTCCAGGAAAGGTTCTGATCAAATATGATCCCAAGATTTTTAACTGATTTACAATATTTTATAGGGATGCTGTTAAGGTAAAGGGCTGGAAAAGGGGAAGTAGAACTTATGAGGGATTGGGAGCCTATAACAATGGCTTTGGATTTGTCTGGATTCAGGGAAAGCTTATTAGCTGCAGCCCAAGCATTGATGTTGTTAAGATCTACTTGCAGCTTGTCTACAGCATCTCGTAGCAAAGAGGGCTTAAAGGATAGGTAGATTTGGGTAACGTCAGCGTAAAGATGAAACTTGGAATGAACTATGGAAAGAGGAAGATCATTGATGTAAACAGAAAATAGAGTTGGGGATAACGAGGAGCCCTGCGGTACACCACGGGAAAGAGGAAGAGGGCTAGAAGGATTGCTGACGGGGATGACCACGTATTGGGATCGATTGGATAGAAAGGATTGGAACCAGCTAATGGCACTGTTGGAAAAGGAAAGAGATTGGAGTTTGGTGAGGAGGATTTGATGGTCTACGGTATCAAATGCTTTTGAAAAACCTAGGAGAACTAGAATAGCGAGCTGTTGGTTATCTATGGCAGTTTGAATGTCATGGGTGATTTTTATGAGCGCTGATTGAGTGGAGTATGACGGACGGAAGCCAGACTGGAGAGGGTTAAGGAGATTATTTTGTTCAAGGTGGTTGGATACTTGAGATTGGACCAGGCGCTCTAAAGGTTTGGAAAGATTGGATAGAAGGGAGATAGGACGGAAATCCTTCGGAGAGCAGGGGTTTGATATTTTGTTAAGAGGGAGAACCAACGCTGTTTTCCATTGAGAAGGAAAAGTCGAGTTTTGAAGGGAATAGTTGTATATGTGAAGAAGGATAGGAAGGATTGCGGGTAAGCAGGCCTTAATCAGTTTAACGGGAACAGAGTCTGGACCGTAATCATTGGTTCGGGATTGAAGGACCGCGGTTAGAAGATCTTCTGGGGTAATATAGGAGAAGTAGAAGTTGTTGGAATTAAAAGGTAGTGTGGAAGGTATAGGAGGACTGGATAGGACTGAGGGAGAAGATACAAAGTGAGCATTAAGAACATCAGGGAATAAAGGATGAGTTGAGAGGCCATCAAATCTTCCGGAAGTATATTCGTCCCGAAAAAAAATCTCATTTACTTTTTAACTGTTACACTACAATAAGAGAAGCATTAGTATTTATATTTTTAAAAAAAGTATAAGAAAGGTAAATTAATGAACAGGGGAAACAAAAAACAAAAATCTGACTAGACAAAGTTGTTCTAAATGTTAGTAGCTTTCATTTAAGAAAAAAATGCCTTGACACTGGTTTAGATTAAGAGATGGTAGACGTTTTTAAAAGACAATATGTCATTTGCCACCATTTTGCGTCGGTCCTCGGATATCGATCTAGAAAAAAAAACAAGTTTGAACGTCCGAGAATCGGTGGTCATCGGATAAGGTCGGATGGAGATTAATGTACGGACCTCCATTGATATACTCGTGTTTTTTTTTCTTCCGACAGTCGGTGGCTATCGGATCAGATCAGGACAAATGTTGGTGCACCCTTTGGTGCTAAGAAATAAAATAAAATAGACTGAAAATTCATTATTTTATAACTCGAGTTTGAGAAATGACATCCACGTGTTTATTTCGCCAATTCACTTATTTTAGAGTGTGATTTAAAAACATGTTTACGTTTTTAAGTAAACTAGCATTATACATTTTTTCACTCTGTAGATAATAGCAGATTTAAAAGGAGCACCCCTAATCTATTATTTTATTTAAATTTTAAAGTTCATTATTATTATCTAAGAATTTTGGGATGTGTTATCTATAGGTCACCACCCCTTTTCCAGCCACGATAGGGCTGATGTATTTTCTTTATTTTAAAGAAAATCCACAACCCCATAGTGGGAATTGAAGCCACGACCTTTGGCACGGAGTTTTAAGTACTCATGCTTTAACATTCACAGCCACCAGGCCTCCCCTAATCTGCTAAATATCATCGAAAACCACAAATAATATTTTTTTCCAGCATGGACGAGCCTAAAGAAAAAATTACGTGACGTTTTGAAATTGGACTCTGAAAATAAGAGAGATTTATTTTTCTAGCCATATAAATAACTATTAAGTTACCTGAGAAGGGACTTGTAAGAAATGGTTCTCAAAATAAAAATACAATTTAAACTATTTTGCGTATAACATTGAGTCCAGAACACTCTGATTGAAAGAAAATGTTTAACTTTAGATCCTTCTTCGACGCTCCAAATTGAATCGTTTAAATTGTCTTTGAAACATGGTCGAATTTTTGAATCTTTAACACATTTTTGTCCAGCCAGCCTCAATGCAATTTTCTTTATTTTTGGAATCTTCGATTTCGTTGAGGCTAGACCGATCGTGTATGGATGAGTCGTGTAAAATAATGCGCATTACTCTCAGAGCGCTCCTTGTAGATATGTGTATATATATATATATATATATATATATATATATATATATATATATATATATATATATATATATATAGAGAGAGAGAGAGAGAGAAATATAGACATTTTATCGAAGGTCATTTTCTTTATCTATTCAGGATCGATAAAGATTTCAACTAATTGGACAAAGCTTCCTTCATGAATGCAACCTCTGTACCTACATTCCTTTTGAGGTGAAAGTTTATTTACATTGTTATTCACTACTAGGTATTTAGAAATGGTCATAACATAGTATTGTCCTCTAATGAACCATCTCTATGATCCTTTATAATACTCTCAAAGCATCTCAATGTTTCTATACCAACCTCCTGTCACCTGGAGTAATAGAAGCTAGTATATAAGTCCAAGTAGCTACTGTATAGCATAAAGCAAGTTATACACTATTATTATATGTGCTAGTTCAGCTAAATGTGAACTAGTACATATAATTAGGCTGTTTTGTGCTATCAGGTTGTGACTGAGCATCAACAGCCCACACTAGGTAGTCTGAACCATGCTTTTCCTTTGTGCTCTGTCCGTGCAATTAGTTGCTACAGAGGGCTTTAAGGGCCTTCTCTTTGTGAGAAACTCCTATTTTTTTCTTCTTTTTTTGTAGAGGAAGTGCGAGAATCAGTATTGCCACAGTCGGCAGTTTTTGATTAAAAGAGAATTCATCGTTTCAGGTGCCATTTCTTTGATTTGATACTAATTGTCCATTCTGCGGAGAAATTGATGCCCTTAAATTTTTGAATGAATTTAAATTTCTTCCATTGACCAGTAGATAGGAGAAAGTTTCTTCTCTAAAATTGTGCTTTAATTGTTTTAATCCAAATCACTAGGCTAAAAAATGTGATAGTAAGGGTAAGCGTTTCAAATGGAATCGAAAGCACCATGTTATATTGTATGGCCGTGTACATCTAGTGCTGAGAATTTAGGTTCTGGAACCACTGTTTACGAAGTTCTTTCGGGAATAGTTGCATCTGTATCAAAGGTACTTCTTGGCACTTGCATAGTATTTTTGAGAACTACATTGAATCATTTTATCAAGACTCGAGCTCTGCGTGATACAAGAAGTCAGTGTAATTTTATTTCGGCCAGTTGTTTTCAATCCCTTGGTTTACCAATATTTTCTGGAGAGATGCCTTATAATGGTTAAAAGCAGTTCTTATTAACTCAGAAGTTCACTGGTGTGACAATCGCTTCTTCCTAAGTCATTAAATTGTGAGTTTTATGTTTCTGCTTTATTAATTAATATAATTACTCTAGGAAATCCTAATTTCATTGTTCCTAACTAATATGAAGGTAACTTCTTCTGATATGAATCTAAGAAATGATTCTTTAGGTAAATCTAAAGCAATTTCCTATCGGAGCGGACCTTTAACCTTAAAGCCCAATCAGGTAATTATTGTAACATTGTGGAGTGTTCTACTTTAGATGATTCCATGCATAAGTTTTGGGAAGTAGAAAATGTTCCCAACATAGACTTATCTTCTCCAGATGAGATTTTGGCTGAGAAACAATTTTTTGATAAGCATTATCGGATCATGGATCATGGAACATGGATTATAATCCAATAATGTTTATCAATAATCCATGGTACACGATCCAATAATGTTTATCAATAATACATGGTCCATGATACATGGTCCGATAATGTTTACCAATAATCCAGGATCCATGATCTATAACCAGATAATGTTTATCAATAATTATTGATAAACATTAGCGGATCATGAATCATGGACTTTAGATTATTGGTAAAAACTATGGGATCATGGATCACGATCCATGGATTATTGATAAACATTATCTGGATATAGATCATGGATCCTGGATTATTGGTAAACATTATCGGATCATGTATCATGTACCATGTATTATTGATAAACATTATTGGATCATGGACCATGGATTATTGATAAACATTATTGGATCATGGATTACTGATAAACATTATTGGATCATGGACCATGGAGTATTGATAAACATTATTGGATCAAGGACCATGGATTATTGATAAACATTGTTGGATCATGCACCATGGATTATTGATAAACATTATTGGATCATGGATTATTGATAAACATTATTGGATCATGGCTCATGGATTATTGACAAACATTATTGGATCATGGACCATGGATTATTGATAAACATTATTGGATCATGGACCATGGATTATTGATAAACATTATTGGGTCATGGACCATGGATTATTGATAAACATTATTGGATCATGGACCATGGATTATTGATAAACATTATTGGATCATGGATTATTGATAATTATTATTGGATCATGGACCATGGATTATTGATAAACATTATTCGATCATGGATTATTGATAAACATTATTGGATCATGGACCATGGATTATTGATAAACATTATTGGATCATGGATTATTGATAAACATTATTGGATCATGGACCATGGATTATTGATAAACATTATTGGGTCATGGACCATGGATTATTGATAAACATTATTGGATCATGGACCATGGATTATTGATAAACATTATTGGATCATGGATTATTGATAATTATTATTGGATCATGGACCATGGATTATTGATAAACATTATTGGATCATGGATTATTGATAAACATTATTGGATCATGGACCATGGATTATTGATAAACATTATTGGATCATGGATTATTGATAAACATTATTGGATCATGGATTATTGATAAACATTATTGGATCATAGACCATGGATAATTGATAAACATTATTATGATAGAACATTATCATTCTCATCTCCTTTGTAAGCCGGATATTAAAAATACGCTTAGAGAGTCAAACGGAATCCCTAAAGCTCATTTGCTGGGCCTTGAGCACCGTCTCAAGCGATTTCCTGATTTGACAATTGAATATAATTTTCTACAGTAGCATTTAGCATTGGGCCACATGAGACGATCTCCTCTTGGTACTGGGAGAAATTATATTCCCCATCACCCCGTCTTGAAAGTTCCGCTACTAAACTTAGGACTATTTTTAACATTGCAATACCTTTAAAAACACCCAGGTTTATCGAGAGAAGAAAGCGTTTAATTAGAAATGTTGTAAATATGTGTATATACACTTTTTATTACACTCTTCTGAGAGCGAATACAATATGTACGTCATTACAGTATATAGACACACTGTGAAGGGGGAGTGTTATAATATCATCTTCCAGCAGAAAAGCTAATTTGAAGAATAAAGTCCTTAAGTCCACAAGGGAATAGGAATCCATTATCTAATTTCTAAAGGACTTGATATTCTTCGGACGGAGAGTATTGTTATGTAAAGAAAGGACTAGCTAGTTGTGGGGCCAGCTGACCTTCTCTACCTGCTATAGCTGATCTATTCAACCATTCCAGGATCTCCTTACAGGATATCTCCTTCAGGATTGAGGAGACGAGGAGCAGGTCTCTAGCATAATATACAGGGATCATTATTATTGTTATGCCGAGCAAAAATTTGTTATTTGTCTTAAGTATGTTATCATAAGAATGTTATTTATCTCGGCTGTATTTTCGAAAGCTAAGAAAACGCATTTAGAATTATATGTATAGACCACGCTGGAATTATATTGCAATGAAACAATGTCCACAATATTATATCAGGCTGTACCGTATGAAATGTCAGTTTTGGACTTGCCGATTTCCTTCAAATGTCTTGAAACTGTCGTGGCTCCTACTCCGAGTTCTTTGGCATATTCCCTAGTGCTTTTTGAGGGACAAGCTTCAACTCTTTCTTTCAGGTGGTCATTGTCAAGCTTGGTTTCCGGCCTTCCTCGCCCCTGTTGTCAAGGTCAAAATTTCCACTTCGAAACCTGGAAAACCACCGGTAAACAGTTCGTTCATTCGCCGTTCCCTCCCCGAACGCCGTGTTAATGTTCATACACGCCTCAGCAGCGCTATGACCGAGCTTAAATTCATAACGAAAAGTAATACGGATTCCCGTTGAAGTCATAATTTAAGTATTATTTTTTTATCAGAGGATCGTTCTCACAACACAGTACGCAAGTTACTGATTAAATAATAGGAATAAAAGAGCTTTAATTCTATATGAATAACAATGATGTTTGTAAATAATGAAATAAAAAAGGGCAAGGATTAAATCGCAAAGTAAACAAAACTGTAATTTCATACGGCATTTCAATGAAAAAATGTTCATTGAATATTACCATCTGTACAACATATCTATGTATGTGTATATTAGAAATTTTCATTGAATTCACTGAATATTACCATCTGTACAACATATCAATGTACGTGTATATTAGAAATGATCATTGAATTCACTGAATATTACCATCTGTACAACATATCAATGTATGTGTATATTAGAAATGATCATTGAATTCACTGAATATTACCATCTGTACAACATATCAATGTATGTGTATATTAGAAATGATCATTGAATTCACTGAATATTACCATCTGTACAACATATCAATGTATGTGTATATTAGAAATTGATATGTTTTAAAGGCAAGATTGAATTAGTATTTTCCCTATCTAGTCTTAACATTATTTTATAACTTTATGCAATACATTGTCTCAAAGATATCAAATCCTAGAAACGTAACAACACCCAGTATATTGGTTTCCTTGCACGTTGTCATCAATATATATATATATATATATATATATATATATATATATATATATATATATATATATACATTTATTTATTTTAATGATATCATCTACAAAACCTCCGACGTGAATTACATGCGTTCTCGGTGAGTAAATATTACTGAAATACTCTCTCCTGATCACTTAAAACTTTTCCTTCGTTTTAAAATTTCTCTTCTTAAAATTTAATTTTTAATTATGAGCTGAATGCAATCAATACCCAACCCATATTGGGCAAAATTTTGCCGTAAAACCCAAAGAAAATCTGCTAGTGAAAAAAATGATTAATTTAAGCGTTTCATTAATACGCTATTTAGGTAATTGAAAATTGAGGTATTTTTTCAGTGGACTAATTAAAAAAGGCTATTTAATATTCTATTATATCTTGAGGAAAAGCTAATTAGAAGAGCCTCCCAGCTGTAGAGGCCGAAGGAGGGGAAGAAAATTATCAAGGTTGCTTTTACTGATTTTTCGACTCTCTTAACTTATTGGACCATGAAGTGGAATACCTGCGCAGAAAATACTCATACACAAGGCCTACTTTACATGAGCTCTGTACTTATCATTTTTTTTTTCTTTTCATGTTTATTTAAAATCTGTACAATTATAAGTACAATAATTAATTGTGCTGGCCTAAGTATACCGGTACTTATCATTAGTGGTTGTCACACACTGATGAGTAAGTAAACTCCATAAGCAAGAAACCTGTTTAGGAATGGAGCATCATCGCCGTGTTGAGAAATGTGTTTTAATATTACTCAAACGTTGTTTTGTCGGTAATTAAAGAAAAAATTGAAGAAGAATCGAAGACAGAAAAGCGGTTTTGAGCAAGACATCACTTGCTACGAGGTGGCACTATTGGTACTTTAGCCCAACAGTAAAAAGAGCTGAGCAACCGAAGATTAAAAGGGGTACAAAAGTCTGTAGCCTGTTCAGATAGACGGAGAAGTTCAATTCCGCATGCGCAAAATTTTGAGGGAACTATTCCCGACGGTTCAACCATTTCCAATCTCCCATTTCTACAACACGATACATGAAAAAATATAAAATCTGATTATGTCTCGTTTAAGACTAGGGAAGGCCTTGAGATGTCAGATAAATGAAATAATGTATAATATTTGTTAATACTTAGCCAAAGCTAAGACGTTCTTATGGGGTTGCAATTTGTCTATTTGACGGGGGCAACGCCATTTTAAATGTTATATAAAATTTGTTTTAAAGACCTGCCAGGATATTTTTAAAAACACTATATAGGCATATAATTCAACACTCCAATTTTAACCATTAAAGATTGGATGTAAATGTAAAAATCATTACAGGTTGAAAGTTATGTAAGAATGATGTGTATAGAGCGAATTGCCTTCGTAGGTCAACTCGGATGCTCAACAATAATTATTTAAATTTTAACGTCCATTATTATTAAATAGGAATTTTAGGACGGGTTATCTATAGGTTACGTCCCTTTTATAGCCAGGATAGGGCTGGTGTCACGATGTTTTTTTCTAAAGAAAAGCCACCAGCCTATAGTGGGAATCGAAGTGCTCACACCTTAACGCTCACGGCCACCGGGCCTCCGCTCATCAATAAATAAATAATAAAAATAACAATAATCATTATAGATAAAAAAGTGAACTTACAGTTCCATCTTGAATGAATTCCTCTACCGCAGCCGTAGCTCCTCGTTCATCACCGGTGTAGAATACATACTCTGCAAGGTCCTGTGGTGAGTACTGGAGTCCAGCTAGTCTACCGCCGAGGGCTCGCTTCTCCTGCAACAGGGGCTTCTGGCAACATAAAACAGTTTTTTTCAAATGAGAAACTTCTACAATTTAACATTCATAGTTTTAGTTAAAAAGGTTCATGAAAATAGGTATATTTTATAGTCGGAATGCTATAAAAAGTCCGACTCGCAGGAACTGCGTCATATTTGCTCGTTTACGTTTTTATCCCTATAGTCATTTGGAAAGCTTCAAAAAATAAACAATTAATGTTCTGATTTAATCTCTCTTGTGTATTGTAAACACATGTAATAAGGTACAAAGGAAATCTCAAAACAGGAAACTGGCAGTATCCTTAGCGGAAATTGCTCCATTTGTCCGAATTAGATCGATCTTTCATTAATCGCGTAAGAACTGTATTTGTAGAAAATGTGAAAACCTTTAAAATTGATGCTTTACATTTATTACGATTTCCCAACCGTAATGGAAACCCCAACCGTGATTTTCGTAATATATTATATATATATATATATATATATATATATATATATATATATATATATATATATATATATATATATCAAAATTATTTTTTATCCTAGGAGGCATGGGGTCATTAAAGCAGTCTTCCTTTATTACACCACTTTATTTATTGGGCCCGACATGTTTCGTGCATCTTTTCTTCGCACCTCTTCAGGGGCACTTCTACAACAAAAAATAATTTTTTGCACATCCACACAAACTTTTTTCTACTATATTAAAACTATCAATACGATCTTTGAACTGTTCCACCAAAGGCATTAAAACATTATCATGCTCATTAAATGTTACTTCTACCCTAAATATTGCAATAATTATAGCTAAATTACATATTTTTATAAAAGGTGTTGAGTCCTACCTTGCAAGGAAGTCCTCCCGTTACCAAGTACTCCCTCTGGAGTCCGGCTTAATACTAACCCTGTAAGTGGATTGCCAAAATGGTCCTGTCGTTATCTGTCCTTTGTTGTTGTCCTAGTAAAGTCTACTCGTCAAATATTTTTTTATACATTTTTGGGTATTAATCTATTATTCCATAGAAAATAAGGATAAAAAATAATTTTGATATTTTGGGTCATCTATAAGAATAAATAATATATATATATATATATATATATATATATATATATATATATTAGACATGCGCGCCGCGCCGGCGCCGCTACGCCACGCCGGGTTTTGAGTGGCGCGCCGCCGCCGAGCCTATCCAGTCGGCGCGCCGATTTCGTTGGCCAAATTAGACAAAATGGTGTAACGGGTGGGTGAGGGTAGGAAAACTGTGAGTGCACTGCGTGTTGTCCGGCCAGCGCCATTATGAGCTTACCTTCTGATCGAGTAAACACTTGTGTGTTGTGATTGTTGATCAGAAAATTACAAAGCTTGTATCGGAAAAGCTTAAGATAAAATAATTTAATATAAACATGCTCCTTAACTTAACAAATAAATCCAGCTTTTGAGGGAAATAGTTTGGAAACCTCGCAATTAAAGAGAAAAACTAAAAAATAGTCCGACTCACAGGAACTGCGTCATCTTAGCGCGGTTCCGTTTATAACCCTAGCGCTATTAGTAAAGGAATAAATACAGTCTTTGCTAGGGTTAGATGTTTCGTTAAAAATATAAAATAAAATCTCAAACAGAAGGAAGTCGCCGCAACTGGAAACTGACAGTAACCTAACCGGAACTGACTCCCTCGCCAACAAACAGAAGGAAGTCGCCGCAACTGGAAAGTGACAGTAACCTAACCGGAACTGACTCCCCGCCAACAAACGTTCGCCCTGCGAAAACACTATTATTGTTTAGTTTCTTATTTTCTCGCCTTCTTTTACTAATAGACTAATTTTTCTGACAATTACGATATGAAACAAGTGAGTTAAACAAACACAAAACCCCGTTCAAAAGAACAAAAGAAATGCTTTCGAAGATTTAAACCTTTATTTCTCCGATTTACATCGCCCCATCGGAAATTACTTTATAACCATTTTTATAGAGTCATCAGTAAGCTTTCGAATGGAAACCTTCCCCTTGCCACAACTTTTCAACCGATTAAAAAATTTTTTTTTTCTCGAATACTTCCTTAACTCCAAATTAAGTCCTTAACAATATCTAAGTTTAGATGAAATTCAAACACATACAACACATTTCAATGGAATCCCACGATTTCATGTAACAAAACCGAAAATGAGTTACATTAATGTTTGTTTCGCTTATCTCACTGGTACAGATATAGCCTTAAAAATGGTTCCATTCGTTTCCGTATGTTAGGGGAAGCGAGTATCTGCAAGCATTTAACCCCGAAAACGTAAGAGTTACGATTTTAGCATAAATATGTTTAAGCGGTGACTAAACTGGAAAAAAAAAAACGTTACAAAATAGTGTACGCTGGCGTTCGCGCGAACATTACTAGGTTTGTCGGGTGGACCTAAAGCATATTTATTTTCCTGAATTTAAGCAGAAGGATCTAAACATTTTTTTTTTCGCACGAATTTCGTATCAAACCCCATGTTCCGGAGGACGGATTATCCTGAATAACGAGCTTACGCTTCAAATTAGACGATTTTTGTACCAAAGTTCATTAAAATCGGACTATATCTGAGCCTGTGAAATATCGGACAAATATATATATGTATGTATGTAAACATATTTAATGAGGTTAAAATATAGCCCACGCCGCCGCCGCCGACCATTTTTGTCCGGCGCGCCGCCGCCGGAGAATTCAGCCTCGGCGCGCATGTCTAATATGTATATATATATATATATATATATATATATATATATATATACATATATATATATTATATTCCTTGACAACGGTTATAGATATGGCCTTGTAAATGGTTTCATTCATCACGTCCAATTACTTATAAAACGTGTACCAGGAAGAATGATAACGCAAAAAGATAACCATTAAAATTGATTAGCGCGAATTGTGCCAAGAAAAAAAAATTGTTCCGGTTGACGGATTCTGCAGGTTAACTCGACACCCAAAAGCGCAAAGTATTTTCGTACCAAATTTCTTTAAAATCGGCCAATTTGTGAGCCATCTATGAGGCGTGACCTATTTGTTCTGAAACGGGAATAAGCGAGTTGCTTCCCAATGGACGGAGAGGGCATGAGTTGTGCATGTGTGGTTTTGAAATGAAGAATCTTTTTGAGAGAAGGTAATGTGGATACAGTCTGGTATAGTCAGTTGGCCAATTTTCTATCCAAGCTCAGCCAAATTTTATTTTATTTTTACTTCGCACATGTATTTTATTTTAATATAATTATACTAGATTTATACAATTTTTGTGTTACACTGCGAAACTCGATACACAATATTCCCCCCCCCAAAAAAGGATTTTTGAATTCGTTAACCAGCAAAAATAGTATGAGATGTTAATTAGGAACATTGTATTTAGAATGCACGGGCTGTGACTTCACAAGGAGTCTATAACATCAGGAGGAGCCTTGAAAATACTTCATTATCGAACCAATTTCAATTAAGACGGGCTTAAATATCCTAATGAAGGAAAGTTTTTTCTCTATCACGTTTACAGATCGGGCTTCAATTCTCTAGGTTTGTAGAAATAATATCGGGAATATGGAATATGTTTAAATAACACAAAAAGTGCGTTATTAGACTTAAAATTTGCTAATAAATATCTTTCTTGAACTGGTCCGGTGTTTCTGGTTTTTCTATTACAAAATGTTTATTAGAATATTTTCTAGCTAGTTTTCCTTGAACGGAAGACGTATTTTGCTGCTAGGTGTATATTTACTTTTAATTTTCGTATGTGGCTTTTGCAATACCCCACTGCCACTGAATATTACAGACGAAATATTTCGTACATTGCAACGAAACTCGGTAAAGGTTGTGCTAACAAGAGTAAATGCAATCTGTAAATTAAAAAGAGGGGTTTACTCCTGAACCAATATTAATTTTCTCGTTCATTCAAAAATTCATTTTCTGGAAGGCAGTGTAAATCAAACAAACTACAGGTTCGGACTCAGGGACCTCAAAAACATACACAAGAATTGTTTCAGATTTTTTCTACGTTTTTTTTTGTCTATTTGACATTCAATTGAATGTCGCCTTTTTTGTAGAGGTCAATTGACCTCTACAAAAAAGGCGCAAAGTTCAAACAAACTACGAATTTGGACTCGGGGGCCTCAGAAATACACACATGGATTTTTCAGATTTTTCCTACGGTTTTTTCTCTATTCGTCCTTCAAATGACCTAGGATCTGATGAAGGTTAACCACCCGGCATGTCGTAATCAGCGACCACAAAAACCCACATTAGGACCATAACGCTACGTTTTTTTTTTTTTTTTTTTTTTTTTTTTTTTTTTTTTTTTTTTTTTTTTTTTTTTTAAATCAAATGTTTCTTAATTAACTAAGTAATTGAGTACTATGGGATTGTGGCTTTACTTTAGAAAAAAGAAAAGGCATCAGCCGCAAAATTCTCAGTTAAATGGACGTTAAAATTTAAATAAGTAATTTTGAGTCACCTGTTCTTTACAAATATATATACGTATATTATTATTCCTCAAGGGCTTTTTTTTTGTCGGTAGGCCATAACTTTCTTAAAACTTCATCAATTATCATAACTAAGGCATCATTTTAAAGCTTTCCTTATTAGCTACACCGAAAAATATACAAATTACTGTCATTTTTGTTGTTTTTCGATGAATTAAAATTGAAAAAAATAGGTTTTTTATATCGAGCCCTCGACCTATTGATATTAACCACTATACCAGGAAAATATACTAATTACTCACATTTTAGTTGTTTTTCCAAAAATTAAAATTGACAAAAGCCGTATTTTTTTTAAAATCCCGCCCTCGATCGAGAATATCGAGACGAAACCGATTTCGTTTTCATGCATCTATTATGTTATCCTATTTCATACAACTCTTAACTCCCCTCTACTATGATATGAACTATGCAACTATACTATTTCATACAACTCTTAACTCCCCTCTACTATGATATGAACTATGCAACTATACTATTTCATACAACTCTTAACTCCCCACTACTATGATATGAACTATGCAACTATACTATTTCATACAACTCTCAACTCCCCACTACTATGATATGAACTATGCAACTATACTATTTCATACAACTCTTAACTCCCCACTACTATGATATGAACTATGCAACTATACTATTTCATACAACTCTCAACTCCCCACTACTATGATATGAACTATGCAACTATACTATTTCATACAACTCTTAACTCCCCACTACTATGATATGAACTATGCAACTATACTATTTCATACAACTCTCAACTCCCCTCTACTATGATATGAACTATGCAACTATACTATTTCATACAACTCTCAACTCCCCACTACTATGATATGAACTATGCAACTATACTATTTCATACAACTCTTAACTCCCCACTACTATGATATGAACTATGCAACTATACTATTTCATACAACTCTTAACTCCCCACTACTATGATATGAACTATGCAACTATACTATTTCATACAACTCTTAACTCCCCACTACTATGATATGAACTATGCAACTATACTATTTCATACAACTCTCAACTACCCACTACTATGATATGAACTATGCAACTATACTATTTCATACAACTCTTAACTCCCCACTACTATGATATGAACTATGCAACTATACTATTTCATACAACTCTCAACTCCCCACTACTATGATATGAACTATGCAACTATACTATTTCATACAACTCTTAACTCCCCACTACTATGATATGAACTATGCAACTATACTATTTCATACAACTCTCAACTCCCCACTACTATGATATGAACTATGCAACTATACTATTTCATACAACTCTCAACTCCCCACTACTATGATATGAACTATGCAACTATACTATTTCATACAACTCTTAACTCCCCACTACTATGATATGAACTATGCAACTATACTATTTCATACAACTCTCAACTCCCCACTACTATTATATATATGAACTACTGTTCATGGCTGTCCACATTCTCACCCAATCTGGCCTTAAGATAACTTTCTAATACAACTTTAAGAAATCATTCAGTTCGTCTGACCTTGCCACAATAATTAATTTAAATTATTTTTGGGTCTTAGCTTCACATGATGTCAAGCGCAAGGGGACGTCACAGAAGCATACCACCGCGGAGAGGAAGAACACAGACCCTCAACCCTGTCTCGGCAAACACTTGGAGATATGCTGAAGAAAGTGAAAAGAAACGTCGGGCATGGCGATAACTACTGCTAATGGTAATGAATTTTTATTGCCATTTTTTTGAGATTTCACCCCCTTGGTTAGAATTCGGCATCCTGAATTCAACTCACGCTTCACCAAAATAATTCAGGGATATATTGTACATCAATTATTTTGAGGGTTTAATGTTTTACCTTTTGTTAAATTATGTATTCATTATTTAAACAAAACAGAAAAGAAGAAATCGGCCTAAAATAAGTAATAGAAAGCAAGCAGAAGTGTATAAGAGAGAACGGAAGCTATTATCTGAAGAAGCCGCTGCTCATTAAGTGAGACAATGCCCCTCTCTTCCCTTAGTCTGGAGAGTAA
This sequence comes from Gonocerus acuteangulatus, assembly GCA_946811695.1. Taxonomy (NCBI): domain Eukaryota; kingdom Metazoa; phylum Arthropoda; class Insecta; order Hemiptera; family Coreidae; genus Gonocerus; species Gonocerus acuteangulatus. The sequence continues at coordinate 31,209,095 of OX328123.1, forward strand.
ATACACCCACAACTCAAACTGGGTTTTGCACAAGGTTCTTCTCTAAGTCCTTTATTCATTCTATCTATTACATTATTCTATTTCACGACAGGTCTTATGTCGATAGGAATGACATAAAAGGCTTCATCACAACGCATTATGTGTGATTAACATTGCTATAATAATAATATCATTCTTGTTTGTCTAAATAACACATACGTTTTGTCCTACTATTGCAAGGCAGAGAACCCTTTCATGATATCTTTCCGTTTTGTCCATTAAATTCACTAAATCTATACTTAAAAACATTTTCTCTGACTGTCTGAGAAACTTTGAAGAGCATTTACCTACTTCGTAACCTATAGTCAGGAGATAAAGAGGAAAGATGAGAGCAAAGGATACGACATAAATATGTAAAATGAAATGTTAGAATTCTTCAGAAAATAAATAAACGTTGACAAATTAAATGAAAATGCTTCTCAATTAGATGCAAGCTCGCAGCTTGGTTTATGGTCTAAAGTACCATAACTTAAGTGCGCTTGATTCCCTGAATTTTTAAAGAAGTAAATAATAAATTCCAAAATAGTAAATTTTAACAGCCAAAGTTCTCCTCCTGGCGTCAATTTCACATAAAAAACACGTTTGTTTTTAGTGCACGAATTTATTGGTATTGAGCTATTGAATCGCTTTGAGCCAGTGTTGCAGATTTCGGCAATTAAAATAAAGCAATTGAAATTCTTTGGTAACTTTCTGTAGCCATCCAAGTGACCGATTTTCAATCTGTTTATTTAAATTTTAACGTCCAATATAATTAACCCAGAATTTTAGGACGGGTTATCTAGCTTTTTCTAGCAAGGATAGGGCTAATGCATTTTCGTTTTTCCAAAGATAAGCCACCTCCCCTAGTGGGAATCGAACCCACGACCCTTGGCACGGAGTGTTAAGTGCTCACGCCATAGCACTCACAGCCACCGTTCTTCCTTTCCTTTTTTATATTCCTTTTAATCTTTTAATGGAAGTTGGCTTTACATCTTGTTTGTTCATGTCTTATGTCTCACACAAATTCCCCGGGTATTTAAGTTGTTGCCCAGATGTAAGAAATATTCGCGGTATTGATCTAATCTCTTCCGCAATTTTCTTGGGCCTTTTATCGAGAAACACCTACATGAAACATTTAGGTAGATCTACTCACTATCTTGTTGCTTAATCAGAAACCACGAGCCTCCTGAGCAAGACAGGCTTCGACCATCGCCAAGTATCTTCATAGGCTTGTGAAGTAAAAAAAATATTTCTACTTATTTTTTTTTTTTTTATTTTTTTTTTACGGCGCATCGACATAAATCTTGGCCATTAGCGCCGACGTCCAGGGTGCAGCCAGGAATTTTCTCAGCGAGCCCTGAGATGAGAAAATGTCTGGCGCCGGTGGGGATCGAACCCACCATCTCCCGCTTATGAATCTAGCGCGCTAGCCACTAGACCACGGGAGACCCCATTTCTACTTATTATTAAGATTTTCAATTTAGAGGAACCATCGGATATTCTTAAATGCAATTTTGGTGGTTGCCAGTAAACAGGTCTAGAAGGCATGGAAGAAAAACTGAGCGACTTTATATAGATATTTATATTGTATGGAAAACTTCTAAACATTCAGAAGGTTATTGGATCTATAAAGATAGATGTGGGCAAAGGATATGGTGTAGGAAGGTCAGACACTTTCCCATCAAGAATATACACCAAAATGTTGGATACATATACAGCGAGGGAGCAGATAGGGGTTCTCTCTCTCTCTCTCTCTCTCTCTCTCTCTCTCTCTCTTTCTCTCTCTCTCTACTGTAGCTTTATCTCTCTTCCACTCCTGTCTATCTATCTATCTGTGTCACTCCATTTTTTCCCTATTTTCTTTCCCTTTCAGAAACCGCTGCCTGACGGCTCGACTTTTTATCTCTTGCCTTGCTATCACACATCCTCGCTCGCTTACTAACACACACTCGCACACATAAGCCACACGAATTTCCGCCTCACTCAATTCCCCATCACCCTTAGGTTTTTTTTTTATTTGACGCCTCCCTCGGCCGGGACTATCCTATTTCAATATCTCCTGCCTTTTGTCGCTTTCTGATTTTTCGGACAACTTTTTGACATGAATACTCATATCCTTTTCGTAATTTTCTTATGGGTTTTAAAAAGCACGAAACAATTTTAGTTTATTATAACACTCTAAAAATAACGATAAACGTGTAAATCTAAAGCAGCTAAATCAGGTGAGCTGTAGGTAAGAATTTAATTATTATGGGGTGGGGTATCTCACCTTACTGGAGGACATTTCCAACCAGTAATAGTTATTAGTTTTAATCATAAAAATATTTACTTATTTTGGGAATTTAGAAATTTCCTAACAATTCTAGTTTTGTCTAGAAGGACTGGTTTCTGAGATAATACTAAGCTTTCCTCTGACGATATCAAATATTTGGTGGCACTCATTGTTGTATTCGGTATCAAAACATTGATCGAAATGATAACTGCAGTAAATCTAACGGAATCTAATTTATAGAGATGAATTAACCCAATGACCGTAATTATACATATAAATTTTAACAGGGATCATTTTCGGTGTCTATTAGGTAGGATTGATAAAGATTTGAAGAAATGTTTCAAAATTTCCGTCATGAGTGCAACCTCAATAGCTGCTTTCCTTCGGAGGAAAGATTTTTTAGGTTTTAGGTTACGTTTTCTTTTTATTGCTAGGCTTCGAGATATACGTTCTATAATTAATTGGATTTAGGGAGTCTAATGAAACCATTTCCAAGGCCTAGTAATAGTTTTAGACAGAAGTAATTTTTCTTGGGATTTTTGGATATTTTTGAAACCGGTTGGGAAATCCTGGAAAATGTAAATCATCAATTCGGAAGCTTATTAAATGTCCTACAAAAGCAGTTCTTGTGCAATTTTTGACAGAATATCATTAAGAGAAATCGATGCTTGAATCGACTCTTTTCCTCTTAGGATACTGTCAGTTTCGTGTTTTGGTACCAAAAATCGTGCTTTGCTTGACGATTTAATTTTACATTTGTACATGCGTTTACATTTTTGAGGAAAGATTCAGACAAAGCATTGACTGTTTTTAGTCTAAGTATTCCAAATGGCACTAGGGATTAGAACGGAAACTAGCTATGATGTCGCTGTTCCAGCTATTCGGCCTTTTTTACGGCTTATCAGCAGCTAGGCTATTAGCAACTGCATTTTTTATTATGTATAAAATGTGCCTTGACTGAATCCTTGGTCATTATTAGCCATACAGGCTAAATTACTATTATTTTAATTTAAACAAAACGGATAATTGTAATTTCCAGGGATATAAAAAGGCAAAAGTAATAAATTCCGCGGAATTACCAGTAAGAAGGTTGTGAGATTGAAATAAAAACGAGAAAATGTCAAAGTTTATGACCCCCTGAGATGGTAATTTCGAATCAACATCTAATAGAATTTACATTCAATTTCCCTTGCAATTTTCTATTTAAATTAGTCCTGAGATTGAATTAATTTACCCCTAGTTTTCATTAAATGATATCTCCTAGTTAATTAAAAGATTATTTCCATTAAAATACAAAGTCCTTTAATTACGTGGAAGCAAGAAATCTTCAGTGGAAGTGTGTCCGGACGGTAGGGCGGAAAGCTGTGGGCAACGGGAGGTTTCTAGGCTGGAGGTTGTGGGTCCTTGTGGCCCCTCCCCCGCAGAGCCTGGAAGCGAGCCTCTCCGAACCTCCAGTGGGAAGCCCACTGAGTCGGAGACCTTACGCTGATGACGATAAGGCTACTGCAGGTCAATCTGCACCACTGCAAAGCGGCTACTGGTTTGCTTGAGCAGTATGCACGAGGTAAAGGTTTAGATGTTATCCTTATACAAGAACCATATGTTTTTAAAGGACAGGTACGGGGTTTGGGATGGAAAGGCTACAGTAATATTTCAGGGCACGAGCCGAATCCCAGGGCCTGTATTGTGTTAAAAAATGGACTTAATGTTTTTCCCCTATGGCAATTCTGTTACAGAGACCTGTGTGTAGCAAGCATTACTGCCCGTCTGGGAGGTGTGCTGAGAGAAGTGGTGGTGGCCTCGGCCTACCTCCCATACGAGCAGTGTAATCCACCTGGAGAGAGAATGCGGAGCGCCGTGGAACACTGTAGGAGGAGAGGACTGCAGTGTCTGGTAGGATGCGACGCAAATGCACACCACACAATCTGGGGAAGTACTAATTGTAATCCTAGAGGTGAGTTACTATTAGAATATATTATGAATAATGACTTGCACGTTTTCAATAAAGGTAATGAGCCAACCTTCATAATTAAGAATAGGAGGGAAGTCATTGATATTACCCTTGCTACTAGGTGGTTAACAACGGTGATCAGGAACTGGAGGGTAGAGGAGGAAGTTTCGGGTTCAGATCACAGGTACATTACATATAGGTTAGATGGGGAAGGGCCTGTAGCGCTTATCCTAAGAAATCCAAGATGCAATGACTGGGATCGGTATAGAGAAATTCTAGCCTGTAGGATGGATAGCTGTCCACAGAGGGTTAACACTTGTCTTGAACTAGAGGTTACGAAAAATTTTCTCACGGAAGCTGTTATCAAGGCGTACGAAGATAGCTGTGTTGGGAAGGTTCAGAATACTAACAGTAATTCCACATGGTGGAACAAAGACCTATCGCAGCTCCGGAGGGAGACGAGAAGACTCTTTAATAAGGCTAAAAGGAAGGGGTCCTGGGAGGAGTACAGGAAGAAAATGGCACAGTACACCGCTGCCGTGAGGAAAGCGAAGAGAGAGGCCTGGAGGAAATTCTGCTCTGAGGTGGGATGTATAGCGGAATACTCAAGACTCCACAAGATACTCGCGAAAAGTCCTACGAAAAATATGGGGACTGTGAAGAAAGAAGAGGGTTTCACGGAGTCAGCCGAGGAATCCCTGGACTACATACTTGCAACACACTTTCCTGACAGCGAGCTGGTTAATCCGGATGACAATGATTGTCCAGTCAGGAGAGGTAAACCGGAGGTATGGAGACGTGGAAAGGAGGTAGTGAGAGCGGCTCACGTCAGATGGGCCATCAGGACCTTCAGCCCATACAAATCACCGGGAATAGATGGGATCTATCCTGCCTTTTTGCAACAAGGGATGGAGATACTCTTACCAGCACTCATTACGCTCTTCAGAAGTAGTCTTGTACTAGGCTACATACCACGGAACTGGAGATTAGCCAGACTGTGCTTTATCCCCAAACCAGGAAGAGCGTCACACCTTTATGCAAAGGACTACAGGCCGATATGTATATCTTCTTTCTTACTTAAAGCACTAGAGAAGATCATAGACAGACACATCCGGGATTCTGCGTTAAGACATAATCCTCTTGACAAGCAACAGTACGCATATCAGACAGGCAAATCGTGCGAATTAGCACTACATGATCTGGTGTGCAAGCTGGAGAGGACTGTACAGTACAAGGAGACAGCACTATGTGCATTTCTAGACGTGGAGGGAGCTTTTGATAAAACTCCCATCGCAGCGGTAAGAGACGCCATGGTTAGCAGGAAAGTAGAGGAATTCATAACAGACTGGACGGTAACCCTTTTGAGAGATCGTACCATAAGGCTGTTAGAGGGAACTTACTGCAAACACATTAAACCAAGGACAGGCTGCCCCCAGGGGGGAGTCTTATCACCTCTGTTGTGGTGTATGGTGGTAGATACACTGCTGACAAGACTCAAGGATCAGGGACTTAACGTACAGGCGTATGCTGATGACCTGGTGATTACAGTGGCGGGGAAGGTACTACCTACTCTAGCTGAACTGCTCGATGCAGCACTACGCATTGTGGATGAATGGTGCAGGGATAAACATCTTAAGATCAACCCGCAGAAGATCACACTGGTACCCTTCAAAACAAGAAGGAAAGTGGAGGGACTAGGTACACCGAGGCTTGCAGGCAGCAATTTAAGTTATTCCAGTACAGTTAAATACTTAGGAGTCACTTTGGACTCGAAACTTAACTGGAAGGAGCACATCCACAACATAGCCAATAAGGCCACACGGACCCTGTGGGCATGTAGGAGAGTTGTTGGGAACAACTGGGGCATAACCCCAAGGCTATGCATTGGATCTACACTGCGATTGTGAGACCGATAATTACGTATGGAGCAATAGTGTGGTGGCATCGCTGCGACACTACAATCAATCCAGAGCCAATATGTGGAATTGCACCGGCTGTTGCCAGATTGAGCATCCGTAGGTGGGCTGAAGCTGAAAACAAGAGGAAATGGAGCAGAAGTGCTATCCAGAGACAGGCGAAGCAATTTATGGTCTTTGCGGATAAGAAAAGAACGGATTCACTGCTCAATCTATGTAGAAGCATTGTGAAACTACTGACGGCCCTACTTACAGGGCACTGCAAACTACGGAGACACCTCTACTCCATGGGACTCTCCAATACAACATGGCGCAGATTGTGCTCTGAGGACGATGAGACCCCATACCATATAGTATGCAGATGCACGACGCTGGCAGCCAAGAGGTATCTGCACTTCGGGACGGCGACAATTGATGATCCAAGGAGGATACCGGAGCTGAACATCACAACGTTAAGGAAGTTCATCTCTGATACGGGTCTGGCATTGTAACAGAACGACACGTCGGGTGGCACAATAGGTCTTGTAGGCCTCGGTGCGGTTCCTTGGTTAGCCGGGCACCTTGTTTTCTAAAATCTAAATCTACGTGGAAGCAATCTTTGAAAATGATCAGCAGAATTGAAGGGGACGGGTCAAAATAGTGCCAATCAACATTTTTAATAAAACTTTACTATAGCAGTTATATGTTGGATATTATGTGTTGAAATGGTTAGGGGCAACAAGATTAAGAGTCATAGAGAGCACTGTAGTCATATCTTATTAGAATTTGCATCTGAGAGTGACAGTTCCACATAATACCCAACATATAGCAGCTACAATTATGTTTTGTAATATATGTTGGCACTTTTTTGCCGCGACCCCTTCAATTCTCCTATTGGATTACTATATGTTATCCAATAGGATAGGAACCTTGGAATTAGAACTTCCGGAAAATACCATATGCGATTCACATTAAAAAAGCACTCTTACAATATAAACCCAAAGTTAAACTGCAAACATTGTAAATTGGAAAAAAAAATATCCTGCATGTTTTTCTATACTGTGAACTATATGAAAAATTTAGAAATAAATTTTTGACAATTAGGCCAAATTATATGGGGCAAGATTTTTTTCAACTGTTCAACTCCAAAAACCAGTCTACATACAAGAACATATAGAACTTTTTGTCTCGAGTACTAAAAACTAGAGAGTTTGAATAATATAGATAAAGCAATAGAAAACATAAACACACACTTTCTCGTAATTTTGTAATTGTTTATTATTATTTTTTGCTATTATAATATTTAACATAATTAAATGTAATTAGTGTATTATATTTATAAATTTTCATTAGATAAAGCATGGCTTAAAAATATTTAATCTAAATTAATATTAGACTAATGTTATATAATTCCTCCCTCATGCAATGAGGATATCCCTGTTATGCATTAATAAATAAATAAAAGAATAATATTGAACCTTGACGTGGATATTCTACTGGCTTGTGACCCCCATGTTACCTTGAAACATGAATCAAAGCTTCAAAGCTGAGCAGAGAATACTGGCTTCTGACCCCCCATGTTACCTTGAAACATGAATCAAAGCTTCAAAGCTGAGCAGAGAATACTGGCTTCTGACCCCCATGTTACCTTGAAACATGAATCAAAGCTTCAAAGCTGAGCAGAGAATACTGGCTTCTGACCCCCCATGTTACCTTGAAACATGAATCAAAGCTTCAAAGCTGAGCAGAGAATACTGGCTTCTGACCCCCCATGTTACCTTGAAACATGAATCAAAGCTTCAAAGCTGAGCAGAGAATACTGGCTTCTGACCCCCATGTTACCTTGAAACATGAATCAAAGCTTCAAAGCTGAGCAGAGAATACTGGCAGTTCGTCTAGCGGACTCCCAGTATTCTTTAATCAGTTTTGATGCTTTGATTCAATAGGTAACATGGGTTTTGCAGTTAATAAGATAGCCATGTCATACCTACCATGTCAAACTATCGAAGGAACATATTCTATCCATTGACGAAGTACTATATTGAAAAATAGTCTTATTCGATACTTTATTTAACGAATTAAATGCTATTCTAAAGGGGTTAGAGTTGCAAACATTTGCCCTATCGCCCACAATCCAAGAGCAAAGTCCCGAATCTGAAAAACGAGATTTTTCATATTCGATAGTTTGACATTGTAGGGACGATATGTTGGCTTATATATGTCTAAAGCGCTGATTTCGATTATCTAGTTTGTGATTCTCAAACTATATAAGCTACAGAATCTAGGGTCAGCATAATTGTTTCTCTGTTTCAAGGGTATTCCCATTAATTTAGGGCAAGTGCCAGAATAATGGCGGTTTCACCAAATTACACACTACTCTAAATCAGAGATATATAATTTCCCTGCTGTACGATGGTCAACTGAGCTAAACAACAGTCCAACTGAGAAAAACCTCACAACTTTACGAACGAGAGCTTTACAACGAATTTTAAATAAGCATTGAGAATAGCTATCATCACAAAAAATCTCCGGCTTCCACCGAGATCACTTTTCAAACTAAACGGGTTAGTTACAAAATACGGATGTGCCGACTAGAAAATTTAACGTTTCAAAACCATTAAAGCACTAAAATAATAGTGGTTCATATTTCTGTGTACGTATGTGCGTGCGTGCGTGTGTGTGTGTGTGTGTGTTTATGTATATATATTCACAAACATTTCTCATTGCCACCTTTGCATTGCGTCATAATGCCGACATAATAAGCGGGTTTTATCTCTATGGAGAAGATAGGAGAGGCACTAATAGTTTTTATGGCGATGCAAGTAAATGATGGGTATTTTGCCGGTAAGTGGCCTTGCACGTGTCCTGATAAAGCTATAGGAGCTATTAGGGAGACATACACGTGGCTCCACGTGGGATAATGGGCTTCATTCACTAGGGGCGTATTACATTCCTCCTCAATGATGGATATATTCCTTGTCATTCACATCGGCATCAATAAATATATAATACTATTCACCCGTCATTCAGAACGCCTCTCTAGAATTGGAAATAGCTATGAATGTAGCCACCCCTAATATGTCTGAAATCGATGATTCCTCTTTGAAAGAAGTCTCTCTGGCTTCTCCACCGATAGCGCAGTACGTTTTTTTTTTTTTTTTTTTTTTTTTTTTTTTTTTTTTTTTTTTTTTTTTTTTTTTTTTTTTTTTTTTTTTTTTTTTTTTTTTTTTTTTTTATCGCGTTTTACTCTCTCTATAGGGAAGAAATCAAGATGGCGCGATCCGGACCAGAACTTGCGTCACGGAAAAATAGGTTATTGAAATTTGTATAGGTATTATTTATTTATTGTTTTGTTTATGTTCTACATCGATGGGGATGAAAATTTTAATCAATCTTGTGATTTCGCTGCAAAACAGTACTGATTGAAGTTAGGTTATGAATCCTCCTGTAGGGAGGTAGAGAAAGTAAAAGTTTTGTTCAGATAACAGTTGATTTTTCTTAGAATGGTAGAAATTTCAAATCATATATGTAAAATTGTTTTTGGATATAATAAAAAGAAAATTAAACATAAAGAAAAATAAAGTTTAAACTACTAGTAGTTAAGTAAAATAAAGAATAGTATGAATGTCAAAGTTATGTTGTAATAGACAGTCAGCCAATATATGTTTTATGGTAATATCTGTGTTGCAAATATTAAATATTTGTTGTCAATTTTATACGTACTATTTTTTTTGTGTGTATTTAACGGCGTATCAACAATTGGGCTATTAACGCCGACCTCCTCGCCTATTGATGTTACAAAGAGAGATGTGTCAATTGCATGGTTAAGGAGCCGCAATAGCGTTAGTTTTAGGAAGCCAGTGGCCTCAATAGGAAGTTCTTCCATTTTCATACGATCAGGTAGTAAGTGGGATTTATGAGTGTTTGAAGACATCTTTCAACAATTCTCTTAGTGCCGCTATCTTTACGTTCTTTCGGAATATGCTAAAATGGGAAACTTTTTGAAATATAATGACCTACTCGCAAGGATAGAGTTTTTTTGTTGAGAAGGATGAAAAAAGTCCAACATTTGCACTGGTATTTTATTTTGTAAAACGTTTTCGGGGACCCAACCCCATTTTCAATGTCCATGCATAGGTTCCTATTCAGACGAGCCTTGCTAGACGCCATCTAGTCTAGGAGGACGGCTCGAAAATGGGGCTTAGTCCCTGAAAACGTGCTGCCAAATAAATTACCAATGGAAATTTTAGACTTTTTCTATCATTATGAACTTTAGTTTCCACCATTCAGCAATACATACATAAGTTTTTTTCGACTCATTTAATAACCAAAGTCAATAATCAACCACGTTAGGCAACAAAGTTACTAAATATTTGAATATTCAAGAAAAGCAACTCAGTATCTTGTTAATGAAGTACTTCTTATCGCTTCCACGGGCCATTAGCTTCAGCTGAGATACTCAAGTCGGAAGAGTCGGGGGAATCAACAACCCCCCAAAGAGATACAAGATAGAAGTATTCTCGGAAAACATTATTGAATTTCCCTCCGAGACTGAACAAGGAGGTATATAGTACCCTGGAAGCGAGGCTAGAGAGATTCCCTACAAATCTAATAAGGTCTCCTCTAGCCTGGAGCTGGAATCTGCAGCAATATCTTTACTCTTCTAACCTCTCCAGCTACATACCGACCAACCTATACCCTCCACAATCCCCATCCTACTCGAGTGAGAAATCAGGTGTTACGAGGCATTTCATCTGGAATTCCGACAGATTTTCTCTTCCTTCCGCATAAGAACATATTTCTGCTTTGATGACTGGGGAATCATATGTTAATTTCTCCCATTAGCTTGCATTATTCGGGTCGCGAGAATATTTCTGCAGAGAAATGTGGAATAATTAGCGTATTTTGCATACTTTTGCCGAGGACAGTCATAAATACCACAGGCAGTAGAATCATGGGCGTATATAAAGGGGGGGGGGGCTGAGTGGGATCCAGTCCATCCTCCCTCAAAATCTTGATTTAATTGGTAAAAATATGCCATCAAAATCTTAAAAATAAATTGGATAAGATGTCTTGGTTCAGAAAATTTTTTTGGAAGGTGTAATAGCGTTTTAGTTGGCTAACTTTTCCATGCTCTAGATTGGTAGTATTCTATACACCCCAAATGATCCCAGCCCACCACCTGAAATTATTTTCTATACAGCCCCTGAGTAGAATCGTCATTATCACTTCGCTATCCCCGAATTATAATGCCACAACAAAGTGCAGTTTGTGTAGAATGACCTATAGGCTTGATCTTTCTATGAGGGTAGTTTATAGACATTGTTGGTTAATATTGCACATTTAGATCATAATGAGTTGTCTTCCATCTCGTCGCGAATTTTATAAGTATAATTATGTTGATTTAATAACTTCTAGTAAACGCGATCTTAGAATTTATTGACTGAAAAAAACTACTGCTTCTATTATTACCGTTACTGAAAATTGCTTTAACTCTTAGTGGACCATTGGCAAGTTTATTCCATGCCGCTTAACACATTTTGCAATATTTCTTGCTTATTGTATTTTGCTGATTGTATTTTCTATTCATTTCCATTCCCTCGTCCTTAATTCGAATTGTTCTCTGTGGTTTTCCTGAGCTCACGTTGGTGTTAAGCAGCGTTTTGTATTCTTGGGGAGTTCCGTTTTTTCCATGGGGATATAGTCGAACGGAAGCCGAATTAGCTTTTTTTATACGGCTTTTAACATCATCAAACGCACTCTCCATTTATTAGTGTATTTTCTTATCAAACCTAAATATTAGAAGAAATAAATATTAATATTTATTATTACTACTAATTGTTTTATATTCTGAGTAACGTTGCAAATCACAACTGGGCTACGTATTATATGATACACTCTATGGTGACGCAATCCGGCAAGTATTAAAGGAAAAAAAGTATAAACGAAATTTCTTTAAATTATCTGTATCATAAAATTGTAATCGTTTATTTGTAGCATGAGTTTAACTTGATGAGATCTATAATATTCTGATAACAATGAATAAATAAAAGTAAATGAATAAGAATAAACATGAATAATGGATGGGAACCATTATTACCGCGTCATTGATCGCCCTCTCATTTAATTTAATTCTATCGTTTTTTTATATTGGGCTTTTTTATATTGGAATTCTTTTTTATCTTTCATTTTAATGCCGGAAGCTCATGATGATTTTAAAACAAAGACCCTTCGTTCATTAAGTAATGACTGCAAAAACATTCCGCTTAGTAAACTGTCATTTTCCTGTTGTGGCACATTAAATATTCTTTCTCTTTGAGAGATTATTTTATAATTTTGCGAAGGAACAAAACCTACCAAAACCTGCTTCTATTCATTTACTAATGGCTCTAGGGATGTGAAAGGCACCACGCTAAGATGTGGAAGTTCCTGTAATTTCGCTTATCTTGTTTTACTTGCAATTTCGTTCTACTGGTAAAACAAATTACAAAAAGAAAAAGTAATAAAAAACTGAGGAAGACAAACCGAAAGATCCGTTCAAAGCAACCAAATATCATCATTTCTATAACCTAAACAGTAAAATCAATGTAGATTTTAGGAACAATGCTGAAAAGGCTGTTAGAAGGTTTATTTCATTGAAAGAAAGTCATAATTTTTAATGTTTACTTTGGAATATCCTCTTTGATTGATATATTTGATTACTCTAATGGCGTACTCGTGTTTCATCATAGTGGAGTCTCATGTTCAGAGTCCTCAATGTGATTTCCAATGGCTGGTGATTTTGACCTGCATTTTAGACCGTGGTCAGGCTCCAATAATAATAATAATAATAATGTTCTCATGCCATGAGCTTTTGTCATAGATACAGTGATCATTATGTTTGGTTGTTTCATAAAAAAAATGAAACGATTTTTAAGGCTACAGGGGTACCTAACCTCAACTACAAAGAAGTAATACTAATTTGTTTCTAGTTCTTATTGTGTTTCTGGATTTCGACATCGCGCCAAAGCGGGTCCCCATAGAGGGAGGGAAGGATCGCGCCAAGACAACCAGTTGAAAACTGGCAAACAGGGACAAGAAAAACTGTTCGGAGGAACGAAATCGACACTTTCAAATTTTAAGCATAGTTTTTCCTAATTGAGATCGCTCTATCCAAAATATCATACTAACAATTCATCCGGGATCGTTTTTTTTAAATACTAAACTCGCCATGAGTTTCTCTTTGTCACAAAAACCCCTAGGTTTTCCTCTCTTTCGTTTTAGCACTTTCCTCCGAAGGAAAGTAGCTATTGAGGTTGCACTCATGACGGAATTTTTGAAAAATTTCTTCAAATCTTTATCGATCCTACGTAGTAGACACCGAAAATGACCCCCGTTAAAATTTACATATATATATATATATATATATATATATATATATATATATATGTGTGTGTGTGTGTGTGTCTGTTATAACGATAGCGGCCAGAGTTTTTGTTTTTTCTTCACGAAACGAGGTATATAGCGTTCAATTAGGAAACGATTGAACGAGTTCGTTAACTACCAAAATCGGTCTACCGAGAGGGGGGGTTTACCCCGAACCCAAAACACTAATTTGACCGTGCAAGCCGCAGTTTTTGTTATATTTCAACAAAACTTGGTATTCTTTATGTTGATCTAAAGAGAGAAATACGTTTTAAAAATAAACTAAATCGGTTCATTAGGAGGGGTGTTTAGTCCGGACCCTCATTATCCAATTTGCCACTACCAGCCGTAATTTTTTTTACATTTCAACGAAACTCGGTATTCGTGATGGTAATCAACAGAGAAAAATGGGCAGTAAAACTAAACTAAAATGGGTTATTTGGAGGGGGGGGGGGGTTACTCCGGAACTAAAGTACTAATATACTCATACCGGTGGTAATTTCTGCTGTATTGTAACGAAATGCGGTATACGTCGTGGATATCTCATAAGAAAGAAGTGTTGTAAAAATGAAGCAAATTAGTCTATTAGAAAGGAGGTTTTACTTTAAACTCGGTTTCATTAGAATTAGCCCGCCAGACGTAGGTTCCCAAAGCCGCCGCGAGAAACGCTATCTCCCGCAAGGGGGACTGTATCCTGTTCCTGCGTCACATCAAATGACGGAAAATGAAGATTTTGTGTATTTATTAAGTAGTACAGTATCATGTATCAACATAACTCTGGAAGCAAATTATTTACAAAATTAATAATTGAACAGTTTCTCATAAGAAATGTAAATGAGCAGAACTATTCACGTTTTTATTTTATTTATATAGGTTATTTACAGCAAATTAATCAGTAATGTAGTCTACACTACAAAAATTCTGACGAAAGTGCTTAGTTATGCAGCTCCTGCGTGACGGACTTTTTTCTTTAACAATTCTGACGACAGAAACGTTTCTGCAGCCCCTCTGCTAAGCTTCCCCTATTCCGTTCAATATGCGCACAGCCTAAAAGATTTGAACCTAAACACGGTATTAGGAGCTTAAAGTTTAAGGAATCTAATCCCTTGATAGTGTTACCTGCTAATAGAATACTCGGCTGAACTAGATGAGGGGTCGGGGTCAGGGGTTGTTGCTGCATGATGAAGGTCACTGGAGGGTTGAGGTGTTCCCTGGCTGACCTTGAACTAGGTGACGGGTCGGGGTCAGGGGTTGTTGCTGCATGAAGGTCACTTGAGGGCGTTGTTTTTCCCTGGCTGACGTTGAACTTGATGACGGGTCGGGGTCAGGGGTTGTTGCTGCATGATGAAGGTCACTGGAGGGTTGAGGTGTTCCCTGGCTGACCTTGAACTAGATGACGGGTCGGGGTCATGGGTTGTCGCTGCATGATGAAGGTCACTGGAGGGTTGAGGTGTTCCCTGGCTGACCTTGAACTAGGTGACGGGTCGGGGTCAGGGGTTGTTGCTGCATGAAGGTCACTGGAGGGCGTTGCTTTTCCCTGGCTGACGTTGAACTTGATGACGGGTCGGGGTCAGGCGTTGTTGCTGCATGATGAAGGTCACTGGAGGGTTGAGGTGTTCCCTGGCTGACCTTGAACTAGATGACGGGTCGGGGTCAGGGGTTGTCGCTGCATGATGAAGGTCACTGGAGGGCGTTGCTTTTCCCTGGCTGACCTTGAACTAGATGACGGGTCGGGGTCAGGGGTTGTTGCTGCATGATTAAGGTCACTGGAGGGTTGAGGTGTTCCCTGGCTGACCTTGACCTGATGACGGGTCGGGGTCAGGGGTTGTCGCTGCGTGTTGAAGGTCACTGGAGGGTTGAGGTGTTCCCTGGCTGACCTTGAACTAGATGACGGGTCGGGGTCAGGGGTTGTTGCTGCATGATAAAGGTCACTGGAGGGTTGAGGTGTTCCCTGGCTGACCTTGACCTGATGACGGGTCGGGGTCAGGGGTTGTCGCTGCATGATGAAGGTCACTGGAGGGCGTTGCTTTTCCCTGGCTGACCTTGAACTAGATGACGGGTCGGGGTCAGGGGTTGTTGCTGCATGATAAAGGTCACTGGAGGGTTGAGGTGTTCCCTGGCTGACCTTGAACTAGATGACGGGTCGGGGTCAGGGGTTGTTGCTGCATGATGAAGGTCACTGGAGGGTTGAGGTGTTCCCTGGCTGACGTTGAACTAGATGACGGGTCGGGGTTAGGGGTTGTCGCTGCATGATGAAGGTCACTGGAGGGCGTTGCTTTTCCCTGGCTGACCTTGAACTAGATGACGGGTCGGGGTCAGGGGTTGTTGCTGCATGATGAAGGTCACTGGAGGGTTGAGGTGTTCCCTGGCTGACCTTGAACTAGATGACGGGTCGGGGTCAGGGGTTGTCGCTGCATGATGAAGGTCACTGGAGGGCGTTGCTGTTCCCTGGCTGACCTTGAACTAGATGACGGGTCGGGGTCAGGGGTTGTTGCTGCATGATTAAGGTCACTGGAGGGTTGAGGTGTTCCCTGGCTGACCTTGACCTGATGACGGGTCGGGGTCAGGGGTTGTCGCTGCATGATGAAGGTCACTGGAGGGTTGAGGTGTTTCCTGGCTGACCTTGAACTAGATGACGGGTCGGGGTCAGGGGTTGTCGCTGCATGATGAAGGTCACTGGAGGGTTGAGGTGTTCCCTGGCTGACCTTGAACTAGGTGACGGGTCGGGGTCAGGGGTTGTTGCTGCTTGAAGGTCACTGGAGGGCGTTGCTTTTCCCTGGCTGACGTTGAACTTGATGACGGGTCGGGGTCAGGGGTTGTTGCTGCATGATTAAGGTCACTGGAGGGTTGAGGTGTTCCCTCGCTGACCTTGACCTGATGACGGGTCGGGGTCAGGGGTTGTCGCTGCGTGATGAAGGTCACTGGAGGGTTGAGGTGTTCCCTGGCTGACCTTGAACTAGATGACGGGTCGGGGTCAGGGGTTGTCGCTGCATGATGAAGGTCACTGGAGGGCGTTGCTTTTCCCTGGCTGACCTTGAACTAGATGACGGGTCGGGGTCAGGGGTTGTTGCTGCATGATTAAGGTCACTGGAGGGTTGAGGTGTTCCCTGGCTGACCTTGACCTGATGACGGGTCGGGGTCAGGGGTTGTCGCTGCGTGATGAAGGTCACTGGAGGGTTGAGGTGTTCCCTGGCTGACCTTGAACTAGATGACGGGTCGGGGTCAGGGGTTGTTGCTGCATGATAAAGGTCACTGGAGGGTTGAGGTGTTCCCTGGCTGACCTTGACCTGATGACGGGTCGGGGTCAGGGGTTGTCGCTGCATGATGAAGGTCACTGGAGGGCGTTGCTTTTCCCTGGCTGACCTTGAACTAGATGACGGGTCGGGGTCAGGGGTTGTTGCTGCATGATGAAGGTCACTGGAGGGTTGAGGTGTTCCCTGGCTGACCTTGACCTGATGACGGGTCGGGGTCAGGGGTTGTCGCTGCATGATGAAGGTCACTGGAGGGTTGAGGTGTTCCCTGGCTGACGTTGAACTAGATGACGGGTCGGGGTCAGGGGTTGTCGCTGCATGATGAAGGTCACTGGAGAGCGTTGCTGTTCCCTGGCTGACCTTGAACTAGATGACGGGTCGGGGTCAGGGGTTGTTGCTGCATGATGAAGGTCACTGGAGGGCGTTGCTTTTCCCTGGCTGACCTTGAACTAGATGACGGGTCGGGGTCAGGGGTTGTTGCTGCATGATTAAGGTCACTGGAGGGTTGAGGTGTTCCCTGGCTGACGTTGAACTAGATGACGGGTCGGGGTCAGGGGTTGTCGCTGCGTGATGAAGGTCACTGGAGGGTTGAGGTGTTCCCTGGCTGACCTTGAACTAGATGACGGGTCGGGGTCAGGGGTTGTTGCTGCATGATAAAGGTCACTGGAGGGTTGAGGTGTTCCCTGGCTGACCTTGACCTGATGACGGGTCGGGGTCAGGGGTTGTCGCTGCATGATGAAGGTCACTGGAGGGCGTTGCTTTTCCCTGGCTGACCTTGAACTAGATGACGGGTCGGGGTCAGGGGTTGTTGCTGCATGATGAAGGTCACTGGAGGGTTGAGGTGTTTCCTGGCTGACCTTGAACTAGATGACGGGTCGGGGTCAGGGGTTGTCGCTGCATGATGAAGGTCACTGGAGGGCGTTGCTGTTCCCTGGCTGACCTTGAACTAGATGACGGGTCGGGGTCAGGGGTTGTTGCTGCATGATTAAGGTCACTGGAGGGTTGAGGTGTTCCCTGGCTGACCTTGACCTGATGACGGGTCGGGGTCAGGGGTTGTCGCTGCGTGATGAAGGTCACTGGAGGGTTGAGGTGTTCCCTGGCTGACCTTGAACTAGATGACGGGTCGGGGTCAGGGGTTGTTGCTGCATGATGAAGGTCACTGGAGGGTTGAGGTGTTCCCTGGCTGACCTTGACCTGATGACGGGTCGGGGTCAGGGGTTGTCGCTGCATGATGAAGGTCACTGGAGGGTTGAGGTGTTCCCTGGCTGACGTTGAACTAGATGACGGGTCGGGGTCAGGGGTTGTCGCTGCATGATGAAGGTCACTGGAGGGCGTTGCTTTTCCCTGGCTGATCTTGAACTAGATGACGGGTCGGGGTCAGGGGTTGTTGCTGCATGATGAAGGTCACTGGAGGGTTGAGGTGTTCCCTGGCTGACCTTGAACTAGATGACGGGCGGGGTCAGGGGTTGTCGCTGCATGATGAAGGTCACTGGAGGGCGTTGCTGTTCCCTGGCTGACCTTGAACTAGATGACGGGTCGGGGTCAGGGGTTGTTGCTGCATGATTAAGGTCACTGGAGGGTTGAGGTGTTCCCTGGCTGACCTTGACCTGATGACGGGTCGGTGTCAGGGGTTGTCGCTGCATGATGAAGGTCACTGGAGGGTTAAGGTGTTCCCTGGCTAGAGGTGGGAAATTCATTGTCAGCTGCTTTAGAGTTTACTGCACCTTGGGGTGATAGTTATGGCTTCAGAAGAATGGCTACGGTGAAACTCCCGTAAAAGCAGCTTACGACTTCTTATTTACTAGTCTTAGTGCTATGCCACTTTATCGCTTCGCTTCATCAATTCGTTAGCACTGAGAACTATTTAATTAATTTCGCGCTGTAAGTATACAAAATATATGTATCTTGTAAGTATAGACTACTACTAATTTTAGCGCGGTTCCTTCCTCACTCCATAGGGTATTGGTGAACTTCTAATTTACTTTGAAAACGTCGGCAATATTAATAATATACCTGGCTTTTATATGGTAAAAATAACTAAAACATGATTTGAAAGGGTCTCTCCATAGTCTATAATAGTTGTTCATGTAGGGGCCCGTTGAAAAAAGTTCCTGCTACACCATGGTTTGATCATACCGTTCCTATGGTCTTGATTCCGTTTGTGCACTAGGGGGTGGTTCTAGAGAAGAAATATGAAATAATAACAACTATAATAACAACTAAATATAAGTAGCGAGTAATTCGTTTTTATTTTAGGAGACCCGGTGGCCGTGAGCACATAACACTCCGTGCCAAAGGTCGTGGATTAAATTTCCACAAGGGGTGGTGGCTTTTCTTTGAAAAAAATAAAAGGCATCAGCCCTATCCTGGATAGAAAATGGTGGTGACTTATAGATAAAGTTCTAAAAATCTGAGTTAATTATAATGGACGTTAAAATTTAAATGAATGAATTATTATTTTATGAATTGAATTACTAGTTTTCAGTATTATTTTTATTTAGATTTTCTCATCTATTACCGTATTTATTATTAATATTCAACTAATGTGATGTTCACATTTAACTTCCTAAATTTAAATAAAATACTATGTAGTTTTAGCACTTTCCTCCGAAGGAAAGTAGCTATTGAGGTTGCACTCATGACGGAATTTTTGAAATTTTTTTTCAAATCTTTATCGATCCTACCTAGTAGACACCGGAAATGACCCCCGTTAAAATTTATATATATATATATATATATATATATATATATATATATATATACATGTGTGTGTGTGTGTGTCTGTTCACACGATAGCGGCCAGAGTTTTTGTTTTTTCGACACGAAACTTGGTATATAGCATTCAATTAGCAAACGATTGAACGAGTTCGTTAACCACCCAAATCGGTCCACCGGAAGGGGGGGTTTACCCCAAACCCAAAACACTAATTTGACCATGCCAGCCGTAATATTTGTTATATTGTAACGAACCTTGGTATTCGCAGTGGTAATATAGAGAGAAAAGTGAGATGTAAAAATAAACTAAATCGGTTCATTAGGAGGGGGGGGGGGGTTTACTTCGGACCCACAATACCAATTCGCCACTACCAGCCTTGATTTTAGTTATATTTCGACGAAACTTGGTATTCGTAGTGGTAATCTACAGGTAAATATGTGTTGTAAAAAGAAACTAAATCGGTTCATTGGGAGGGGGGGGGGGTTTATTTCGGACCCAAATTACTAATATACTCATACTGGCCGTAATTTCTACTGTATTGTAACGAAACGCGGTATACGTCGTGGTTATCTCATGAGAAAGAAGTGTTGTAAAAATTAGCTAAAACGGTCAATCGGAAAGGGGGGTTTGTAATATATTTCAATAGAATAGCACGCCAGACGTAGGTTCGCAAGGCCGCCGCAAGGAGCGCTTTCTACCACTAGAGGGACTTTATCCTGTTCCTGCGTCAGATCAAAAGACGGAAAATGAAGTTTTTGTATGTTTATTAAGTAGTAAAATAACATTTATTAACAAAACGCTGGAAGCAAATTATTTACAAGATTAATAATTGAACAGTTCTCATAAGAAATGTAAATGAGCAGAACTATTCACGTTTTTATTTTATTTATATATGCTATTTGCGGCAAATTATTCAGTAATGTTTTTTACACTACAAAAATTCTGAGGAAAGTGCTTAGTTATGCAGCTCCTGCGTGACGGACTTTTGTATATTGTAAGTTTGTTCTGTGTCGTTAACTTAGACGAGGGTCCAAGAAGTCGTCTAAGTAATCCGTATCTTTTGTTCAGTTCTTGTCTTTTTAGTCTCGTGTGAGGGTTCCATGTCAATCGGCTGTCAAGGTATAATCCTAAATAGCGAACCTCGTCGATACTGGAAGTGGAGTGTTTTTTAGATAGACAGAAGGGCATGATCTCCGGTTGAGAGTGAATGTAACCTGTTTACATTTTTCTGGATTGACTTTTATCCTCCACTTTTCGCTCCAATGTTCTATTCCGGTGAGATGTTCCTGCTGGTGTTGGGATGCAACTGAAGGTTCAGGAGAGATTGATAGGATGGCAGTATCATCTGCGTAGGTTGTCAGTAGGGTTTGGGGTTTTGTGGGAATGTCCGCAGTGTAAAGAAGGAAAAGGAGAGGACCAATAATACTTCCTTGGGGGACTCCAGCATTAATGAAGCAGGTTGGGGAAAAAGTTGTGCCTTGTTTGACTTGAAAGGATCTGTTTGATAGGTAAGATTGGAGGACTAGGAAATAGGTGTTGGGAAGTACTCGCTTTACTTTGTAGAGTAATCCCGGGTGCCAAACCCAATCGAATGCTTGAGCAACGTCAAGAAAGGCACTCGTGCAAAAACCCTTACGTTCAAGCGAGGAGGAAATAGCATCTACAACACGTAAGCACTGTTGTATATTAGAATGATGGGAGCGGAAGCCGGTGATGGTTGGGAATTTTATTCGAGGATTCTATGATAGGGAGGATTCTTTTATAAAGGAGTTTTTCGAATATTTTAGACATTAATGGGAGGAGGCTGATAGGTCGGTAGGAAGATGGGCAGTCGGGAGGTTTAAAGGGTTTGGGAAAAACAATGACAATTGAATGTTTCCAGGGATTGGGAAAATGGGTTGTTGTTAGGATTGAGTTATGCAGGTATGTGAGGAATATAATGGCCTTCTGGGGGAGGTTTTTGAGTATCGTGGAGGTGATTAGGTCATAACCAGGAGATTTTTTAGGAAGGCGTTTAATGATGTGTTTCACTTCGGACGGATGGAAAGCTTTTGGAGGGAAGGACAGAGGTAGAGGGGAATTCAGGCAGTCTTCGATATCTTCATCATGGGAAGGGCTCGTTTGAGGATTAGGGGAAAATACTGAAGTTAGGTGAGTGGAGAGAAGGGGCGCCTTTTCTTCGTCACTTCTGGCCCAGGTTCCATCGCTGCGTTTGAGCGGGGAAGGGATCGGATGGAACTTTAGGATTTTACGAGTTACTGTCCACAAAGAACAGTCTTGTGTATAGAGGGTTGAAAGGTACTCGTTAAAGGACTCTGAGCGGAATTGGGACAAGGAAGATTTCAGCTGTCGTGTCAGTCTGTTATAGGCGTTTCTGACCGAGGGATAACGTGATCGGGGAAAATGTGGCGATTAAAATGTATATGAATAACTAAACGGATTTTGATTTTAGATATTATTTACTTACATTTCTACGTCCATATACAAGTAATACAGATTTTTATAGTGTGTGGAATAGGTTACTTTAGATATGCAGGTTATCATCGTATTCCGGCCAGGATAAGGCTGACGACACCTTTTCTTTTTTTGAAAGTAAAGCTATCGCCCCATTCGGGTGGAGAACCGAACCCACAGCCCATTTTAGATAGTCGGAGAGCTGATAACGCACTATTCATGAAGTGCTTTATGCACCTTGAAAATTTTGTTATAATGTACCTCTTGGGTAGATAAGAAGGTATATATGTGTTTTCTGGACATACCTTGGAACACCAGGTACTGGGCACAGGGGAAAGGTGCAAAACAATATTGCCCAAAAATAGTGTTTTATTCAGAAGCCAACTATCATTAATGTAAAAAAAATTGCAAATTAATGAAATTTTACAGTGAATAATAAATAAGGATGACACTTTTTAGGGGGTTAAAATGTAAATTTAAAAAAAAAAAGTACCTAGTTTTTATTTTTAATATAAATTGAAGTGCTTTATTTACGCTGCGATTTAAACAGCGTCTTCAATAAGCATATTTGAAAATAATTACAAAAGGGCAGACACTTTTGTGGCGTTTAATTATCAGGAAACATAAAAATTAATGTTGCCTATGTTAGACTGCAATACAACGCGCGGAACCGTAAGAGTGAATGAGAGCACCGCGCAGTTGTGGTTATTCTCTGTGCTCTCATTGCTTCTTGCTCACATGATTTTGTACAGCTGTCCTGGTTTAAATGGCAGCGTGAATAAAACTCTCATTTAATATTAGAATAAAAACAATTAAGTTTTGTTTTACATGTTATGTATTTTAAAAGTGTCTGCCTTATTTATTATTCATTGTAAAATAGTCTTAATTTTACATTAAAGATAGTTGCCTTCTGAATAAAACTCTATTTTTGGGAAATATTTTTTTGCACCTTTTCCCTATGCGCCGTACCTGGTGTTCCACGGCGTCTAGCCAACACATATATACCTTCTTATCGACCCAAGAGGTACATTATAGCATAATTTCAATGTGTATAAAAGACTTCATGAAACGTGTGGTTACTGGCTCATATAACTACATTATAAATTAGAATAAAGAAAGAAAAAAAAAAAAGGAACTACTTTCATCAGTTTAGAAACTATGTTTTAGGAGACAGAGATAACCTCTGGGATCATCTGTTATTATAAACACATGCACTTGACAGAAATAGGTTAGAGCACTACACACATTACACGTAATCACTAGACAGAAAACAAGAAGCATAAACGTTGCACACTTTCCCCAATCTCCATCGGCTTGATCACACCATGAAATGCTATGCCTGCCTGGTGAGGTTCCTCATGACAATCTTCTCTACTCTCCTAGTGCTGACAGTGCCTTTAGTGAACTGGAACACAGCGTGGCCTCCGATCGGCCAGAACGCCAAGAAGCTGCGGAGGTGTGACAACCACCAACGAACGACGAGACTGGATCACAGGAGGACTAGGAATACATGCTGTTTTAGCAAGAGGAAGCCCAGATAGCTTTGTACTTATGTCTGACTCTACAAGAATAAAATGTGTTGCTACAATCTCACGTGTTCATTGTGACAGGACAAAGTACAATCATTCTTACTTTAGCTCTATCGTTGTGGTATAATGAAATCCAACTTTCAGAAACTGCATTATCTTCATGTCTCTTTACAATACTTCTTTCTTGACGTATTTTGGGTAATATATATATAGTAATAAGGGAATTACTTATTAGCTTCAACGCAGGGTAACGAACTGACTCTCAGAGATCTGGATCATCACAGGGTCAGAGATCTGGATCAAGGCGTCAATTCAGTTATTGCCAATATGGCGACGGGATTATCAACGATTTGGGTTGACTATAGATTCAATATAACCTCGAGCAAACGAAAACGCGTAGCACTTATGTTAATGGCACAATTGCTATAAGTTCCCGCTCGCTCTAGGTTATATCGAAACTCTAGTCAATCAAACTTGTTGATAATATAGATCAACAAGTTAAGAGGGGGTCTCCCGTGGTCTAGTGGCTAGCGCGCTAGATTCATAAGCGGGAGATGGTGGGTTCGATCCCCACCGGCGCCCGAAATTTTCTCATCTCAGGGCTCGCTGAGAAAATTCCTGGCTGCACACTGGACGTCGGCGCTAATGGCCAAGATTTATGTCGATGCGCCGTAATAAAAAAAAAAAAATAGATCAAGAATGGTTTTTCGGTGGATAATGGACCGATATGCAATTTAACAGTGCTTCCTGGTTTCGGTAAAATAAACAACAAACTAGGAAATTGCTTAACAACAAACAAAAAAACACCAATGTACAAATGAATTGCTTTCTAAATAGAGTGGGAACAAAACGGTTACTATAAACACAATGTCCAATAGAATTGCTCATAGGAATAGACCAATAGAATTGCGTCATCGATGATCTAGATCTCTGAACGAGACCCACATTTTTAACCTGCGTTGAAGCTAATACGTAAGTATCAATAATAATATTGAGGGATGATGGCCGTGTTTATTAAGGCACTAGCATTCAATGCCTGGGGTCTTCAACTTCCAGTGTGGGGAGGGCGGTTTTTCCTTAAAAAATTACATTGTATGATTACATTTTAAATTAGCTGAATATCCGCGCTCCATCACGGCAGATAAGTAGTTATTTTATTGCGTTAGATAATGTTTCATTAAAATTAGCGCTACTATATAATTCTTTGCAGTTTATTATAGCACGGTTCCCGTCATACTATATGTTATTTGTCAATTGATAAATACATCCTCCATATCGCTGAAAATACAATTCAAAACACAATACATTCCTTGGAAAATTGGAGTAGAGCTAATGGTCTAACGTTCTCTATTGAAAAGACAACATCCATAGTATTTACTAGGAGAAGACAACAACCAATACACCAAATTACACTTAACCAAACGATAATACCTAACACTACAACACTAAAATTTCATGGCGTCATATTTGACCAAAAACTGACTTGGCTACCACACATAAAAGCAACGGCAGATAAATGTAAGAAGTCACTAAACATCCTAAAAATAATAAGTACCACAAAATGGGGAGCAGACAGGAAAACTATGCTTATGTTTTATCGCTCCTTTATAAGATCTGTACTAGATTATGGATGTGTGGCTTATGGATCAGCAAGAAGTGGTGCTTTGAAAATCCTAGACAGCATACACAACACAGGTCTTCGTCTCTCAATAGGAGCTTTCAGGAGTAGTCCTAGTGTTAGTTTGTATGCAGAAACAGGTGAACCTCCTTTACATATCCGTAGAGATATCCTTGTAACTTCCCTGATGCATAAATACAAAGCACTAGGCTACTCTCCGTGTCATCAAATAAGTATTGACAACCCACTTTCAGAAATTTACTCGAGACGACCGCAGGCACAAAGACCATTCAGTATTAGATACAGAGAAATGCAACATATTTCAAATTATTTAAATTCTGAAATACTAACTTGCGGCACACTACAAAAACCTCCCTGGCTTTTAAAAAATATATTTATTGACACAACATTAGCAACATATAATAAGAGTGATCCAACATCAAAATTAATCTATAAAAAGAATTATGCAGCTTTCATTATTGAAAACGCCGGAAAACTCTTTATCTATACTGATGGCTCTAAATCAGATGAAGGTGTGGGAGCTGCAGCTGTAATAGATAATCAAATTATATCCAAGAAGATTAACGATAACTCTAGTATCTTTACAGCTGAACTCCATGGCATCCTCATCGGTCTGAACAACATACCCGAAACTGACTACAGAGACATAATACTATTTACTGACTCTTTAAGCGCACTGAAAGCACTTACAGACAGATATACAACCCATCCACTACTGACAGAAATTTTGAATAAGACACAAACCCTAAACAGAAACACAACAATATACTGGCTACCTGGACATGAAGAACTCGGAAAAAGTTCAATTGCCGATTATCACGCAAAAAATGCTGTCAGACTTGTGACTTATGACGTACCACAAATAACTGCCAGAGACTTAACAATAGCTACAAAATCTACCATAAAACGTCATTGGCAATACTTATGGACACAACTAACTGACAATAAACTTCGGACCATAAAAAATACAGTTGAGGAATGGCCATCCAGTCTTCGCGACAATAAACGAGAAGAAGTTGTTCTCGCTCGTTTACGAATTGGACATACTCGACTCACCCACGAATTTCTTATGACAAGACGCCACAAACCAATATGCAACATATGTAACACAGAACTTACGATTAAACATTTACTGACTGACTGCCAGAGAAGAGGCAATTACAACATCCCGTATGATATGCATGAACTCCTAGGCAATGATAGCCAGTATATCAACACTATACTGACCTACCTCAAGAATACTGGACTATACAACCTTATTTGATGAACGTCTGCAATGTTGGCTTATAAGATATTATATTTCCATTGATACTAAGCTCTATTTATAGGTGAACCATAAGTCTAAACCATTACATGACCACACACACTTCCAACACCAATAACCATGCTGATTTCCTGGGATAGCTAAGTTCGGAGGATACTGTTCTTTGTGTTGTCGCCATTGAAGCGGGACACCAAAAATAAAATAAATAAATTGATAAATAATCAAGGTATAATGTTTCTTGATACTGTGGGGCTCCGGACGAGTGTCAACAAACAGATAATCTAGAGATAACCCGTTATCTATAAGGTTACCAATAACAGGAGTTTAAACAGTTCAGCGCTACTTTGGAGAGAAGAGCTCAAACCGATATAGTGGCTTCTCGAAAAAAAAAAAAAAAAAGATATATAGGTACATGAAGGGATGTTTATTAACCTATATTTTTTAACATAGTACCTGCAAACTTTTGCAGGAGCACATGCGCTCCTAAAACCCCGAGTGCGTGATATCTTCTCATTCTATCTCAAGGTCAGCGAGTCCCAAGGTATATTATTCTACATTTAAATATCAGAATCAGGTTATACATACCCCTAATAAAACTAACATTGAAAAAAGAGGTTAAGTTCCAGGCCCCTCCGAAAAAAGTTCATAGTATTGGACCAAGTTTTAGGCCAGCATTTAACGAAAAATAGCCAAGGTGGAAATGGACAAATAAATAAGAGGGTATTATTAGGTTCTTGGCAAATATATGAAGGGCCTACACAAAGCCCTTCATATATCACACACAAAGCTTATATCAGGTCCAATAATATGACATCAGAAATTTAATAGCAAACTGTTTTTGGGAAGGGCAAGGAACTTGGCCTATTTTTTTCACCGTAAGTTTTTTAAGGAAGATATCCATACATTTTGTAAGTGAATTTTGAGTTGTCGCCGTCGGCATTTGGCTCGAGGAGGATGACGGGGGGACATGACGATCGGTAGTTCGTCGTTGGTAGCTTTGCGAGTATACGAAGAGCTCTGGTGAAAGTCTCCAACTCAATGTTTCTGTATTTTCGTATTTTTTTCTTTAGTTTTAGGTTTTGCTTACCGAGAAGATTCATTTGATACCACAGATGTTGGGTTTCCGAAAAAGCAACAAGTATTTAACGGGCACTGGAAGCGCAGTCAAACACAACATTTCAGAATTTTTCGTTTATTCCTTTAATAACACTATAATGTCTATCATCCAGCAAAATTTGAAATCTCTATCTTTTCGGGAAGTGTCTAATAATTTTGGTGAGCGAGTCGTAAAAATTAAGTAGGTCCATTGCCTATATCTCAAAAACGCTTCCAAACACGCTCACATGAAACTCGCCAATTTGACTCAAATCTATTTGTATGATACTTGTATAAAATCTCATAAGTTTATCTTTAACTGATTTAAAGTTATGAGAGGGTAGACCGGAACTTGCCCTGGCACACTACCGTGGGCCTAGATTATTGGTACCAAGCGACATTTTCAAAGAAACGAAGAATTAGCGAGATTTGGCGAAAGTGAGTTTCATATTATCTTTCTGGGCTCAATAAAGTTGTATACGTGAAAAGAGAGTTTCGTATTATAAGCTGATTCTTGACAAACAGAAAAAATTCAACGACAGCAATGTACCATCACGTGAAAACGTACAGAACGACAAACATGAACGTATGTTAACGTCACTTGCAGACGACAAAATAAACCCCGAAGTTAAACTAATTTTCTTAGCTGAAATAAATTGTTTTTGTTTGAATTGGCCAATACAATTCCTAATTAGCAGTCTTAAGATTTCATAAAGACTTACGCAATGGCTGGAGATTTGGGGGGGAGGGGGGATAACTCTTGTGTAACTATCCTTTATTGGTTTCGTTAGAATAGATACTATAATGAGATGAATCTCATCAAATGAAAACTGATAAACACATATTATGTAATTAGTCAAACTTATTAAGCATTTTATCAATGGTTTCAGCACATTACCAAGGAACAGAGCTACTCAAATTGCACTTATACAACAAGCACTCCGGTTGCTATTACAATATTTTGAAAAATCAAACGTTCTTTTCCTGACTTAATTATTTTTATGCTGATTAACAATCATTTCTTTCCGATCTTTTCCCTTCGTAGAGTTTTATTCGAGAAATCATTTGTCCATTCGCAGCCATCTCGCCTTACCTTTGTCAGTCCGTTATGCTACCAACCATTAAATGCTGACTCTTCAAGCACTTCAGTTCGTTGCTAGTTTCACCCAATCCCTAGTTTCATTCAGGCTGTAGTAATTCTATTTTATATTTCAAATTGTTTTAACTTGATTCTGTTAAATTTAAAATTATTCCCAAGTGACATCTTTCCCGAAATAAGATTATAATTTTTCATTTCGTTGCAAATAATATAAATTCTCACCAAATAATCTTATCTCGTCGACACTTTGAATCTTGTCAGTTTTTAAAAAAGAGTTTCAGCGATCTCAAAGTTTTACGTCTCTCTCGTGCCTCTTCAGAAGCACTGTTTAAAATCTATTGCTTTAGGATACAGGCTGATTTCCCAAAATAAGTCTTCGGGAAATAGAAATTTACCACAAAGCAATCGATTTTAAACAGCTGATATACAGTAGCCATAATTGATCTTATCAGTCTAGACATGTCTCAACCTGCAGAAGGTTCCTTACGGTTAGGTGTGTAATGTGTATTTTTAAGTGCCCCTTAAGAGGCGTCAGAGGGAAGTGAAACATTTAGACCTTTTCTTGTAGAAGGATTTTTGATGAAGGATTCTGCCATTACATTAAGTACATAGTCACAAATAGAGTCACCATCATATAATGGTAATAATAAGTTATTAGAGTCAATGAGATTTTTCATAGCCATGTTTGGCCTAAAAGGAATGAAACGGCAATATACATGCTTCCATTTCCCAGAGTATGTTGTCGATAAAAATGCAAAGTATCGAATGTGAAGAACCGCATTTTTAATTTTCAATCTATACTGATTGCTGTGGACTGATGTAAGTTGTGGCGAACTCTCGAAAATTCAAGAAAAATAATTATCAATTACAGATAATCAAACTGAAGAATGTGCATTAAGTATAATTAAAATGGCTATGACGCCACCAAAATTATGGTGCTCGTATAATTAATATATATATATATATGGAAGAAACAGAGAAAGACTGAGAGCTGGAGGCATTAATGGGCAATGGAGAAAGCAATAGCATAACTACATTTTGCGATCTCTCTGCTGTACATGGATATCCACTCAAAGGCTTTCAGATTATAGTGACACATGTTACACACGTGACAAGCCAGCTGTCTATTCGGCTTCTCTATCAGCGTGTTGGGTGTTTAGACATAAATACGCTGAAAGAGCGAATCGCTACTGTCGCAAGCTCTGTATTCAATATAAAATAAACACGCTGGCGAAGAAGGTGTAGACGATCGGGTTTCGGTCAATTTGTTTGAATAAAACTACATTTTATAAATAAAATGAGTCGTATTTATTGCCAAAGTTTCGGCTTGTGTGACAAGCCATCTTCAAGGCTATGGAGAAGAGAGGGAACTGTTCCCTCTCTCTTCTCTATGGATTAACTTGATCCAAATATGAATAATTTTAGTTGCTAAAAAAAAAAAAAAAAAAAAAAAAAAAAAGACTTTTTCTCTAAATATTTCATATGCAACAAGTATTGCCAAATACATTCTTCTAATCATGGATGCTCTCAAAGGATTTATTTACACAAAAACCCTTACGTTCCTAAATCGAAAATAATATGATTAAAAGCCAACGGCTATAGCCACGTTGAATTCACCGGTTCCTGTAGATCACCATAGTTAAGCAACGTAAAATGTCTATTTTTTACATTTCTTGCTATTTCGATCAGCCGCGAATCAATTTTATTAATTCTGAATAATAAAACATTTTATAAAATGTTGTTAGAAATCTTTTGACACCTTGAGACGGCCTTAAACATAAATACCTTCAGAGCTATGAACAATGACGTCAATGAATATTTTTCATTGTAGGAATTGCTGAATGGGGGAAATTGATGTTGAGAAGGATGTTAGAAGTGCAGAATTTCCACAGGTATTTTATTTTCCAGAACTTTTTCAGGGTCTAAGCAAGGTTCTTATTCAGCAGAGCATTGCTCTTTGCTCTTGGGTCTAGAAAAATCCTTTTGAATATGTTTCTTTTACGCACATTGTTATTCAGGAATTAAGATTTACCGCGAACATTAAGTTTTCACCCCTCAAACATTTAACAGAAAATAGATGGGCCCTGGATTACTACGTATTCTATAATCACCTAAATGAAAAAGCTGTAGGATTGCCTACCTGATCTTCCTGGACACCTTGAGGTTTGACTTCCTTCTCTAGAATCTTATGGATATTCTTGGACGGTATCTCCAGTTCTGCCTTCAGTCTTGGGTTCTTATCGCCTTCCTTGTCCACCTTCTCAGACAGTCTGGCGACCAGCTTACCGTCTTTCTCGTCTGGGGACAGACAATAAACAGAACAACGTTATTCTACTGTTAGTTTCATGAAATATATGTAAAAATTGTGAACACAAAATCAAGTTTTACCTAATAAAACAGTCCGTCTCAATGGAATCAACGTTATATGCAAAAACGTTTTAATTTGAAGAATCATTTCTTACAGGTACCATCTGAGATAATACAACAATACTTTATTTGGTTAGAGAAAGGAAGCTCTCTTCTGTTCAAAGAGCACATAACCATCGCATAAGGACATAACCATAGCATTATCTCGAGCGAGACATTGAATTTCAAAAAGACACGTTACTTTTTGCTTACAAATTTTTAGTCTCTTCCAGACTGGGAGAAATAATCATTTTTTGTCTTCGATACTATTTACCACATTAAGGTTTCCTGGGGGTGCTTATTTTAAATATGATAATTTTTTTGTTGAGTAAAAAAATGTATTCTAGTTTACTTGAAAACGTGAGCATATTTTTGAATCTATTTGAATAAATAAATTATGATTTGACAATTGTATTTTTCTTTTAATTTACTCTGTAAAAGAAATGAATTGGTGAAAGAATCATGCCAATATAATTTTCTAAACTCGATATAAAATAAAGCGTTTTCAACCTATTTTATTTTATTTCTCGGCTCCTAAGGCGCATTGGACAACACATTTTGTTTATTTTTCGATGTAGAATCAGCAGAAAAAAAATTTTTTTTGCCTTCGAAAGGTACATCCTTATGTTTACAGATTTATGTTATATTTAAACGTACGTTGAAATAGCATTAAAATATCTTTTAGAATTTTTTACCTCCTCAATTTTTCAAACCTCCTTGTATATTTTCGAGACTACTCCTCATTTCCATGGAGATAAAGGCGTAGTCTTGGTAGGCAATTACTCCTCCCCCCTCCCCTCCCTTGGTTTTCCTCAGAAAGCTTCCTTCCCCCCCCCCCCCTCCCACCCCACCAGCCTTTCGCCATCTTCCATTTCCTCCTGCTTCCTTCCAATATTCTCTTTGGAACATTCCAAACTTGAAAATTCTATTATCTTTACAACTAGACCTCAGAAAGTTTTACACTCTTCAAACGGAGCACGCCATTTCAATAAATTATGTAATCCCGTGCTGTTATTCACTTTAGAGTAGGGCACAAATCAAATAAATGATTGAGAAATCGATTAAATTTTACTTATGACTAATCAATCATAGGATAAAATAAGTTAGTCAGATATGTGAAGTTAATCATTACTCGTCAATCAATAACAGTCTGTACTAATGAGTGACACGACTAACGTTGTAAATACTTTTAGTATTAGGCTAATACCAACTTGTTTAAACATACTATCTATACATTGGGCTTCGGAATTCCTTCATGAACCAGTTAATCATCAATCATAGGCTAGAAAGCAGTTAGTCGTCACTCATTAGTCATGGTGAAATATGATTGATCAATCACCAATCGTTGGTGATATTCCGAATATTCATTTAATCATTAGTTATTAGTCATGAAACAGTTTGCCCTACTCTGGTTCACTTATTATTTCTGGGTTTTCGCTTTTATTGTGTTGTGCCTATGATGATTTCGTGTAAAGAATCAAATAAAGAATGTTCCGTAAAAGCAGGTTTAGTATTGCTAGCTGGTGGGGGTTCAAATTCATTCAAATAAAAATATGTCGGAAACCCGTTCTAAAAACCAGGCTTTAATAATGGCGTCATTAATTCATATTTTTATGCAAACAAAGATACTTAAAATGAAAAAATGTTTTTGTTTATTTGGCAGAGATCTTTCCGAGTGATAGTAGAAAAGGCCAAATTTCCGCTACTGCCAGTTTGTGGTGCCAAAAAGGTAACTTTTCTTCAGGATTTTATTGCAGTAGGTGTTTTCATTTTTCCTAAAATAATAACTATATTTATTATTCGAGGCTTCCAGGAATGACACTAAGCATAAGAACGCTATGGAAAAGCGTTACGATGACGCAGTTCCTCTGAATTAGAATTTTTTTAAGTATTGACATGCCGAAACAAAGATATGAAGCCAAAAATTATGTTTCAAACATTTCCATCAATAACTCTTAGTTGCCTGGACTATTAGTCGCCAAATTTCAGATTTCACGATGAACACTGAAATTGTTCTTACGTTTGAAGGAAAATACATAAAATAGTAAAGATTAATATATATTATTGAAGGGAATGCAATACTCTACAACTCTATAACCGTTATTTATTTTTTGGTTGCATCGTTGAAGAGTTATTCGGTCAAAAACGTTAAAAAATGCGCGACAAAAGTGATTTTCCCCAAAATGACTGACGTTCAAGAGCGGATATTTCCAAAACTAAAGATATATCGAAACACTTTACTGATTAAAACTTGTAGCAAATTTAATCAGCTTTCATTTGTTACAGAATAGTTATGTCGCTAGGACGCAGGGTTTCCGAGATATAAGTGAAAACCCGAAAAATGGGACCTTCTAAACCCCCCTCCCCCCGACACAAAGGCTACGGTTGGGGACTTTTGACATGCTTCCCTCCTATCCAACCCAAATAAAGTTACGAAGTCAAAAATTTTGCTCCAAAATTTCCATCTATAACTGTTTGTTGCCTGGACTGTAAGTTGTAACCTGATTTTTCCTAATAACAGTTCATAAATAAACACTATTTAAACAAAAATACATATATACCTATTTTTTATTTATTTAAACATCTTGAATCGACTGGTAAAAAGAAACAAAGGAGAGAGACTTTATTTATTTATTCGTCGCTATTATGGTTAATTCTATTCCTTAGCAATGAGGTGAGAACTATCCAGCTTGCTAAAGATAGTTCTTACTTTACACGGATGGACTTTAGTTCATGGAACATAGGGGCGTGCTAAGAGTTGTTACCGCTGAGATTAATAGATAATCTATCTTATAATAAACAGGACCACAGATTGGAGAAGGAATGGAGCTGAAAGAGTTGGGATGATGAGCTTCTGGAACTAGAAGGTAGAACTACTTCTATAGAAGTGGGTCAAGAATCTTCTAACGGCCTCTTTACACGATAGCCTAGCTCTCTTCTTATCCTTTCCAGGAGTCCTCACTTCTAGCTGTGCTTATCACGCAATTGCCCATTAAAAACTACCAAACCCTGTGTTTTTCTCTGCTTTAGTCCAGTGGCTACACGGCAAGGAACCAGTTGATGAAATACCCAATCCGGAGAGCCATTAGTCTTTACTTCATATAGTTCTAAACCTCAGAATACTCAGTGATAGGCCATACAAATAGTTTATATTTAAATTTGGACATTTACATTATGCCGTTAGGCCGGCCACACACTATGAGGTAGACCGGACAGGTCCACCCGTGAGGTGCACCTGTCCGGTCTACCTGTGACCCACACTGTTCAGGTGTACCGGACAGGTTTGTCAGTCTTCAACATGGATCCTCCAGGAGATGATCTACTTTATCTCTCTCTCTATTTGCAGTAATATTAGAGACACGTAAAAACAAACGAAATAAACGCAAACAATGGTGTAAGGAATGGTTGCAGAGAAGAAATAAATTCACCCATATCAATCTGCTGAACGAATTAAGAGATGAACCAACAGATTATCGCAATTATCTGCGCATGAACGAATCAGTTTACATAGAGTTATTGTCACTTGTATCTCCTTTCATTCAGAAGAAATATACACTAATGAGGGCCGCTATATCCCCACACGAAAAACTAACAGCTACTTTGAGAATCTTGAGGAGTCAATTTTCCTCTACTCCTTTCGAATATTAGATTGAAAACTATTAATTTTACTTTTAGCCATACTCTCGTTTGCATTTGGATATATTTTCTGCAATTTGTATACTAATTTGCGATATGCAGCATCCCTTTTATTTCTATTGTGAAAATCATCGTCTTTTATTTTCCATAAACACGGTTCATTTTTATAAATTTCCATGAAATCACTAAGAACTTCGTTAATTTTATGAGACATTTTACACTTTAAACTGATTCCATAAATAAATAAATAAAAAGGCCACAACGGTAAAACAAATCAACACAAATCAGAGTTGCAGAAAACTGAGACCTCATCAGGTACACCTGACAACCCCCACACACACATGAGGTCTACTCGCCTGTCAGGTGGAAATAATCGAATTTTCATCAGGTGTGAGGTCGCCGGAAAGGGTAGAGTAGGGGTAGTAAAGTTCCGCCACAGACTATGAGGTAGACCGGACGGGTGATCCTGTCCGGTCTACCTCATAGTGTGTGGCGGCCCTTAGAGAGTATAGTGTTCAAACATATGAGACGTTGCGGATACGAAGGGCGAAATCAACATCGGACCAATTTATTCCCCACCAACCGAATCTAGACGCTCCAGAGAACCTACAGGTATATTTTATATGTTGAGTTCGCCCGTCATTCCCTATCAAAAACACAGAGAATGAAAACAAGCTGACTGGAAACTGCCATAGGAAAGTCAAAACTTCACTACTGGTGCGCTGGATGATGATATAAATAAAATGTTCTTTTCGTTGAAAGTGAAGTTCCTAGTCAATTATTTTATACATTGAACAAGTCAGTTCATGTAGTAACAAATAAGGTCTGCTTACAATTTCTTCATAAAAGAAAGACTAAAATAATAATAAACAGTTGTTGAGCTAATACAGTGAGTAACGTGTATAAAAGATTTGATAATGAACATAAATACTCAATGACAAAGAAAGAATCGAGAAAGCAAGAAAACCAGTATCTCTTGTCTAAAAATAATATTATTAAAATAAAAAATAAAGAAATAAGTTGTTAGAAAAAAATAATAAACATTTTAGAGCCAGAGGTCAAATTGAAAATACCTATTGAGCGTATGAGTATTACAAAAGAGAATTTAGGCGCCTTAAGAGGAATATAACAGCTTCCAAAGCGGAAATTACTCCCTCATCCTTGTGAAGTTTTACTCTAGAAAACACAATTAAAAATGAATTTTTCGCTTTCTTGAAATTTTACTGTTAAATGCAAACAGCGATTTTTTTGTATGTTCTTTATCGAGAAATTGTCCCTTCACAACTGTTTTTATAGGATATATAGAAAATTTTATAATGGTTACTGTCCGCATACCAAGATCTTTCAACAGTTGCCGAGATATTTAAGGAAATACACGCAGAAACGTTTCATGTCAGTGAATAAAAAATGTTTTTTAATACATCCTTATCTTCGACCGTCACAAAAATTGATGTCTTAGTTTGTATGAATAGCAAACGTCTGGAATAATTTTTAACTGAATCAATCGTTACGGACTGCTCATATTTTTTAATAAAATCTTGTTTTCTAATATTTCCTTAAATTCAAATGTTCCCCTTAATTTATTCATCTAAAGTTTAATAAAAGGAATATGTTTAACTCAATCCGTTATCTCTGAGTCCGTTATCTCTCAATCCGTTATCTCTCAATCCGTTATCTCTCTGTCCGTTATCTCTCAATCCGTTATCTCTCAGTCCGTTTCTGGTACCCAAAACTAGTACTTGGAAATACATAAGCGTAACACCTTGAGCAACAACATTTTTTCTTTGATGTTCACCGTAAAAAAGAGTGATCCAGTGGGGTGGTGGATAAGTAGAAATTATGAAAGTTTTAATGACCGGATTGTGCCAAGTCCACGTCATAAGCGGGTTATGAAGGGAGTGATGAAATTCGCTAAAATAGATAAATGAGGCGTTGAGATATTGTCGACTTGTGTTTACTCAAGAAATATAAAATGCAATTGAGTGGTTATTTGCCAAAAGTTGATATGTGAAATTGGACAATTTTCGATTTTTAGAGTTGTATTTTTGTATTTCAGAATTTGATCTGTCTAAAGAAAAAATTTAGCGGAAAAAAATGAACAGCCAAACGTGTTATATTAAAAAGTTTCACAACTCTAAATACATGTCACGATCGGCAAGGTAGGAAATTGTCAAATTTGACCAATCATCTCTTGGAAAATAACAACTGAATTGCATTTCTACTCAGGTATGTAGTAATGTAAAGAAGCAATAAAACCTTTCACTGAATTATAATTCAACAGGCATTATGGTGCTTAGAAGATTTAACCGGATATAATATATTTTAAGCTTTTATTACATTTTTAAATATTTTTTGTCGGTAGGAGTTGAATAAAGTTTATTCCTAGATAATAAAATGGTTATATAATCTAGTTTTATCGAGGTTTTATTTATTTATTTACACTTATTACACCTCTAACCTAGGTAGTGTCATTGGCACTTGGATTTATTTGAGACTTAAAAAGAAATAAAATGAACTAAAACGGAAAGTAAAAATAAAAGGGAGTAAAATATTGGAATTTAATAGCTTCAAACAAAAACTATCACCGATCCATTTGAGATTTTATTATGGAAGAAAGTTAAGAAAACATAATAATCTTTATCCATCCTTCATAAAAGAAACTGTACATTAATTTTAGACGAAAATAAGTAATGACAGAATAAAGAAGTAAAATAAAATTTATACGTATATATTAAAATCTACAGCTTATGTTTTACTTTCTACAATACTAGGAAAGTAATATCGTCCATACAAATGCAAAGTTTCGAATGTGAAAAGTTCTTTAGTACCTTGTAAATGACTTTATATATATTTTATCTTATTCCAATTACACTTAATGCACATTCGTTGGTTTGATTTTCTATAATTGATAATTATTTTTCATTAATTTTTGAGAGTTTGCCAAAACTCACATTAGTCCAAGAGCAATCAGTATAGATTAAGAATGAAAAAATGTGTTTTTCACATTCGATACTTTGCACAAATCACGGTGATTTGTATAGGCGTTCTTAGAGGTAAGAAGGCACGAACTACGTTTTTGGAAAATTCAACGAAATCAGCACGATGATCGAATCCTTTCAAATTCGTTGGATTATCGGTCCAGTAGTTGTTGGTATTAAGTCTATATTCTGATTATTAACTTTTATAATAAAATTCCTATTCAGCAGAAATGAGCAGAAGCTGTACAAATTAGCGGAATATTTGAATTAGATGGGGGGGGGGGTTGAAACTATAACAAAATTGTTATTTAGCAGAATTGGTGTATTAGATTTGGGGGTGAGGTCTATAATGAAATTATTTAATAGCAAAATAAGTGAACCGGATGATTGGGTAAGTCGAATATAAAATTGTTATTTAGTACAATATTTGCAGTAGATTTGGGGGTTGATTCAGTAATAAAATTGTTAAGTAGCAGAATATGGAGATCTATGGTTTGTATTTTTTTTTAACAAGGAAAGTAGCCCACGTTGCAATCGAAGCTAATTGAGTTCGTTAGATACAAATCAATTATAATACCTGAACTAATTATATTTATTATATCGATATCGGTTAGTATACGCATATTAGTCGCTAATGTTGGATAAACCAACCATTTTCAGGAAAATCTGATCAGTTTACGTAGCTGCTCCGTTCATGTTCAGAGCTTTCTTAGAATATGTAAATTGTTTGAAATATTTAATAGATATAAATAAAGTATTGCACATAATAAAGAAGGCTGTAGGATGGTCTATCCATCAAATAGGTGGGAACAGTGACCTGTAAATTGAACCGATAAAGTCTGCTCGCGTGGGATGCTTCGCTAAATGTCATCACTGTCATTAATTATTTCAAGATTCTCCCATATTTAAGTTGATAAATAAATTATTCTTTATAATGGGATTCAAATTCGAGCATTAGTTATTCCAGTTAGATAACACAGGCACACAAAATTAAAGAAGTGGTCTTTTCCAAAGACACCATACATGTATTCTAATCTATTTTGCGTCGCAGAGTCCGATTCCCATAAATTTCGCAAGAAGTTGTTTAAGAAAAAATAACTATAGCATCCATGGTTTTGGCGGTCAC
The DNA here is from genome assembly GCA_946811695.1 of Gonocerus acuteangulatus. Classification (NCBI taxonomy): domain Eukaryota; kingdom Metazoa; phylum Arthropoda; class Insecta; order Hemiptera; family Coreidae; genus Gonocerus; species Gonocerus acuteangulatus. The sequence goes on from OX328123.1 coordinate 31,247,828, forward strand.
TGGATTAAAATCCGAGGTCTGTTTGACCCCATCGGCACTAAATCAAGGTCATTTCAAGAATAAACATGTTTATTCGCAAAAAATGAATTTTTGACTGCGTATTCTGAAAGAACGGAAAGGTTTATGTTCAGATATGGGTTTTATTTATTTTTTCTATTGTAGTCCACAAGGTCATTTTATGTTCCTATAAAAAAAAAATGCAAAAATACTATTATGTACTATTGTGTGCTTTATAGAGCTAGAATACTACGTTGCTAAGTTCTGGGGGTCGCTGACTTTGAATCTGGGGTCAGTTTGAAGGTAAAATTTCGATTGAAGTCGTTTGAGAAGAACAAAAAAACAGAGCTTCCAAGGATTTGAGGCTCGCCGAATTCGAATCTAGGGTCCGTTTAATTCCATCGGTCCAAGGCCAAGGTGATTTCAAGTTTAAATTTGTTTATGAAAAGTGACTTTCTGAGTGCAGATCCTGAATGAACAGAAAATTTAGGTTTCTTTTTTTTTATCGACGCCTTAAATGTAATTTTAATATCACTTTATGTACCCTCCAGATCTTACACTTTCATAAGTTCTTATACGAATTTTTATTGCTTTTAGTGATGACGACGGAAAACGGGTTTGGTGACGGCAGTATGCTGTCATGGCCGTTGGTCAAGATTAGCAAGTAGGCTCGCAATCATCTTCGTCAAGCGACCGCAGCTCTACATGGAAGCTCTAGTTATTTTTCATAAACGACTTCATACGAAATTCGACCTTCAAATGCCCTAAAACCTGACGTGCTGGTGTGAAATGGACTCCGGATTCGGTTTCAGCGTGTCGAAATAGATAAGAATAAATGTATGGTGTCTTTGGAAAAGACCACTTCTTTTATTTTGTGTGTAATTTAGCTAAAAACTATCTTCAAGTCAAACAAGGCACAGCTTTTTCCCCGACCTGTTCCATAAATGCTGGAGTCCCCCAAGGGAGTATTATTGGTCCTCTACTTTTTCTTCTATACACTGCGGATATCCCCACACACCCCCAAACCCTACTGACCACCTACGCAGACGATACCACCATCCTATCAATCTCTTCTGAACCTTCAGTTGCATCCCAACACCTGCAGGAATATCTCACCACAATAGACATTGGAGCGAAAAGTGGAGGATAAAAGTCAATCCAGAAAAATGCAAACTCATTCACTCTCAACCGGAGATCATGCCCTTCTGTCTACCTCAAAAACACTCCACTTCCAGTATCTAACGATGTTCGATAACTTGGATTATATCTTGTCAGCCGACTGACATGGAACTCTCACAAGAGGCTACAAAGACAAGAACTGAACAAAAGATACGGACTACTTAGACGACTTCTCGGAACCTCGTCTAAGTTAACGACACAGAACAAACTTACGATATAGAAAACAATCATTCAACCCTTATGGACATACGGACTTGAACTCTGGGGATCTGCAAAAACATCAAACATCAACGGAATACAGGCATTCCAGTCAAAAGTCCTCCGTAAAATTGTAAATGCCCCTTTCTATATACCCAACACAAACCTTCACAATGACCTTAACATTCCATTTGTCCTTGACCTTGCAAAAACCCGCTTCCAAATGTTCCACTCCAAATTGTCCTACCATCCTAATCCTGAAGGTCAACCCTTATCTTCCCAATCCCATCCAGACAATCCTCACAGGCGACTTAAAAGACAGTGGCCCCGAGATAAACTAACATAGCCATTGTGATCATTAATCCATTTGTTTACCCGCCTTAGAAAGTACCAACAATGGTTGGCTTCTTCCAAATACTTCATTATTTTTAATTTGTCTTAATTTTTTTTTTTTTTTTTTTTGGTGCATCTACTGCTGAGGTCATTAGCACAAATTTGTCTTAATTTTACCGTTTTTATCAACTTTTACATATTATCTGTGTCAACAAACGTGACGATTGTACTAAATGATTTATGTACAGATTTCAAACAAACAAATAATAATAAAAAAAAAACTATCTAGGCAAACCCGTTGATCCTAGATGACATACGGGCTTGGCGTCAGTGAACGCCTGACTACTATCTAGGCAAACCCGTTGATCCTAGATGACATACGGGCTTGGCGTCAGTGAACGCCTGACTACTATCTATGCAAACCCGTTGGTCCTAGATGACATACGGGCTTGGCGTCAGTGAACGCCTGACTACTAACATCTGCAAAATTCTCTATTATTTTTATATAAATTATTACTGTATTTGTATGTATCATTACAATAACTTCAAAGTTCTGTACTATTAGAGCGTATACCCTCAGGTTTTGTAGTTGGAATCGTGTAGTTCCATCATGCAGGTATACAGGACGTGTACAGAGGTATAGGGGGCCATGTACTTGTTAGACAACTTCGACGTTCTTCTCGTTCAGCAATTCCTGTGGGGCGGACTTGAAGTGCCTCGTGTGGCAAGGACTTTAATGATGTTTAGTAGCTTTTCGGATTTCAGCCCTTAAACAGGGTGGAAACCTGTAGCTTGGCGCAAATGCCCTTGATGTTGACGGTGTAAACAATGTAACACAGTAATTTCTCCTAGAGTATAAACCCCTGATCTTGGAATAATTATGCATATTTCCATAATTTACGGGTATCACGTTTTTATTTTTATACAACAAAGTCTGTTTCGAAAAGTTCGGGTCAGATTCGATACCTGTCGACACTATTAATTAATTTTAAGGGTTCGATGGCAAAATCTTCTTGGATCTTTTTTATGTGAATGGTCTAAACCCAGTTTAATGAAGAAAGAACTGAAGTTTAGTTACCCCTGAAGTTTAAGACACACACACTAGAGTATGTGTTTATGGACCCAGTACTACCACGCGAAGTTTCGACAAGTTTTATTTTACTTTCCCCGGAGTTGTTCGTCCCTAGAATTGTAATTGTGCATTACGCGTACGCGTATTAAAGGCGCCTATTGGGCCTCGTATTTTTCGAACAATTGTCCTCTTTTATTTTTTTTAAATTTGATCAAAGACCTTTTCTGTGTAGAGGTATTATGCCTTGATTACCATTTTGTAGTGTCTGAGTTTTGCGCGCTTATAAATAGTTTTCTTATTACAAATGTTTTGTGATAATCTCAAGGTTGTCATCATTTTTTGAGAACTTTTTTCATTTGTGAACTTCTATAAATGTTATTCTTGGATTAGTTCCCCAACATACTTTAAATAATGAATTCTGTTATTTTTTCTCATTTTATGTTTAAAGATTTTGTTGCACTTTGGTCAAGTATTCTGTTTTGAGAAACGAAATCTTCGGAGCTACTTTCTCTGTAATTCATTTATTTGTTATTTTGAACAAATGCAGATTCGAAATATTTTAAATATTAATTCATAAGAAGAAATTTCTTCGAGATGAACATATAACGTATGTAATATTTATGCAATATGTGTCTGAATATATTATATATTGTAGTATTTTTTACATTAAACGTATAGGATGAATTATTAAAATACGAAGAGTTTTTCCCCAGAATATATGTGTGACTTTGCTTAATAAGTATGTCTGAAAGGGACTCTGTTAAGTGACTATGAAAAATTCATGGCTGAGGGAGCTGAGTGATTCAGTCACTCTAGCTACCAATTACAAAGCGTATTCACTCTTTCTCGTATACGTAATGTACTCACCGAGTCGTTCATAAAACACACACACACATTATAGCTCTGGAATGAGAAAATGAATTTGTTTAACGCTTTTGTCACTCATATTATATTTAAAAATATTCATTTTTATGTAAAATATAATAATTCAATTGCATTTATTAACGGAAAAATAATTTCAGTAGGAATAATTTTGTATGTGTTTATTTTACACTTTTTATTAAAATTTTTAATTTGAAATTAGCCTATTTTTTCATTTTTATTTATTTATTAAGCACATTAACGGTAAGGTTATTTCCTCATAAAATACTTGAATAATGTAACATGAATTTATTCAAAATGTATAATGTATATGCAACAAAATAAATTTAATTTAAAATTGAATATATGACATTTAAATTATAACAAAATAAAAATAATGATGGAACTTCTATAATACTGTATAATAGAGTAATAGATATTTTATTACAAATACAAAATCATAGAAGATTTAATATTTTCATTTTCAATTCTGAAAGTGCTCCACGAACAAACGCCCACATATTTTTATATTTACTTAATTTGATACCAAATTGTATTGTCACGAAGAAATTGGAACATCCTGTTTCTAATCTTATACTTATCAAATTATTTATAATTAAGGCGGAAGATCATTAAAAATGGAATAATATTATAAATTCATTTTTTGTATCCACATCGCAGACTTTTAGGTACCTCTAAAGGTTTTCAACTTAGAAATGTGGCAAGACATTGTTAATACAGTTCGATTTGCTTTTATTCGAATTTTACATAATGCGTACGAAATTACATTTTGTCAGATTTATAGTTAAATTATTAATATTAATATAAAATGGAGGAATATAAAAAGAATCTTTAGAAATTTATATTTTCTTATACCCGCATGATAACATTTTAATTTAATGAGGAGCTACAACTTAACCGAAAACGACTTCTTTTACTTCACAAAATCCCTTAAGAAATATGTTTACAGTAAGCTGACGTTCTTATTTCATAATTAAATGTATTTTCTATTTTATTTAAAGCGTATGCAGGGGGAATAACATTAATACATGAAGAGTGACACAAGTGCCCTCTGGTGTACCAGCTCTGAAGCTAGTACATACAGTTTTGATGGTGGATAAAGAGATATTTACCAATGTCTTTCATAGTCACAATTGAAAAACACTGATTTTTGAGTTATGCCACTTTAAAAAAACTAGTGAGACATGTATTATTTGATTAAATACGTTGGTGGTCAATGTGTAGAATATTTAAACTGCATCTAGGGGCCATATCTTTAAGAACGGTGATAGTTTTATTGTTTACATTATAAAAATTGATAAGTCCCAGTAAATATTGCGATTATACTTTTATTACATTGTAATTGATTGCCTGAATTTTAACTATTTCAATTTGCTGCTGTATCCCAAGCTATCTCCCACTTATGTACGTTAAAACTAATATATGGGAACTTAAAATGTCCCAATGGGAAATCTATTTTCGGAGCTTCTATAAAACAGTTTGGGTGAAAACTTATATTTACAGATCTCTCAAAAAGTTCTTCTGGATTATGCTGTTATGGAAGTTCTTATAAAAAGTTCTACCGGAACATTCATGTTAAAACTTTGTCTGTAAATAACGTTCGGGATGGTGAAGTTGGTGGAACCGTATTGGGATGTAGATGAAATAAGAGGCCTTTTCCCACAACAAGAGTTATATTGAAAGGGTAATGCCCTTTTCGTTTGCAAAATTCCATCAGTTTCCTGCTGGTTGTGTTACTAGTGTTCATAATTTTATTTTCATTTATTTATTTATGAGCATCCGCTACTAAGCAGATTCAATTAATACAATCATTAATTATAAATTTAATAATATAAATAATTATTCAACATTGCATGTGGTTCCGGTTATTAGTTAAAAATGAAAGTATTCTTAAGAAAATAAAACAAATGACACATATATAACACTAGTTGAATACCCGTGCTTTGTCACGGCAGATAAGTAGTTATTTTATTGCCTTAAATAATGTATCATCAAAATTAACGCTACTATAAAATGTTTTGCAGTTTATTACAGCATGGTTCTCGTCATACTATAAGTTATTCAACTATTGATAAGTAATCAAAGTATAATGTTTCTTCACACTAGGGCGCTCCGGACCAGTGTCAAGAAACATATAACCAAGAGATAACCCGCTATCTAGAGGTTACCAGTAACAGGAGTTATACTGGTATTTTTACACGATGTCATTTGGAAACACCCATTATATTTGCGAACATTATCAAGAAGTGTTCTGACTGGGGATGCTGATGGGTGAGGAGGATGTGCAAGGGTTCCGGATATTATTACCTCGGATGATTTAGCACTAGGTATGAGCACCCAGTCACTCTATGACGGAGAAAATCACAGTTTATTTCTAGTATTTAAATTCTGTACCATAGTTCAAATGAACCGCAAATAAAAATAATATTAGGTTATTGTCCTAGCAACGCATGCTGCCTAGGTTATTGTCCTAGCAACGCATGCTGCCTAGGTTATTGTCCTAGCAACGCATGCTGCCTAGGTTATTGTCCTAGCAACGCATGCTGCCTAGGTGTGAGTGAATAAGTGACTGGTATTTGATAAATATATAGTAGATCGAAAACAAGAGGCTAATTGAAGGGCTCAGTGCCAAAGGTGACTAACCCACAATTTTAATAAATTTGTGTCATTTACTTGTCCTGATAGAGAATTTTAAGTTTTATAATTGATATAAATGACCAGCCCTTACATCTCATTAATTACTATTGACTTCTGTTAGTTTGTTTTTGAACTTACTGCAAAGCTAAATCATGTGAGAGGCAGACTTGACCAACCCACACTAGGTATGGCTTTGTTAATGGTATGCACCAAAATGAGTGATATAGTTGAAGCTTCTCATGACTCTGTGGCAGATCCTGTCTATGAACCACCAAGGAATGTTCATGAACTACGCTTGTGGAGGCCGAAGTAACCTACTCTGGAAATCATTGCATTGTTCAATTATTGATACATAATCATAGAAATCAAAAGAAAAATCATTTTTCATTAATTATTAACCTTTCGGATATGTGGCCACTATTGTTTAAGTGTACGCTATAGCCCAACTTGACTATACTATTTGTTTTTCATTATCATGTCTAACTAAACTGTTGATTATTATGATATATTCATAAGAATAAGAATTTTATTTATCTAATATATTAAGGCCAATTAAAATTATTCCTGTCAACACTAATTTATTCCAGTCTTCTAAACTTTAACCATAATTTTCTCAGTTTGTTCTAATTGTGGCGTAGTCACCTTTGGCACTGAGACCATCAATTGCATATTAATTTATTATTTCTTTATTTTATTTGTGCAGTGCTTAGTTTGCTACTTGCACTGTATAAGTCTACAAAAACGTTAGTTGTAAAAGCAAATAATAAAACAAAATTAAAAGATAAAAATAAAAGGAAGATATATATATATATATATATATATATATATATATATATATATATATATATATATATATATAAATTTATTGAAAATATATGGAATTTTTATGAAGATACAAAAATGCTAGGAATAAAATGTACTTAGAACTTCCAGAAATCGAAGAAAGGATTGATTTCCCTCAATCAGGACTGTTCATTCATTCCAAGAAGAAGTCATCAGTAGGGATATCTACGATTATTTTTTTAGGTATATGTTTTACGCCGGGCTGTCTATAGGTTGCTAATTATTCGAAATATCAATGAGCTCATCCCAGAAAATAGCCAACTATCCAGTCAAACTTGCATCTCCACCGTTTAGAATCCGGCATCCTTGCTACCCTACCACGGCCTCCATATCCAAATATGTTGATCACTTAACAGATACTGGCTAATGATTCTCTGAAGGAAGCCGAATTATTTTTGGTCAGGGATGAGGATTAGTTCAATTATAAGGAACTAGGATTCTGATCGAAAAAGTTTTCAGGAAGTAGAAAAGTTTTATTAGAAAGGCTTCATACTTGCAAACTTCTTGAGAACTATAGTGGCGGAAGAGAAGTTAGATGATGCGTAGTCCAACTCGGGCCAGCATAGAATCCTTCCGTAGAAGACACGTACAAAAGTTACAGTGGATGGCCAAACATTACGTCAATAAGAAATATAATGAATTCCAAATTTTTTTTCTGTCAATCAGGTTTAATTTTTTTTCTAAATTCTACACTTTGGTCTGGCTCGTATATTTTTATCATATTCCATATCATCTCGATGCAATTGAAGCGCCATTTTTAGCCGAATTCGCATCCAAATCAGTTATTTTGGAATGACTGGGCTTTTGATATAAATAGAAGGAAAAGTTCAATCGTGCATTTGTGAACTTTTAAGGCAAATTTCTCTTTCTCTCTCCTTCTGTTCGGCCATTTGCAAAGATTCATATTATTTTTGGAAGAAAGAAGAAAGCTTGTTTAGCATGTTCATCAAGAAATAAAAGATCAGGTGAGGCACATTTTTAAGGTAGATAACAACATCTTTCATTATTAAAAGAAAATATTCCTCTATTTTATGAAAAAGCGACAAAATGTGCTGTATTTAGGTCAACGTTTCCCCAAATTCTTGCGTATTTTTAGTAATCTCTCTGGAATACGAAAAAAGAGGAAGGGGCCGAATCCGCAGTCTCAAATTAGTTTCAACCTCAATATTAAGTCTGCCGGTGTTCTAAAAAGAAGAATCGACTGAGATGGCTCGGATACCTCCTACAAATGGAACCTAACAGAATTGCTAGCGAAACCTACCAAGGCAAAGGAATAGGTCGATCCAGAGCTAAATAGAAATAGAATGCGAAGAAGGATATGCAGAGGGCTTGAAGGGAAACAAAATGGGGAATTTTCTAGCCAGAAGAGGAGTGTATAGACTTCCTTTTCACACTTATCGTCCTTAGCATGTCAATCTATCGAATATGCAAATCGGGGCAAACTAATGAACGAACATATTCTATCCATTAACGAAGTAATATATTAAAAATAATAAAATAACAAGAAATAAAAACAGACAAAAAGAACAGTTCAAATAAACGAAAGTTTTAAGCACTTATTTCTCCGATTGACATCGCTTAAATCAAAACTTTCTTCAGCATCTTTTTTGTAGAGCATTTAGTAAGCTTTCTAATGGTAACCTTCCGCTTACGTAGATTCTCAACCGTTTTTGAGATATTAATGAAAGTATACGATGTTCCCAAAACTTTTCATGTCTGTTCATAAAATATTTTATTCTAACCCTTCCTTAACTCCAAACGTAACCAAAATTTCAACATATTAGTTTTGATGAAATTTGAACATGCAGAAAATGTTTAAACTGAATCCCATGATTTTAAGAACCCTAACCAAACGAACTTGACCTTTCAAATTAGACGAAAGATTTTTGTACCAAATTTCATCAAAATCGGACTATTCATATACATATAAATATATATATATATATATATATATATATATATATATATACAAATTTGAACCACCGCCATTTTCGGTCTCTAGGAGTTCTGAAACGCAAAATTTTCTAGTTGGCACTTCCGGATTGTTTCATGAGATCAACCTTATAAGCGGGGTTCCTCCCTATTGTGTACTTAATATTTATAATTTATTTGAATATAGTAACTCATAATACTATCTTTATTCACAACTCATAACATACTAACTTATTAACATTTTTTTAAGCAAAGGTTAACACAAACATATGTAACACCTCCCCCCGTTATAAGTCCAGCCGATTAGGTTGTCTCCTTCTCCTCCCTGACCTCCTCGGTGGCAGAGGTTGCTGGTCCTCCACCTGCTGCTCCACTGGCTGTTCCTCAGCTGGGTAGTTTTCTTGGACTCTGTCCTCCTCAGCTCTGGTGTCACCATCATCTTGACGGTCTGGTGCTGACCCCGACAGTTGCCAGAAAGTATTCCTCTTCTGCTCTTCCAGTTTTTCAACTTGGGTAGCCCATATCTGGTCGATGTGTCGCCGAAGCAGCTTTTTTCCCACTTCAATAATATAGTGGAGTAGTCCACATCTTTTTAAGATTTTCCCAAAAGTCCATTTTTCTCCCTTCATTTCATAAATGCGAACTTGAACTGGATCGCCGGGCTCGAATTTCCTAACACTTTGTTCGTCATTACTCGAACCTTGATTATTCGTTGGGGTTTCCTGTACCGTCGTCAGGAGGGTTCTCATCTTCCTGCCAAACATCAGTTCGCATGGTGAGATTTGTGTAGTCGAGTGCGGTGTTCGACGATACTGCATTAAAATCAGCTGTAGTTTAAAATTAATATCACATGGTTCACGAATCAATGCTTTAAGTCCTTTCTTCACAATTTGAACATATCTTTCAACTTGTCCGTTTGTTTCGGGATGATATGGAGCGCTGGTTTTGTGGATAATATTATTATTTTTCATAAAGTCTTTGAAGTTTTTACTCCGAAACTGGGGTCCGTTGTCGCTCACTACGACCATAGGGATTCCAAATCGTAAGAATAGTTGCCGAAGTGAAGTCATTGTCCAGGAAGAGGTGGTATCATTTGTGGTGAAAACTTCCATCCATTTCGAATAAGCATCGACAACTATGAAGAAGTGAGTCCTCATAAATGGTCCAGCAAAGTCAATGTGTATTGGCTGCCAGGGTCCACGAGCCGGCTCCCAAGGGTGGATTGTGGTCTTCGGTGGATTGTTGGCGTTCAGAGAACATTTCTCACAGGATCGAGCGAGCTTCTCCAAATCACTATCGATGTTTGGCCACCAGCAATAGCTCCTTGCAAGGTTCTTCATCTTGGTGATACCGGTGTGTGCTGTGTGAAGTTCTGTCAGGATTGCTGTCCTCAACGATTTTGGAATAACCGCCCGACCTCCTCGAAACTGAACATCATGTTGAATCGAAAATTCTTCGGCCTTAAGCCCTTCGCTCAATTTTTTTCCAGTTCGCAAATTTCCCACTATACCAGAAATCCATTCATCACGTTTTGTCTCTTCTTGGAGCTTTTCAAATGAAATGTACATCATTTGTATCTGATTAAAATAAAATATTTGAGCTTCGTCTCCTTTGTTATCCTCTTTCTCCATTCGTTGTTTATCATCCCAGGGAAAACGTGAGAAGAAATCGGCGTTGGCATGCTGATTTGTGCCTCTGTATTTAATGTCGTAATTAAAACCTTGTAAAAATTGTGCGCAATGGAACAACCTAGTAGCTGACATACATGGTAATGATTTTTGTGGATGGAAAATGCTCAGTAAGGGTTTGTGATCCGTTATGAGGGTAAATGGTCGGCCATAGCAATATTGGTAGAACTTTTTCAATCCCCAGTAGATTGCGGTCGCTTATTTATCGATTTGGCTGTATTTGCGCTCGGCTTTGGTTAAGGTTCGCGAAGCGTACGCAGTAGGTCTTTCGTTTCCATCCTTCATGCGATGAAAGAGAACTGCTCCAAGTCCATAAGCCGATGCATCAGTAGCCAAAATCAAAGGTCTGTCCGATCGGTATGTCGTAAGAACGCGATCGCTGCTCAAGTCCTTTTTAATTGTTTCAACACTAGCACTGCAATCCGATGTCCATTTCCACTGAACATCTTTCCTCAAAAGTTGATGTAATGGATGTAATTTAGTTGCTAGGTGTGGGATGAATTTGTTGTAGTAATTTACAAGTCCAAGGAAAGTCCTGAGGCTATGGGGGTCCTTTGGTTCCGGGCAGTTGACAATCGCTTTGATTTTATCCGAATTTGAATGTAAACCGTTCTTGTCAATTTTGTGTCCCAAATAACTAATCGATGTTTGAAAAAATTTGCACTTGTCCTTATTTAGTTTCAGTCCATTCTCTTGAATTATTTTGAATACTTGTGTCACCCTTCGTAATGTTTCTTCATAAGTCTTGCCTTGTACCAGTAAGTCGTCAAAGAAGTAACTAACTCCAGCAACTTGGTGAAACATTTGATGCATTATTCTATTCCAAATGCTCGGTGCGTTCTTAACACCAAACATCAGCCTATTCACCTTGTACTGTCCTTTTGGTGTGCTTATGGCCTGCATGAGCGCACTTTCCTCGTCCATTTCCACATGGAGGTACGCCTGCTTTATATGGAGGGTGCAAAAGTACTCACCGCCGCTCATTTTAGCGAAAATATCCTCGATTGTCGGAATAGGGAAATTGTCATCTTTCAATTGAGGGTTCAGGGTACAACTATAGTCGGCACAAAGCCTCACCGCTCCGTTCGGCTTCATGATCGGTGCGAGTGGAGTCCCCCAATCCGATGTATCCACCTTCGTTATGATGCCCTCTTTCTCGAGGCTGTCGATCTCTTTCTCAACCATATCGAGTATCGCGAACGGGACTCTACGGGGCGGCAAGTATATCGGCTTTGAATTGTCTTTCAAGGTTAACTTACTCCTGTAATTACGAACCTTCCCGATTTTCTCTGAAAAATATCTGCGAAGTCCTTGAACAATTTATGCGTATCTCTACTTTGGCCATTTCGCTTTAGATCAGAAACATTTTTTATTTCAGGCCAATTAAGTTTTACTTTTTTCATCCATTCCCGGCCAAATATGTTGTCCACTTTTTGTCTAATGACGTACAGTTTTCCCCGAAATGTTTGACCTTCATAAGAAACATCGACCAGAGCAATTCCCACAGGTTTAATAAGTTCCCCGGTGTATGTCCGCAAACGTACCTTTGTTGGTTCTATAGGATGGTGTCCGACCACACGGTGAAATTCACTTTCTGAAATTGTGGACAATGCGGCCCCCGTATCCAACTCCATGCTAATTTTGGCTCCATTAAGTTTTAAGACCACCATAAACTTCCCATCCCCCTTGGATTGGTACACGGATTTCATATGGTGCTCCTCATATCATTTTGTTCATATTCTCAACCCCCGGGCTCCTGAGACAGACGCGAGCGATATGCCCCTTTATCTTGCAGTACCTACAGACAGCCTCCGTGAACTTACACCTTGCAGCTCGGTGAGAAGTAGCCCCACATCTATAGCAACGGCCTCGAAGCTTTGCAAAGTCCCCGGTCTTGCAACCTGTGTTGTTCCTTCCGTCCTGATTCCCTTCTCTATCTTTAAGGTTCGTACCGCTCTCTGCCTGTGCGAATTTGTTCCTTAAAAAGTCTTGTTTCCCACCTTTCCCTTTGCTGTTACCTAGTTTATTAATAACTTGTTCACTGTTACTAGATTTTCCAATCATTTGGCTATCTAATTGAGCGGTCTCCATGGATATGGCTAACGTTACCGTCTCGTTGAACTTCATTTTCCGTGTAACCTGTAACAAACTCGATCTAATGCCATTATCTGTAAGGCCTCTTACAAACTGTGAACGTAGATGGGAGGCCACGGTAGTCCCATTACAATGTTCGCATACGAAATTACATTTTGAAACTTGTTTCCGCAAATTACGAGCGTACTCGGTGATCGATTCTTCCGGATTTTGAAGCCGCAGCACAAATCTGTGTTGTTCTGCTATTTCCGATGATACAGGATCAAAATAATTTTCCAATGTAGTTATCAGTTCATTATATGGCTTATCAAAACATTTGTCAGGAGACGTTAGGCTACATAGTATTCCAAAAACAGCAGGACTCAGCGAGTTTATTAAAATTTGTACTTTGGTTTTATCAGCCGTCTGATCTTCTAAAATTCCTTTCATCCTCAAATAGTTTTCTAATCTTTCTTTGTATAAGCCAAAGGTCTCCTGGCTTTCATCAAAAGCTGTTAAAGTAAATCCACTTATGTTGATTCGCTGCTCTTGAGCCGGTCCCGCTCGAAGCGTACTCAGAGCCTCTATTAGTGCTGAAATTGTGACGTTACCTTCTGCCATTGTACTTGCCTGGTTCGAAATACCTCGTCGCCACTATTGTGTACTTAATATTTATAATTTATTTGAACATAGTAACTCATAATACTATCTTTATTCACAACTCATAACATTCTAGCTTATTATCATTTTTTTAAGCAAAGGTTAACACAAACATATGTAACACTCCGTATGAAGGGAGGGAGGAACCGCGCTAAAAATGGTCTTATTCGATACTTCATTGAAGGCATTAACGGCTATTCTAAAAGGATTAGCGTCGTGTCAATTTGCGGCAGTGTTAGTGTTGTTCATTTGAAAGGGGTTACTCCTCTTTTTACCTCATGAAAGATCAAACCTACCAATAACTGCTTCTATTCCTTCACTTATGGCACAACGCATATGAAAGGAAACGGGCTAATTTGACGCACTCCTGCGAGTTGGATTTTTTTTTAATATAGAAATTAATTTTATTGTAGTTAATTTTTAAAATAATTACCTACTGTTAAAGAGCTTAGCGATATTTTTATCGCCTTTTAGCACTTTCCTCCGAAGGAAAGTAGCTATTGAGGTTGGACTCATGACGGAATTTTTGAAAAATTTCTTCAAATCTTTATCGATCCTACCTAGTAGACACCGAAAATGACCCCCGTTAAAATTTATATATATATATATATATATATATATATATATGCATATATATATATATATATATATATATATATATATATATATATATATATATATATATATATATATGTCTGTTAACACGATAGCGGCCAGAGTTTTTGTTTTTTCGTCACGAAACTTGGTATATAGCATTCAATTAGCAAACGATTGAACGAGTTCGTTAACCACCAAAGTCGGTCCACCGGAAGGGGGGGGGTTTACCCCGAACCCAAAACGCTAATTTGACTATGTCAGCCGTAATATTTGTTATATTTCAACGAAACTTGGTATTCGTAGTGGTAATATAGAGAGAAAAGTGAGATATAAAAATGAACTAAATCGGTTCATTAGAAGGGGGGCTTTACTCCGGACCCACAATACCAATTCGCCACTACCAGCCGTGATTTTTGGTATATTTCGATGAAACTCGGTATTCGTAGTGGTAATCCACAGGTAAATAACTGTTGTAAAAATAAACTAAATCGGTTCATTAGGAGGGGGAGGGGGTTTACTCCGGACCCACAATACCAATTCGCCACTACCAGCCGTGATTTTTGGTATATTTCGACGAAACTCGGTATTCGTAGTGGTAATTTACAGGTAAATATGTGTTGTAAAAATAAACTAAATCGGTTCATTAGAAGAGGGGGGGGGTTTACTCTTGACCCAAATTCTTAATATACTCATACCGGTCGTAATTTCTGCTGTATTGTAACGAAACGCGGTATACGTCGTGGGTAACTCATGAGAAAGAAGTGTTGTAAAAATGAGCTGAATCGGTCAACCGGAAAGCGGGGGTTTAATTTGTAATATATTTCAATAGAAAAGCCCGTCAGACGTAGGTTCACAAAGCCGCCGCAGGGAGCGCTTTCTACGACTAGGGTGACTGTATCCTGTTCCTGCGTTAGATCAAAATACGATAATATGAGGTTTTTTGTATTTATTACGTAGTGTAATAGGTACCATGTGTAAACATAACTCTGGAAGCAAATTATTAATTGATCAGTTACTCATTACAAATTTAAAAGAGAACTATTCATGTTTTTATTTTATTTATGTAGGATATTTTAAGCAAATTGTTCTGGAAAGCAATCTACACTACCCAAATTCTGAGGAAAGTGCTTAGTTATGCAGCTCCTGCGTGACGGACGTTTTATTGTTACTTAGGTTTAAATTAAGCAATATGAAAATCTAAGTTTGTGCTCAAAATTATCTTCGCAATTACCACAACGTTACCACTTATTTTTCCCGATTTATGTTATTTTATATTTCTATATATTTTGGTAATTAATTCAAACCGAAATACAGGAATTGAAGGTAGGATAGAGTGCATTCTACTAGGTCTGTAGAGCACGGCCTTCGTGTATAGAGCTAATAGGGAAGGTATAATGAATCCGCCAGTGATAGGATCAGCATGCCAACGAGATCACAAAGATAGAACACACCCTCCATGAATTACCAATACTCTGTTTAGCTATCGGATCAATATCAGTGAGATTGCGCAATAATGTTTACCTTCCGCCTATGGCGATAGAATGTTAGAAAGAAAGAACACTTTAATAAGATACATTAATTAAAGAGAGGCTCACCAAATTAATGGAGCTATGAAGCGACAGAGCTGTTCTATCAGTCGTGAGATAAATGTTTATATAGACAAAGAGCTGGTAACGCACTTTTCATGAAGTATTTTATGCACCTTGAAATTTTGCTTTAATTTACCACGCGGGTAGATAAGAAGGTAAATATGCGTTGGATAGACTTACCGTGGGACACCACTGTACTGCGTTCAGAGTACCAGGTACAATTGGGGAAAGGTGCAAAACAATATTGCCCAAAAATAGAGTTCTATTCAGAAGCCAACTATCATTACTGTAAAAAAATTGCTAATTAAGGCAATTTTACAATAAATAATAAATAAGGCAGACACTTTTAAGGGGGTTAAAATGTAAATTAAAAAAGAAATATTAAATGAAGTGCTTTATTCACGCTGCGATTTCAACAGCATCTTCATTAAACATAATTGAAAATAACTACCAAAGGTCAGACACTTTTGTGGGGTTTATTTATCAGGTAACAGGAAAATAAATGTTGCCTATGATAAGCTGCAATACAATGCGTGTAACCGTAAAAGTGAATGAGAGCACCGCGCAGTTGTGGTTATTCTCTGTGCTCTCATTGGCTCTTGCTCACATGATCTTATAGAGCTGTCTCGGTTTAATTGGCAGCGTGAACATTTAATATTAAAGTAAAAACAATTTAGTTTTTGTTAGTGTCCCTCTTAAAAGTGTCTACCGTATTTATTATTCGTTATAAAATTGTCTTATTTTTACATTAAAATAATTGGCTTCTCAATGAGACACTATTTTTGGGTAATATGTTTTTGCACCTTTCCCCTATGCGCAGTACCTGGTGTTTCACGTTAAGTCTAGCCAACACATATTTATATTCTTGTCTACCCAAGAGGTACATTTTAGCAAAATTTCAAGGTGCATAAAACATTTCATGAAACGTGTGGTTACCAGCTCTTGGACTAATACGAGTTATCTTTGATTTAATCCAAATGGTGGGTTATGAGCGTTCGGAAGATGTACTTCTGATCACTTTGTACGCATGATTGTGCTTCACTAAGATGTTCCGTTATGGTTCTTCATTATTTTGTTTTTAAGAGTAAATATGGTGGCTCATGATCCTAAGGGAGTCTACTAATATTCTATTAATTTTAGCGAGTTGGATTAACTAGAGTCTTGATATCTTCTGGAGCGAGCGTAGCGAGCGGAAACTCATAGCACGTATGCCCATAAGCGACAGGTTACGACGGGCTGTCATTGCAAAAGGAAGTGTTCCACAAACAAATGCAGTAGTAAAAACAAGGGCGTTTTGTTCAATTCAAAGTGTCATAATAGTTTAAGAGTTGTTGCAATAAATAAGATTTTAATGACATAATTTAGTAAGTTTTTCATTACTATTATTTTCCTTTCTCATTTTAAATGTACTGTGTGTTTTACGTTCTTAGTCATTCCTCTCAGAAAGAGCGGCGAAAAATGTATCGCGACTGAATTACGGAGAAGAAAATATAAATCTCAGAAATACTCGACATTCACCATTAGTGCATGGTGAATGTCGACATTCACCGGTGAAAGTCAGAAATTTGGATATTTAACAAATATTTCGGACATACACCAAGCCACTAGGTAAGTGTTTGTTGACATTCACAGGTGAATGTCGTCATTCACCAGATTTCAGTGTTTCACCGTAACATTATATATATATATATATATATATATATATATATATATATATATATATATATATATACATCTATATGTATATATAGATGTAACTTATAACTCCAACTTGCATTATCGGCCGACCCTAAAATCGGTAAGGCTGAAAAAGTAAACTTATATCCATCTATCGGAAAAAGCCTGCTATTTTTGATACCCCTAACTTGCTGAGAGTGCAACTTTCTACGTTTGAACTGGAACATTGCTTTGATCCACATCCACGTCTAGTGGAAACCTCATACGGAGAAGTTTGAGTATGCATGTTACCCAACAAGCTCACCAACTTCTGCTTTGATCCCTAACCGCTGCTCACCATCCATTATACATCTCCTCTTTCCTGTCTCTATCTTAGCATTCCCTTTCATTTTCTTCTGATATCGTTCCCTTAGGAATGTGTTCTGTTGAGGTATACTTATGAAATATTTCTATTTTTTGAGCGATGGGACCTCAGCCAGACACAAAAAATGTGGATATTTAGCTTTCAGGTAATTAAAATGAAACATTTGCCACTTGGGGAAGTGGGCTGTAACACCAGAGGAAATTTGTGGTTTTGAAGACAGTAAGACTGGTGGGAGATACCGAGAAGTTGGAGAAGATTACAATAACTTTGTCCAGCAGAAGGAGGGTTTATCTGTGTCAACCAGCACCAGTTCCAGCGGCTGTAATTTCCGTTTTCTCAGTAATGATTATTACGTTTATTTGTTTAAAATGAAGTTGACCAATACTGTTCCCTTACAGTGAAAATCGGTAGATAATACCCTGAACCAATGTGAAAGGTTCTGATTTTTAGAACGATTGTACATGGCTAATGAGAAAGATGAATTGTGATTTTTATGAATAAACGATTATTACCATTTTTTTAATAAAATTTAATAAAGGGGTTTGAGCTGAAGTAATGACGAGTTTTTTATCATTGAGCTTCAACTAAATTTATGTTAATTAAGAAACCAAGAATGTGGCATTTTCAATTATTGATGCTCCCTGAAAATAATTCACTCTGCTGGTTGTGAAAGCATTAAAATTTAGGGATAGTTTTAACGCGGTTCCTCCCTCCCTCCATAGGAACGAAACCCGCTTATGAGGTTGACCTCATGACGCAATCATCATGCCGAAACGAAAATTTCATGTTTCAGATCCCATACATCAATAGTATAACGGTGGTTCAAATTTGTATGTATTTATATTTGTCTGTTAGCTCTCTAGGTGCCTGACAAATGGTCCGACTTTGAAGAAAGTTAGTCGAAAAATCTTTCCTCTAATTTAAAAGGTCTAATTCGTTAACCAGCAGAATCCGTCCACCGAAAGAAGCTTTTTGGAGCGAAATTCGCGCGAAAAAAATCGTAACGCTGACGTTTTCGAGTTCGTATGCTTCGAGATAATCGTTTTATAAGTTTATTAACGTAGAAAAATTAATGAAACTATTTTTCATCTAAATCGTTATTTTTGTTCTAAATATACATCGAGCCGAACATAAAATGTAGCTTCTTTAAGGTATATGGAAATCATAGAAGCTACACACACTTTTCCTCATCATTTTGACATTTCCGAGATCCGCTGATTTCAGATGCAGGATGTCAATACACAATCTACATAATGTCTCCGGAAAGATTTTTATCCCAAATTTTCATCGAATGCCCATTTTTGTTGTCCTCCATCTGTAAAGCCCGAACAATGTTCAAAATACTTATTAAAGTTAAAAAATTCTGCGTTAACTTTTTTTTTAAAAAAATATGTACGCGTTATTTTACAGAAGAGCTTTGTAATTTTATTTATAGGATACAGTAAATATACAAATTAATACGTAATTCAGAATATAAAACATTTTGTAGTCATGCTAAATAGTAATAATAAAACTATAATTCTTCAGTTAAGTAACAAAAAAAATTGTATTATTATTTTAACTTTAATAATAATAATAGGGTCTCCCCGTGGTCCATTGGCTAGTCCCTTGGATTCTCATGCATTAGGGAGAGTCGGGTTTGAGTCTCGGCAGCAACATGTTGTATTTTCATTTCAAGGCTCTTTGAAAAGAAAAATCCCTACTGCACCGTAGCGTGCCGTAAAAAGAAAACAAAAAAAAATCCCAGGATGTGCGCAGTTATGTAACTATGGAAGTACACGCGTCTGAGTAATTACAAATCGTCGCACACCTATTCCATTAATGCAACAAATACATAATAATTAAACCCACAATTTCTTAATTTATGATTTGTTAATTGTCAATTATTTTAGTGCGTTTCTTCCCTACTTCATATGACAAAACCTCCTTCCAAATGTAGCCAGCACAATGACGCATTCCAACTAGACAAGTCTTAAGCTCTCAAAAATATGGGTGGTTGAAATTTTGATATACAATTAGTGTATAATATATCTATTAGTTTATTATAAATGTACGTTAACATTTAAATAAATAAATAATATATATGAATACGTGGAATTTTCCAGTCCTCACGTCCGGATTGCGTTATAAGGTTAATTTCATCGTACTTAAGTCTAAGTATAACCCTCAGTACCGTCAGGTATGTTATGGTGAGGCTCTGTTATGGTTGCTCTGACTCTCAAGGGACTCCGAGTTGAGGCTTTATCTTAAAGGCACCTCCTACAGGATCGACACCGGACTAGATTGCACTCCGAAAACCCGAGACACTCGCCCAGTTTCTCCTAGAATTCCCAATCTACAGATCTGCCCGCACTACATACTTTCAAAATATGCACCTAGAAGTTGATGAAGAAAATCTCTCATTGATTGTTTCACCTTCAATAACGCAATGTTCAGGCCCTTCCGCTAGCGTGGAAGCCCTATTGATGAGAGCATTTGTGCCTTCTGAATAGTATTTACATATTTCATAAGAGATAAAATCTTAAGTTCAATTATAAAAAAACAAAAGGTGCTTAGGATGATAAAAACAGTAAGTTGTTCGTCCTTTAATTCTTTCCATTCCATTCCATTCTGAATAGTAGCGAGTAATTTATACTTTCATAAATTTATCTAATGTTCTATTTCTATTATTATAATTAAGATTTGACCTTAAGCATGTTGTTTTAAAGACATTTTGTTACCAGGAATATACCTTGACACGTACATTTAAACATATACAAAAAAAAAACAAGCTGGTTTCCTAGTGAGACTAAATTATGAAGATGCTGTTCATTGTGTTATCGCCAAAGAAGCGGAACACCAATTGAATAAAATAAATAAATAATTAAGATTTAAATTATGTACGAGATTAAACGTACAGTGTTGTAAAATACCCGGATATTTATTCTTAAGGGTAAATACCCAGAGTATATACCCAGGGTAAATACCCTATTTCATAAATACCCGGGTATTTAAGGCATTTAACTAAACCGCGACTTAGTAATCTAATATTGTAAAATGCCATGGATCTTGCTAGTTTAGAGCTATTGCAACACTGAAAAACTATTAAAACAATAATAAATTATAAAATAGGATCACAGAGAGGTTAATAAATAATAAATTATTACCTGAAAATTTGCCATGGACCTTGCGACTACCAATAAAACAAGTTGTTTGCCTAAATTTGATACTACTGTACTGCATTCACAAAAATGTAGCCTCAGCTAAAACTTTGGACTAGGATTATCTCAATTTCTCAAAACAAAAATTAAGTTACCTACTCATTGATCAAAACACATGTACCTTTCAAGCCTCTCCACCATAACATGGGACTTATTTTATTATTTTCTTTGTTATTGTCTTCAAGACCTACCCAAACAAAGGTACTATGCCATAATCCCTCTTGGTCCCTATAGTCAGCTATGTCTTTCCGAAGAACAACTGATTTCAATCCCATGCTTATGCCTAACTCACACACAAAACAAATGGAACAGTTCAACAAGTCTGCAGCAAGATGTGTGTTTCCAACACCAAACTGAATGCGTTTCTCTTATTTAGTTAGCACAAGTTTTTCCTCCGTTTTTTGAAGAGAAGATTCTGGGTTTCTTGTTGAAGAGTTTTCAGTAATTCTTAAATCTCTTATGAACTGTGCGGATCAAAGGGGCATTTAACTGAATGGCAGTGATAAGTTCAACAATTGGATCAAGGATGTTAAATAGTTTCCTGACCCGGACCGAAAACACTCTGTCATCTCAGCTGCCTTCCATTTATGGTGAGATTTCCGCTTACTGTAATGATGTTACTACTGTATGAGCATAATACCAAATAATATTAACACGGATCACAAATCACTTAAAATGGTTTTGAACTACTATAATAAACATTAAAAATGTTTTTGACCCTGTTTTTTAAAATTTAAATGAGTCCTTAATAATTGAATAGGCTTCATTAAAACCTAAATCATGAAAATTCATAGATATACATTAAGCTGTAAATACCCGGACCGACTTTTAACTTTCTTTAAAATATTACTGGGTAAGTATTAATGTTTATTAAGTTTTTATGATCAAATGGGGAAGTGCCAGTCCTTGTTTTCACCAAAAAATATTCAAAGAAGTTGTATCAGGCTCAAAAACTGAAAAGACCCACTTTTTGAGTATTTGCCTTCCCTGTGGGTAAATACCCAATTTATATTTACCTACCCACTGGTTATTTACCCAGCCCACATCACTGACTACGTATATTTATTACGATCGAGTACCTAAGGAATGTTTTTTTTTTTTATTATTATTATTTTTCTTTGTAATCAGACCCCTGTAACTGTTTTTTAAACAAAATACCGAATTTTGTCTATCAATCTATAAGCGGGTTCTTCCTCTACGAAGAGAGGAAAACACGAGCAATAAATCAGAAACCTAATTAAACCAAGTTAAAAATAATCTTAACAAACATTTTAGAAGTTTCAAAAGCAACGGTTTGATTTAATTAAAGAAGGCGTGAAAATGGCCGGAAAATATTATTCGAGACGAGATTTAAATGAGCTATGTATTATAACATTCATTCCTTTTGAAGCTGGTCCGCCTTTCCGAGTGTTGCAAAAGGAAGGTAAATAGAACTGGAGATGTCCGACAGATTACTGCCTTTACTAAATCCATTAAAAGGTTTATCTTTATTAAGCTCTCTGCTCCAAAGCAACCTATCTCTTCTAGAGTAATTTACTAGATAGCTCGGCTGTGCAAATTAGATAACTAAGTCACAAATTAGTACTATCTTACTATCATAATTAAGGGTTAATACTACCTTGGGCGATCAAAATCAAAGTAGTTTTCTTGAATTTATGAAACACGAATAAATAAATATTTTTCAATTCTTTATATCAAACGGGATGTTTGGGGTAAACTAAAAAAATTAGTTTCAATTCTTCCGTGTCTGACGAAAGGAAACCCTCTTTACGGGAGATTTTTCTGCAGGCGGCAATTTTTAATCTAGAACGAAAAACTAAAATTTGTTCGAAAGAAAAAGGTTAAATCTAGTAAACTACGTAGATCTTTTAAGAAATGTTTTTTTTTTTCTAAAATGGTGAACAATTATTTATTTTCTATTAAAAAATCCGTCTAAATTAAAATCGTTATAATTAGACGAATCGAAAAAAAACCTACGTAATTTACGTCGGGGTTTCGGTCAGTGTTCTTATTCAATAAAACACATTTTATTTGCTAAAATGTATATTTATTGCCGCCAACGTTTCGGCTTGCTATACAAGCCATCTTCAGGGCTGTAAAAACATAAATGGTATAACAATGGTAAGGACAAAAAAAAACAAAAAACATTAACATAAATATGAGTACCTATATGCTTGAAAATATAAATATAAATATATATATATATATATATATATATATATATATATGAATATATATATATATATATATATATATATATATATATATATTATATATAGTATAATAATAGCAATATAAATAAATATACATGTATATGGTATCCAAGCGAATACAGTACAAGTGTCATAGTAACATACCTATTGAGAAGATTGAGAACTGTCCCGTTTCAAGAAGAGAACATTTCTGAAGACTGGAAGGATGGGTCAGGGCTAGACAGTAGAGGATGGGGGGGGGGAGGGGTGGAGAGAAGTGGAGCTGGGAGTAAGGACAGAGGGTAAAGACCGCGGTAAAGATAAAGGACTTGCCGATGGATATTGCAGGTACAGGGAAGGATTGGGCCAGGGCTAGACAGGAGAGGATGGGGGTGAGGGGGTGGGGGGAAGTCGACCTGGGAGTAAGGACAGAGGGACGGCGGTAAAGATAAAGGACTTGCCGGTGGGTATTGCAGGTACAGGGAAGGATCAGACGGTGTGTGGGAATAGGGCAACGAACCGGGTGGGATTACCTACCGGGAGGTTTTGAGGATATGGAAAATGTTGGAATAGGTTGAGGAGATGACTTCTACTATGACACTTGTACTGTATTCGCTTGGATACCATATACATGTATATTTATTTATATTGCTATTATTATACTATATATATATATATATATATATATATATATATATATATATATATATATATATGTATATTTATATTTTCAAGCATATAGGTACTCATATTTATGTTAATGTTTCTAGCCTTTTTTTTTTTTTTTGTCCTTACCATTGTTATACCATATATGTTTTTACATTTACAGCCCTGAAGATGGCTTGTATAGCAAGCCGAAACGTTGGCGGCAATAAATATACATTTTAGCAAATAAAATGTGTTTTATTGAACACTGTGTAATTAAGAACACTGACCGAAACCCCGACGATCAACGCTTCCTACTTCCGAACGGTCGACCATATCTTCTCAATTAACTACGTAATTTACTAGCAAATATCCAGTTAAGATTTGAAGTTGATCTGGCAAGTATCAGAAGAAGCTAACGTAAATCACCCCACTATGGCTTACTCAATGGTTAAGGATGATTATGATCACATCCCCCAATTTAATGGTAACCCGGAGGATTTGATATTCTTTAAGCAGACGGTTCAGGAGGTGTTTAACTCGGTATGTCACAAGGACAACTCCCTTCAGGACCAGAATCACGCTAGACTATTAACTAAAGTGAAAGCTAGACTTATAGGCAATGCACGACATTGCTTACTAACTAACACATTTCACTCCATTGAAGCCCTTATCGATTACTTCCATGCTTCTTTTCGAGACTTCAGGACTGTAGAACAACTAACCATGGACCTATACAGCATCCGACCTTACCCTAAGGAACACCCACTTGCTTTCATTAACCGCGTAGCCAAAGTTAGGGCCCTCATTTATTCTAGGGTACTCACGGAAACAAGTATCGCTGACAAAAACGCATACATCTGAACAAAGGACCTAGAAATAAATTACTATATTAAATCCAATTTACATCCTAACTTATGTCACTTTCTTAGCCAAATACAGACACACACTCTGGATGACATACGCAATGCCATACAGAATGAGGCATCTCATATTTAGGACAGACTTTATGGACCCGAAAGCCAACATGACCAACGATCTAGGCCTACATACAAACAGAACAACTATAATTCTCGAACAGACAATACCTACAGTGATTTTAAGCACTCTAACAGACGGCCAAACTATCACAATACACCACCACAACCATGCCACTGTACACCGCCTAGGCAATATGAACCTCACTCTTTCCGTGAACCAATATGGGCCAGGCAAACTCCACATTTCACTCAACCACAAACTTACGCATCCTATGACAGACCCCCAGGAAATGGACAGCCTATTGACATCACCCCAATTCATAACACACAGTGGGACAAACAAAAACAGGAACGATTTTTCAACAACAAACGGGACTCCCAAAATACGGTTTCTATGCGCACCGTTCGATCCAATCAACAACCTCTCAACCACATTGCTGACGATCGATTAACAACGTTGGAAACGCGCATGGATTCCCTCCTTGAAAAATTCGACCATTTTTTTAGGCGTAGGCAATCCACACTCCCCGAATATTCCCTGATGATGACCGAGAATATTCTACAGTTCAATGACAAACTAGGACAGACATGGCTTTTGGACACCGGCTCTTCTAAAAATTGTATTCATCCAAATTCCTTACCCGAGGGAATCCAAACTAATTCGGAAGAATTTTTTGTTAAAACACCGGCAGGACGCGAAAAGGTCACCCAATCTGTTGAGCTGAACCTTGCTCCAATGCTAGGCATTAACGATAAATTATTAGTTAAGTTTTATATTTTACCATTTAGCGATAAGTTTCAATTATTATTAGGTTGTGAATCTATGAATGATTTAAAGTGTAAAATCAATTTTGAATCAAAGGAAGTTTTTTTATTAAATTCTATTCAAATTATAAACGGTATATTAACTAATGAATTGAATTTCATTGAAAAAGATAATAATAAAGTAAATAACGAAGATAATGATAGTAAAGATATAATAATTCATACCAATGATGATATACCTAGTGGAAATATGAGTAACGATTATAAGTATTATAAAAAGTGTGAGCAAAAGTTAGTGAAAAATATGAATAACATAAGAGTTATCGATGAATAATTGTAAACGATAATAATAAAATACATACTGAAACTAATGCAAATAATAATCATAATGACGATAATAAAAATAGGATAAGATCTTGCATACGTACTGACCATCTCGATGAGAGCACAACACAACGGCTTGTTCAATTGATAACAAATTATAACATGCTTATTAAAAATACAGATCAACCACTTAAGGCTACTGACTTGTTAAAACACAAAATAATCCTCAAAACTGACAGACCTATATACACACGCAATTACAGGTACCCAAATAACTTCAAAAAAGCCATTAAAGAGGAAGTTGACAAGCTACTGACAACAGGTATTATACGACCAAGTAATTCCCCTTACAATTCACCAGTTTGGATAGTACCGAAGAAAATGGACGCTGGTGGTACTCCAAAAGTGCGAATGGTAATAGATTATCGGAAAATTAATCAAGAAACTATCCCCGACAAATTTCCACTTCCACACATAGAGGACTTACTTAACAAACTACATGGAGCTAAATACTTCACAACAATAGACTTAACATCCGGATTTCACCAAATCGAAATGGACAAAGACTCAATACCTATGACAGCTTTTAGTACTGACGACGGTCATTATGAATTTCAGAGACTTAGTTTTGGACTTTGTAATGGACCTGCCACATTTCAGAGAGCAATGAACATGATGCTAGAAAATGTACCCAATACTCTTGTGTACATTGATGACATTATAGTTTACTCAAATGATTTACATTCAAATTTTACTCACTTAGAAAATGTTTTCCGAAAACTTAGTCAACATTCATTGACAATACAATTAGACAAAACTGAATTTTTAAAAACTGAACTACCTTTTCTTGGACATCTTGTTTCATCCAACGGACTTAAACCTTTGCCTGACAAAATTACAGCAGTATCGGAATTTCCCCTACCGACTACTGAAAAACAAATACGACAATTTTTAGGATTAACTGGCTACTACAGACGTTTCATACGAAACTACGCTCACATTGCAAAACCACTGACTCAAGCCTTACGTTTAAAGAACATAGTACTTACGCACGATTATAAGAATAGTGTTAAACAACTAAAAGAACTCATAACTAACGCTCCAGTATTACAATTTCCTAATTGGGACTTACATTTTACATTGACTACTGATGCTAGTAACGTTGCTCTAGGAGCAGTATTGTCACAAATCTCAGGCATTGACTACTGATGCTAGTAACGTTGCTCTAGGAGCAGTATTGTCACAAATCTCAGACAAAACGGACCATCCTATTGCCTTTGCATCACGGACTCTAACAGCTACAGAACAAAAATACTCGACCATCGAAAAAGAACTTCTAGCAGTCGTTTGGGCGTGTAATCATTTCAAACCCTATTTATACGGAAAACGTTTCACACTACAGACAGACCACAAACCATTGACTTGGATATTCACGATGAAAAATTCGAATTCACGTCTGATGAAATGGATTTTCCAATTAGCTGACTATGACTTTGACATCAAACATATAGAAGGCAAGGCTAACTTTGTTGCAGACGCCTTATCGCGAAACCCCATATCTACAGATGAGCCAGAGCTGCACGCTGTAGAACATGATATGGAAATAGATCCAGCCCTGGAACTAGATAAGGTCCTGGCAGAAGCCGCAAGTCAGATGAACATGACTCCTAATGTTGATAACTTCTTAGAAGAACTGCTCGACCCTAGCTCTGACTTAGCGACTGTACACAGTCAGGAATCTTCGAATCAGCAAGTCTGCTTGATTCAGGACGACAAGCCTTCTTAGAAGAACTGCTCGACCCTAGCTCTGACTTAGCGACTGTACACAGTCAGGAATCTTCGAATCAGCAAGTCTGGTTGATTCAAGACGACAAGCCTTTTAATATCGAAAAATACCAAATTTTTGTACAAAGAGAAGAACGAAATTCTACAATTACTCGACCTTTTAATAAATTTCGTTACCACATAGAAACCGCTTACCCATGGAAACAAGACCTTGAAGAAACACTTTTAGAAATACTAAAACCGAATACAGTTTACGGAATTTATTGTGAACCGACCGTAGAAACAGTACGAAACGAATTCGAAGGAATATTCAATTGCATTTCTAAAATTGTTCAAGACAAATATCCAACAGTTAAACTCAAACGATACAAACACAAGTGCCTAGACGTTGACAGTAAACAGGAACAGGACGAGGTCATTGACCAATACCACATTGGGAAAACTTACCACAGAGGAGGACTCGAGACTTACAACAAGCTAAAACGTAACTACTATTTTCCCCGAATGAAGGACATCATCATGACATATGTCAATAACTGCGAAATCTGCCGCAAGACGAAATATGACAGAAAGCCCGTCAAAACTAAATACTGCATGACACCGACACCTGACAAACCCTTTGAAGAGATCATGATTGACACATTACATTTTGAACAGAAATTCATTATCACTATTGTCGACACATTTTCAAAAAAATTATTTGCTAAAGTACTTAATTCTCTTAATGGTACACAAATTGCTAACGTCATTATTAAATATCTCGAAACTTTCCCCGCTCCCGACAGAATAAAAATGGATAACGGACGGGAATTTAAAAATGGATTAATCCAAAACCTCTTAGACACACAAGGCATCGAAGCATACTATGTTAC
This sequence comes from Gonocerus acuteangulatus, assembly GCA_946811695.1. Taxonomy (NCBI): domain Eukaryota; kingdom Metazoa; phylum Arthropoda; class Insecta; order Hemiptera; family Coreidae; genus Gonocerus; species Gonocerus acuteangulatus. The sequence goes on from OX328123.1 coordinate 31,276,312, forward strand.
ACCAAACCATCCTAATTCCTTAGGCCTTCTTAACAGGACTCACTCTACACTCATCGAAATCCTACGAGCTGTCAAAGAAAAATTCCCTACGGACTACCTGAAACAAAGAGTAAGATCTAGTGTACTAGCCTTTAATAACAGCCTTAACCAAACACTTAAACTCTCGCCAAACGAAATAACATTTGGACTTAATACACACTCCCCACGTGACTACGACGCTAACATCACAGAACAATTTGTAGCGCAGTACCATAATATAATAAAATTACTCCATTCATGTATACGAAACGCGATTGTAGCGGAAAAACAATCAAGAACCGACAAATTAAACGTTAATCGGGAAGACCCTGACATACCTGACCAAACAAAAGCTAGAGTACAGACACGGACAAAAGCTCAAAATGTTTATAAACCTGTATTACAACTTACAGACGGTAAACGCAACATATCTGTTCACAAAGACAATTTACAACGAAAGCGTAAAGACTACACAAAGAAAAACAAACCACATGTTTCTGTTCCAGATGAGGATAAACATTTGGATTTTATCTCTGTGCACAACACTGATGCCGACTAGACAATATCAAATAACTGACACCACAAATTCCCCAGGAGTTATACCTATCAGACTACCTGACGCCTACATCTTGAATGACTACTACACTTTCGCATACTATATTCATTATGAAAATCTATACAAAGAATTAAAGGAGACCGAGGTAATGTTGCCTAAATTTAAACATTTTCCTTTCTACAACACTACTCAACACTTACTACAATTTACAAAACTTAAACTGACAACTCTATTCAACATTAACAACCACAAAAGAACCAAACGAGGACTAATAAACGGCCTTGGTTCAGCAATAAAATGGTTAACAGGCAATCTTGATGCCAACGACAAACAAAAATATGATAAATTGTTGGAAGAACTCGAACAAAATGAATACCATATTGAACATAACATCGAACACCAGGCACAGTCACACACTGATCTTATAAACACTATGCGACATGACATAGACTTACTTAATGACAATAACATAGAACACCAGGCACAATCACACCCTGATCTTATAAACACTATGCGACATGACATAGACTTACTTAATGACAATAACATAGAACACCAGGCACAATCACACACTGATCTTATAAACACTATGCGACATGACATAGACTTACTTAATGACAATAACATAGAACACCAGGCACAATCACACACTGATCTTATAAACACTATGCGACATGACATAGACTTACTTAATGACAATAACATAGAACACCAGGCACAATCACACACTGATCTTATAAACACTATGCGACATCAGATAGACTTACTTAATGACAATAACAGAAAGACGGAGAAACTTATAAATTATGTAGATGACGATGAAAAACGCTTACATTTAAATGAAATATATTCAACCCTTAACTATATTTATATTAGAATAACGGATTTAGAAAATACAATGGAATTTTGTAAACTGGGAATAACGCATTCCTCAATAATGAGCCAATTTGACTTTCTTGACACCCAAAATGTCACTTTACTCACTCAGAACCCCGAAGCATTATGGCTTCTAAGTAAATTACGTTGTGTTACTAAAGAAGGACTTTTGCATATATTCCTATCGGTCCCCTTACAAACTGTAAGACTCAGCACATTTTATTTTCTTTAGGTACCAGTAATGAAAAATACAAACACAGTCACAACTCTGACACCTTATACTTTAGTTTTAAGAAATGATACTACTATATTTAGTGGAAATTGTACATATATTCTAAATCATTACTATTGTAAAAATATAACTGCCATAAATGACAGCTGTATGTCAAATCTCTTCAATGGCACATCTCATGACTGTATCACGACATCTGTCACATGCCATCCTTATCTTAAGTATGTAGATGAAATTGATATGTATGTCACTTTTAGGATTAATGTCACTCATATTGACAACCTCACTAATCCTGTATTTCTTCCTTCTTCAGCACTCATCAAATTAGACAGATCAGAGGTATTATTAGAATCTCCTAAGCCATACACGTACAGTATTCACACTGACATTTTACTTCTCAATTATAATCCATCACACATCAAATTGTATAATATATCATTTAACACGCTAGATCAACTCACTCTAGATAATGTAATTTTAGAAAATTTAGAAACTTTTGATTATATCCAATCTAATTTCACTCATCTCTTATTTTTCTTTATCACTATGTACTTATTAACCTTTAATCTTATCATAGTCTGTAAGCCTTATTGTAAGCCAAAGTGTCTACTACCCGCCGCTGCACCTCATCCAGAACTTCAACTTCACAGCCGACCTGAAGTACCCAAGATGTATTACAGCCCTTGGAGACTCCCTGCCTAAGTCATTCTCAGAGGACTTCGAATCTTAAGGGGGGAGGACTTAAAGCACCAAACTTCACGATTACAACTAACACAGCATCTACTGAGTCAGCAGGAAGATACCCTCTATATAAGAACCCATCTCTTCCTCTTCCATCAGTTGTCTCCTCGCCTCTCAATAGCTATGACCTTTAACTTGTAAATATTGTTGTACTATTTGCTTGTGTCTCATACCAATAAAGTTTTTTTTGGTCAATCGCGAGTGCAAGTATTTATCTGTACTATAATAAAAACAAGAGTCCCTTTACACGCCGCAAGGGCCCAGAGGGCTGATATTGTAGGGCATATTGCTTCATTGTGCGGGCAAGAATCGGAGTGCGGTGCGCGAGACATTTTGAAAACCCTAATTAAAAAAAAAAAAATAATATTACACGATTTATTTCTTTTTGTTATTATAATAAATTGTATTGCAATAACATTGCCATATTATTTCATGTCTGATATCTATCGCTACAAATTAGGAACACTACTTAATCCGATGTTATTTTATTTTGAACCATCTAGGCGGCTGGCAATAGTATTTCCACACAATAGTTTGGTCTCCGATATGTCAAAGGTTGCCCATACCTGCTGTAGGGGGATTACTGACCTAATGCTATACTACGGAGATATTATGGTTAGAACTATGCTCTGGTCTCTTGATTTTCCCCTCTGCAGGTACCCATTAATAAATTAATTAAAGGCAGGGTGCACCTAAAGACGGTTTGAAACCCGTAACTCAAGAAGCACGATTCCAGAAGATAGCACCTTTCGTAGGCACCCGAGTTTTGAACCACTAAGCTAACCCTGCCCAATATTGCATTATATTTACAGAAAATATAAAGATTCATTTTTATAAAGAAATGTTGATATGTTAAATGACAACGGCAGCTCCTTCCAGGGTGCGGCCACAATTGCTACTACATTCTACCGAAATTCAATGAAAACTGAGAAGTTTTCAATTTTTTTAATAATGAAACGGCACAAAATGGGTTTTAAGTTATTAGCCGGTGAAATATATTTTGAAGCCATTGTGCTAAACGACCTCCAGTGAAGAGCGACCAGACGGAATACAGAATGAGCTGCTACTGTGCTAAGGAGGTTTAGGATCGAAGGCTAGTGGAAGGGGGCAGAATTAGCTACGTGCTTCAAATTCAACAATGGGTCCCCAGCTGAATTTCTTAAGTACTTTAATCTAAGCTGGAATCTCTTAGCGGTAGAAAGTCATTAAGAAAAGAATTGTAGTTTATTGAGGAAAATAAACACACAGTTTATACTTGTACAGAAAGTGAAGCAATCTTATTTCTATCCCTTTTTAGTTCGTTCTGAAGGGATGTTTCTATTAAGGTTGCACTCATGGCAGAATATTTTCTAAAATTACTCGAAATCTTCACCGATTATTTAGATTACCAAGCACCCGTTGTGAATGCGTAAATTAAAATTAGTGGATATACAGGTTGTCAGCCAAACATCGGGAATCGATACAGGATGAAAAAAGTCCTTTGGCATATAACATGCTTTTACTTCGTTTCCAAAAAAAAAAAAAAAAAAAAAAAAAAATTATGAAAAGGCACTTTTTTCCCTCTTATAAGAATAATATTAACCGCACAGGGTCAGGGTACCCTGTGAAAGTAAGAACCAAGAGGGAACAGGGGAGTTGTAATTTTAAGAAGAACTAGTTATTCATGAAAAATGTCAGTTGCAATATGGAGAAAATTGAAGAGTATAATTTATAATTACTATAGGATGATATTAGAGAATATTGGGTATCAGAAAAATACAGTTTTATGTTTATTCATTTATATTTTATCTGTTAATTTTGTAGCATCTAGGAATTCAAACAGGCTAATGATTTTCTGGATAATCTCCCAGAATTTCGTCCAAGGTGCCATTAATTTTGAATCGATGCCTTTCACTGATGCTTCACTGAGAGCTATAAACAGGTTGGTGGTTCGTCCTTGGAGATAAGGTATGAGTGAGTATGCCCTATTCGCAACCTGGCCGACACGATCTCTTTCCTTCTGGTTTGACAAACTGAATGCCTTATGAAAGGCAGTGTTTCAAAAGGCTTATACATTTTTTTTAAAAGTATACGGTTTATCCCCAACACCTCCACTCACCCATCTTGCCTCCCCCCCCCCCCCCCCCCAAAGAAAAAACAATAATTCTTCTTGGGGAAAAAAATTAACTGCTTTTTTTTTTTCTTTGTTGTTAACATGGTCGAGGCAAATATACATGAAGGTGTCATATACTACCAGAAAATGTGGAACGGGGAAGCGAAAGCTCGATATAGATTAAAAATAGACTTGTTTAAGCCATGAGTTTGGAATTCAAGAGAGTAAGTATTCGAAAAGCGTGGGACTAACTAGAAGCATTCGTTTGAAGTATGTAAAGGATTTCATTATAGTGAAGAAGAGTTTTATGGCAGGAGGAATTCGTAAACACGCGAGGGGGGGGGGGGGGGTCATTGTGCTTCCATTTCATATCTAGAATGAATATAAAATTAAGTCTTGGCGTATATTTATAGTAAGTGAGTCTAATATCAATGCCAAATAGATATGAAAGGATGGTGGAGCGAGTGATAGGTTAGGTCTGACATTCATAAACATCTCCGTTTCTACTAGTCTTAGAATATTTCTTATGGTGCCATTTTAAACCAAAACCAATACTCCATTTAACTACGTGATCACCAATTTCACCAGTTGCGATATAACGGGTACTTTTCAAAAGTGCACAAACGCAAAACTAAAAATATAAACAGAAATATATCTGGCACTAAAATTAAAAGAAATCAATTTATCTTATAAAATAGTGAGTATTTTAGGCTGGAAGAATATATAAAATTTCTAAAATTTAAATTTTATTAATTTTTATTATTTATAACGAGCATTTTCAGATTTTTATGTGTTTTTCTTTTTAAGTGAAATCCGTTTTTGCATTTCTGACATATGCTCAAATGATTTTACTTAGTAGAAATACTTGGAGTGAATGAACACGGAGGTTCTTGGGAATATACCTCTGGAAAAGTCCCTATTAATAATTTTCCCTCAAAAATGGTTTCAATGATCTATTCGCAGCATTCCATTGATGTTGAAAATGTAGCCAATCTCTTGGTCGGTTTACTTAGGCCCTTTATTAGAAGGGAGAGGGAAAAACTCAGTATTGAACCCGTCCTCTGTTTAGGGCTCTCTACGATTCCCAAACAGTAGGCATAAGTCCTGGTTTGTGAGCCCGGCACATGTACTGGAGCGTGTGTTTAATGATTTAGTGCCTCTGGAGTATGGAGAATGATGGGCTTCATTGATCACACAATCCAAGGCTGTTTCTGGTTAGCATCAAAGTGTGGTAAATAACACGGGAGCTCTTTCCTGGTTGTAAAGCAAGGATGGTTTATAGCACCAAGTGTCATCGCTATTTAGAAACGGAGGGTGGTTCATATGACAATCTGACATAGCTGCTGTTGAAAGAACTTCTCAGCTTTAAATAAAAGTTGGACTCACAGGAGTAAGAAATTTTAGCGCGTTTCCGTTCGTATCTCTAGTGTCGTTTGCAAAGCTTAGAATTACAAGCAGTTCATGTTTTGTCTTGATCTTTCACGAAAACATGTAAAAAAGCAAGGCAATATCATAGGCGTCACAAAAGGAAACTGACAGTGTTACTACATTTAAACACGGATTTCTCCGAATGTGATCGCTATATCAAAAGTTACACAAGAACCATATTTATAGGAAATTTAATAAGCTTTTGAATATATTCTTTACGTATAGTACAATATCCCGATCGGTTTTGAGATATATAAGAGTGTATCTGAAAATCGAGGCTTTTACATTTTATCGACAGCGGTTATAGACCTTGTAATTGGGTTCTTTGGGTCCCCCCACTGCAATTACTGTTACAGCGTATAGCGGGAAGCCTATTAATGGAAAAACGTAAGCGTTACAATTTCTTTTGCTCGAATTTTGCCCAAATGTTACGGTTTAAGTATTCCGGTGTTTAAAGAACCAAACATCTGAAATCACACTAAGTTTTTAATTTAATATAAATTGGTCCGATTCTGATCCAACTAGAGACTAAACAGAGAAATGTACATATACAAATATCTGAACCGTTCATTTCGGGTTCTAAGGGCTCTAAAACGTAAAAGTTTCTTGTCGGCACTTCCGGATTGCTCATAAGGTCAACCTCATAAGCGGGAAGGAAAAGCTCTTAATGTTTGTTGGAAATGGTGGCGTTTCTCAACTACATTTTTTTTGCGGTATATAAACTTCTAAACCATTCTAAACAGAAGCCCCTGAAGGGACAGAGATTATAGCATTTGCTGACGACATTCTACTTACCGTAGTTGGGACAAACTTAACTGAAATAGAAGAACGTGCAAACTTAACTTTAGACACAATTAATGAATGGCCGAACAGAAACAAACTTACGTTTAACTTGGAGAAATCTACATACACACTATTTACAAGAAGTAGAAATATACCTAAACTTGACATTACTCTAAATGGACAAACTATTAAAGAAAAAACTGTTCTTAAATATCTAGGACATTATATTGACAACAAGTTGAAATGGAACTATCACATTACTAACTTACAAACACGACTATTTTCAATAATAAATGGACTATCGATGGCTGCCAGAGTTACTTGGGGTCTTAATTCTGACGCATTAGCCACAATCTACAAAGGGGCGATTGTCCCCATGTTGACGTACGGGATTGAAATATGGGGTCATGCTTTAAGTGTGAAAAGAAATGTGAAAAAACTAGAAAGAGTACAGCGATTAGCTGCGATTAAAATATCTAGGGGATATCGTACATTATCATATGAAGCATCATGTGTTTTAGCTAACACATTGCCAATTCACATCAAAGCTGAGGAAATGATAAGGCTGCATAGGTTATTGAAATTGAAAGAAATTCCAGAAGACTTTACTTATCAGAACATCACAGCACATGACATAGAACAAGACATACGGTTCACGAACTGGTTACACCCTAAAGACAACATTGTACCGACTGACGATGTAGAAACAACATGGACTTATCACATTTACACGGACGGTAGTAAAAGCGATGACTGTGTTGGATCTGCATAGATAATACTAAAAACCGACATAACTATTCACAGCGGACAATACAGACTATCACCACTATGTACGAACAACCAGGCAGAAAACCTTGCAATCATAAAAGCAGTAGAAACACTATATTCCATAAGTCACGACGGAGACACATGCATAATATACACTGACAGCAAGACAAACATAGCGCGGATATACAACAGCCAAAATCATAACGAACAGACTGAGCACATTAGAACACTACTAATTCTGTGTAAACAGAAAAATATGACAGTTACAATAACATGGATTAAAGGACATTCTGGACTATTAGGGAACGAGACAGTTGACTTACTTGCAAAATCAGCTTCAAAGGTCACGACATTACCTATATCTTACTCTAAACTTACATCACAGACTATAAAAACACTACTGCGAGACAAATCAATGCAAAGATGGGACGAACGATGGACAAACACAACTAAAGGAAGACATTTACACAAATTCATACCTACAATACTCAACAGACAAAAATTAACACTTAACAACTTCAAAATGACTCAATTCATATCAGGACATGGACCGACGAAAAGTTATCTACATAAATTTAAACTTATGACTACTAACACATGTAAATGCAACAATACAACTGAACAGACTTACGACCACCTCCTGTATGACTGTACATTACTGGAGGGACCCAGGACAAAACTGATTAAGGACATTACCTTACAGGACGGAACTTGGCCCACTGACAAACCTGACTTACTACTTACATATTTTAAGGAATTCTACGGTTTTCGGGTACGCCCCAAAGGGTATATAATAGGAATAGCAAATAAGAAGAACACTGTAAAAGCAATTGTATGTATATATATATTTGATATCCAAAATAAAACCTATTAAGTTTAACTGGTGTACATCTGTTCGTACCATGGCTCCTGCATGTCTTCCAGCTCCGCGTATATGTCGACGTCCTGCTCGTCTCGTGGAAAGCCGTCGGTCGTCTCCCCGCCGTCGGCAGAGTCGTCTCCTTCAGAGGTGGTTTCCGGCTCCCCGTCCTTGTATTCGTCCAGCAGACGAAAGAGGGCGTCTGGGTGTGGTCGCATGTGTTCCTGACGGAGCACGTTGTGAAGACGAGCGTTCCAAGTATACCGCCTGACGCGTTCCCTGAACTCTAGGCTGTTCGGAAACGGGTAGGCGTTACACAGTACCATCACAGGTGTCCGATTGACGAGGTTCCTGTCCTCGAACTTGATATTGACAGACAGAGGCGTCCCGCCAAATAGCAGCTTGCAGTTCTCCAGTGCAGCAGGCTCAAAGTTCGGTTCGTCGAAGATCAAAAAGTTTCGTCTGGTACAGTCCTGGAATGGGAATTGGGACGACCTATTGCTATTACCTATATACCCGGTATTGATCATCATCTTCGCGACGAGGTTTGCGAAGAACGTTTTCCCCACCGACGGCGGTCCGGAGATGACCAAACAGTTTTCCTTACCGGACGTATGGGTAAGAAGACGGTAAGTGAATTGTAAGAAGTCGGCCTTCGTCGCCCTGTCCATCTGTAAAGTGAGTACGCGATGCAATAGACGGTACGTGTTGTCCGCATCGAGTAGCGGCTCGCGTGATAAAGGATAGTACAGAACCGTTTCGGCTCGTTGTACGAAGTCGCGTAAAGGCATTAAACAACTGGACCTAAAAAATATCAATGAACTCATCTGATTGCCCACATATGTATTATGTTATTTACATATGTATATAATTTTGTTTATTTACATTTTTTTATTTTTTTTTTATTTTTATTAGTTTTCGTTTTATTTTTATTATTGTCATTTAATTTCAGTATTCATATTAATTGTAAAAGAATTCATTATTTTATGTACATACCTAATCAAAATACGTGTAGTATCCAGAAAGGATGGCATACGTAGATAAATAAACTCCCACGCTGGAGGGTTACTCCAACGTGGAAAACATGAAAAAAAACAAACTTCTAAACCATTAGTGCCAATATTTCGTCCCTACCATGTCAAACTATCGAATATGCAAATTCGAGCAAAAAAGGAATGAACATATTCTATCCATTGACGAAGCAATATATTGAAAAAATGGTCTTATTCGATACTTTATTTAAGGAATTATTTTTTCATATTCGATAGTTTGACATGGAGGGACGATACCAGCACGTGGTTTTTCACGACGGTCATCAATCCAAGTACCAACGACGCTGAACTTTCATTTAATACAGGCAATCTTACTGAAACCGGTACATTGAAAGTGGTTTTACTGTTTTATGAAACAGTAAAACCACTTTCCACTATAGTTGATTGCCCACTTTATACGTTACTTCGTACGAAAATACGTTTAGGTACCTTGCACTCATTAGTTCTTAATTTATATATTTTTTTTAGGAATTTTTCTGCTTGACAACTGCGGATTTCGCCTGAAAACTATCAAATGGACTGATATAAAATAAAATTCTGTGTATTGGATTTTCTCCTGTTTATCTTCTTGTTTCAACAAGGTTTAATTCTGACTCTTCAAACGTGCCTAAGTACTGACCCTGAGGGTCTACACGTGTCCTGCCCTCGCCCAGTCCGGTAAAAAGAAACACAGGAGAAAATGGTTTCTGATGACATATTTTGTTGGGGATTTGAGATATTTAAGTATCATAGAAGTTAAATTTGTGTGTGTATAACTTGCTCAAAAATGGTCCGATTTTGATGAAAGGCACAAAAATATTTTTTCTAATTTAAAAGGTTGAATTCACTAACCAGAGTTCGACAAAAATGGTTGTGCTTACGGCTTTTCATTTTTAGGCTTCCAGGTACAATTTGTATGGGTTCTTTAACGTAGAAAAACGAATGAAACCATTTTCAAGGCGATGTCTGTAACTGTTTTCGAGAAAATTGGATAAAACTAGTTCTAATATCTAATTTTCGGGTTGGGTAATTAGAATAGTTGGATAAAGTTGAAATATGTTTTAATATTATGGTACATTGGCTGCCTATACGAGGAATCTACAAACTACGACCTGCGGGCCAAATTCGACCCGGGACAGCTAACTATCTTTGTTTTGATAAGTTAGTTATCAGTCAGCCATGTATTGAGGAGACGCTACCTATTTCTGCGTATATAGGTACGCTATTATTGTCACCCTATTGTTATTTACAGCGGTTTTGTTAGGATTATCAAGTGTCGTGATCCGAACAATTAGCCTATGCTCATTCGGGGTAATATTTAAGAAATTATTTGGAGAAAAATTCTACCAATCAGAATTACCGTAAATGCTTGAAAATTTGTTGACACTGGATTTTACAAATATTACTAGTGTTTGTCCTATTAGGCACTCTATTAGGTTAATGTGGGGGATGAAGGAGTAGGCCGCTTAGACTAGGAGGTGGACACGCCTTCACGCGTTTAAACCACCATGCTACAGCACGAACAGGATAGGTCAACATATTTTTGAACCATCATTTGGGAAACTAACGGAAAGTATAGATTCATTCCTTCAGAGTGTTATGACTTTCATGGATAGTGAGACGTGAACTCGCAAACATATATCAAAAATGGTCGAACGTAAACTACTGTAAGGCCCCGTATTCCCTTGGTCTCGGTTAAGTGAATAAAGATGAGAGGAAAGGTTGGGTGACCAACATTGGAGTGAGAACTCTGAATCTCCAGTCTTTGCGTCTGGGCCATTCGCACCGCACGTGGAAGGCACGTAAGGTAAATCCCGTAAGGTCCAAGATTTGACGAGAATTACCTCGTCCAGCCACGAGCTAGAGCAGAGGTGGGGGTGAAGGGTTTATAAGGGCCGACTTACCTTGGACGGGTTGTAGTCCACACTCGGCCCAGATGTTTATCAAAGGGACGTCACCCCAATATTCTCCAATATGACTGAAGTCAGTTTAACTAGCTCTCTCTCACTTAACTTGTCATCTTAGCAAAGTTTTACGATCTTCATGTGTGTTGTAGTAATCTTAGAATAAATTAAAGCTGTGAAATTGAATTCCGAATCTGTAAAACATTTCCTCATTATGCATTAATTTAAATCTTGTCCTTGCTAAACGGCCCCTTACACTATTTCATACAAATAAGACCATCTGCCAAATTTAAAGCTTCCTGTATTGCCAACCATTAAATATCCTGTAATGAATATTACTTTGGTACTTCCCAAAAATCTATAATGCCCTTCCCGTTGAGTATTAGGAGCCACAAACAGACTGGTTAATGAGTTAAGTAACAAGGATCCGGTAAACCTTTAGGCTAAGTTTGTAACAAGCTGTAAGTGAGACCCAACTTTGTGTAAGTCCCAGGGATGGCTCTAATCAAGCGGCAACTTTACCACCCAATAACCCGAGGTTCTTTAGTCCACCTGTCTAAACTATAATTTTCTTCTCTTCGGAAACTTCCTTATTAAAACGATATGTATATATATATATATATATATATATATATATATATATATATATATATATATATATATATATATAAAACCACACACACATATGCATACTTTACAGACGAATTTCTTGTTGAGAGCTCTTTTCAGACCCGCCCTTTGCTCCACCCAATAACTCCACCAAGGGGTGCACCTCCTCGATTCCTTTAGGGTGCAGGTCCACTGGAAGCGTACACGACCGGAGCTGAGCAACAGAAGCTACTACAGGAAAAGCGACTAAGAGCGACAGAGGTCGTCCACAGAAAGCGTCTTCCCGCTACAAGCTTCGGACATCAAACGCCTTCGCGTGGCGGGTTTTTAGTCTGTTGTCAATTATATTCAAGGATAGTGGTTCATTTTTATCGTTGTTCGTTTATCGTTTTCGTTATAAATTCAGTGGAATTATATTTCCGTCACAACTATTTACGAAAACTGATGTTAAATCAAACATCATGTTGAGTGGACCAGATCCTTTCAATAAGGGATTTTGTTTTCATTTCTTTATTAAAAAATAAATAAAAAAATAAAGAGAGAAGAATAACTTAAAATTTGTTCTTAATATCAGATAAAAATTCTGTAGGGATTTAGTATAGTTACTTCATTGGAACCAATTTTGATACATAGAAAAGTGAATTAATAATACAAACCTATGCATAAGTGAGGGAGAGTGAAGAGACAAAAGCAAAAATATTCTACAAAGATTAAAAAGATATCACAAAGTTATATGTATTACACGTGTTATTATTTCAAAAATATGTGATTAGGTGTTTTATGGCGCTATCAAGTTATAGCATTCTTATTATGTTTTTCTACATGCTTAATTAAATGTTTCACGTTCAAAAAGGTGGAGTAATTTCAACACCTTCACTATTCATTAATTTCACCTTCATCCGGACGATGGTTTTTGATCTGATTGTTTCTTCCAAGAAACTATCATTCTGTTTGTATCAACCTATTCCAGCTACTAAAACTATTAGCCACATAGGTTTAGATATAGGTTATCCTATATCCTCCAATTTGGCCTCTAATTTATCTTGGGCCTTTGAAATCCTGCTTGTACCAGTAAATTGGTCATTATCCCGCCTGGCCTCGCTCCGTCAAGCTCCTATTCCGGGATATTTCTGGACCAAGGGGGAGGGGATCCTCTGGAAGTTTCCTTACAAGTTTAGTTTCCCGTTGACAGCGTGCTTTATAATCCTCTAAAGTTTTCCTTTGATTAGTGAAATTTTGACGAGGATAACGGAGATGTTTCAAATTGAATATTTAAAGATTTTCTAGCGACAAGACTTATAAATTAAATTATATCGTCATTCGAGCTACAAAAACTTTGCCACCGCAATTTTCGATAAGAGCCCCGCCGGTAAGAAATCATAACCTTTCTGTTCAAAAAGTTTTACAATCTTTTAAGAATCTTGCTAAGTTCAGTACATAGATGAATATTTCAGTTTAAAATGAAATATTAATAATTCTTAATGTTGCTTAGGGAATAATTTAATAGTCCAGCGCAAAAGAGAATCTTGTATTCTTTCTAAAAATATATAGTTGACAAAGCACAGTATTTACTGACTCATGAATTATTTGTTGGGGAGCCACATACAAAAAGTCGGCATACGCATTTAAAAAAAAACCAAAAAACAAAAAAACTTAACAACCGCTTTGACAGACACGTCTCCCCTGAGATGTCATTCAGCTCTTATAACTTCAAGTAGGAATGGTTTTTAACGCCCGGTTGTCATGAATCTGACTGACACCAAGTACTAAAGGCTCGTCATCTTATTTCTACACAAAAATTGGAAAAGTAATCTATTTACTGCAAACTTTTATCTTCTCAAAGTTCAACGTTTCCGTTCTTACCTCAAGAGTCATTTGAAAAGGGTTTTTTTTATATATATATATATATATATATATATATATATATATATATACATATATATATATATATATATATATATATATATATATATATATATATTAATATATATTTTTTGATATTTCCTGAATAATTTAAACACCTTCTCCATTCACATCTGTAATACATTTTGATTTTGGACGTCAAAATGCATAGGATACTCAGAGTATCCAACTCTAAGTAGTAATTCCTCATGTTGCTTATTCAATTTATGCTTATTCTAAAAAAATACATCCTTATTAAAAACATGTTCTTCATTTACTTACCTTGAATTGCTGTAAAAATCATTTTACTGCAAAATACAGTTATAATTTTGGTTAGAACATTCATAAAATAATTTATGACACCAACTAGGTCATGGTTGTAAGGCTACATACCTCAGGGTGAAAAATGACTCCCCGGCCTTGTCATGGTTCGCTCTAGAAACACACTGCTTAGTGGTTCTTATTGTCTTTTAGCATAATACTAATTTGACAGATAAATGCATTTTATAAAAAAAAGGCCGTCACGCAGGAGCTGCATAACTAATCACTTTCCTCTGAATTGGGTAGTGTCGATTGCATTCCTGAATAATTTGCTTAAAATAACCTATATAGATAAATAAAAAAAAAAAAACATAAATAACCCCCTTCCGATAGACCGATTTAATTCATTTTTACAACACTCCTTCCTTATTAGATACCCATGACGTATACCGCGTTTCGTTACAATACAGCAGAAATTACGACCGGTATGAGCAAATTAGTAATTTGGGTCCGGAGTAAACCCCCCCCCCTCCTAATGAACCGATTTAGTTTATTTTTACAACAAATTTTTCTCTTTATTTGAACAGAACGAATACCGAGTTTCGTTGAAATATAACAAAAATTACGACTGGTATTGGCAAATAACTACTTTGGCTCCAGAGTAAACCCCCTCTCCGGATGGACTGATTTTGTTGGTAATCGAACTCGTTCAATCGTTTGATTGGGGAATACTACATACCAAGTTTCGTGAGGAAGAAACAAAAACTCTGGCCGGTATCGTGTTAACGGACACATATATAACTATATATATATATATATATATATATATATATATATATATATATATATATATATAAATTTTAACTGGGGTCATTTTCGGTGTCTACTAGGTAGGATCGATAAAGATTTGAAGAAATTTTTCAAAACTTCCGTCATGAGTGCAACCTCAATAGCTACTTTCCTTCGGAGGAAAGTGCTAAAAAGTGATTTAAACAACGACAAAAACCCTTTCAAAAGAGCAAAACAAACACATTTGAAGTTTTAAGCAATTATTTCTCGGATTGACATCGGCTACTCGAAAGTTGCTTCAGAATCGTTTTTGTAAAGAATTTAGTAAGCTTTCGAATGGTCTCTATTTATTTACCATGATTTCCCAAATTTTCATGATATTAAGGAAATATGCTAGTTTTCCAAAACTTTTCATGTCTCTTAATAAAATATTTTATTCTAATCCTTCCTAAACTCCAAATGTAACCAAAATTTAAACATCTTTGTTTATGTGTATTTCAAACATGCAGAAAATATTTTAACTGAATCCCATGATTCTAAGTACCCAAACCAAAAACTTGATTCAACAACTATTTTACCACTTTTCTCGAAAACGGTTAAAGCTCGTTTTCCTAGGCCAAGGAGCCAATAAAGCGCGTACTTACAAGCATATGATGTAAGCGTCTAAAAACTATGTTCCGCTGGACGGATTCTGCTGGTTAACGAACTTGAACTTTTAAATTAGACGAAAGATTTTTGTACCAAATTTCATCGAAATCGGACCATTATTCGCTTACATAGTGCGCGAAGAGACATATATATATAGGGAAAGGTGTTGTACCTCTGACCATATTGTACCTTTGACCACCAAGGCTGTGGCGGCCATGTAGCAACATTTTATAAATTTTGATGTAATTAGTGTTTAGCTCCTTTAATAGTTAGTTTGCCTTAGTTAACTACTTAGTTTAACCTAAATTGGATTATTCAATTCCAAGAGGATTCTGGCAAAAAAAACTTATCCATTTCTATCATAAAAATGTAAGTTATTTATTGATGATGTTTTGCCTCGTAATATTTTTTGTATTGTCTTTTTAGATGGAAATCATTTGACAAAGTAGCTATTACAATAATAAATATGGTGTAGCTTCTGAAATTGATTTATCTTAACCCTAAAATTAGTAGCATGCTTTTTAATTTGCACTACCAGGGTGTTGTACCTCTGACCACGACTAGTTGTTGTTCCTTTGACCAGGTCAATGGTACAACACACTTGAGTAATTTTTTCATAATTCAACTTTTATGTTCTTCTGCTACAACTTTTTAAAGAATAATTAATATTGATTGCTTCAATTGTTCAAAGAATTTAAAAAATAATAAATGAAATAAGTTCAAACTGATTATATCAATCCTGAATCTAGCAGTTTAAACCTATCGCCCCTTATCTTTCCACTTGAAGTTGTAAGTCCTCATCGAAAAGCGCAGGCAAGGGAAATGTCAAACAGGGGCCGGCCTAAAGGGAAACCTCGTATCCTGACAGATATTCCTGAAAAGCTATTTATTGAAGGTGAAAAAAACAAAAAAAAAAAAACGAAAGTACCACCCTAAACCTACACATACACATAAACCCCTTCATAAAAAAGTTTTAAATAAAAAGAAAATTATTCTTATGACAGTTCAGATTCTGATACTGACACCGAAATTTCTTCAGGAGAAAGTGACGTTGATCTGTCTGATAATTGTCGTGAATTATGTGGATAACCAGGAACAAATTTGAAAACTTAGATTTGGAAAAAAGAAATTTTATACTTGTTAAAAATTAAAGTAAAAAGACTATTACATATTTAGTCACAGAGATCTGTGGTATTATAGTCCAATGTCGTCACACAAATAATATAAAAAATGATAAATCGATACAAATTAAGAAAACACGAAATGTGAGATATCTCTTAAGTGAAAAACTTTTTGAATAATTTTTTCAGTTACTTTTTATTACTTCTGGACTGGAAAATGGGTTCCTATCGTTTGGCCAATAAATAATGAATAATTTATTATTTCTTCACACAAGGTATTTTACAGAAACAAAACTACATTCCACATTTTTTTGACAAAATGGGGCCGATCGCTTAACCATTCCCTGAATAAACTTCCTTTTCATTTGCATAAATTTAATGCTAACTAAATGTAAAAGTTTTCCTGTAAGTAGTGAATCTGTAGTCCTTTAGGGGGCTGACGAAAAAATTTGCGAAAAACCATTGATTCATGGAGAAAAACAGAAGTTTTTCTACATTGAGCATGGTTTTAGACAGAGTTGGGCAAACGTTAGCGCGCGCTAAAAGCTGATACCTCTCCGCTAATTTAGCGAAACTTTAGAAAGCCAGCGCTAATAATTAGCGGTTAGGTGCGGCAGTGCGCTAACCGCTAATCTATTTATGAAATATCGTAGCTTAAGCTATAGTTACAAGTTGTAACTATAGCTTAAGCTATTAGCAATTACGATATTTCATAAATAGATTAGCGGTTAGCGCACTGCCGCCCCTAACCGCTAATTATTAGCACTGGCTTTCTACAGTTTCGCTAAATTAGCGGAGAGGTATCAGCTTTTAGCGCGCGCTAACGTTATCCCAACTCTGGTTTTAGATACGTTTGGAATTGAGTAAGACCTTTTAGATTCGGCAGAAACATACAGTTTACCTCATTTACTACATTTGTATTGTCGAATCCACAATTAATTTGAAGCGCGTTTAAATAACTTCTGTAAAGGATATGCTGACTATGTCCTTCGGAACCCAAATAATGGCCTTACTTGTGGGAGATTGCTCGGGGAGAAAGTAATTATTTCTACAGCTGGAATGGAATCTTATTTACTCCAACTCCAGAAGGGTCCTATTTACCAGCTCTACCCACAATGTGGCTTCGTATACTTCAATCTTTTATCAATAGGTTTAGTGAATTAAATCACTGTTTTCTTGAAGGGAATTTTGGCTATTTTAGTGTGGCATATTTAGAATTTAATTATCTTTAACGGTTTTTGAGCAATCCTTTCTTATTCAATAAAACATATGTCTACCTTAAACAAAAAAAAAAAAAACAACAGAAAATTGGACAGAGCTCCTTTTCCATTCGGAATTGGACGATACTTTAAATGAACTTTTTTGTTGGAAATGTTGTGTAGAATCACCTCCTGAAGTTTGGCTATTTACTATATATATACACACAAATTTGAACCACCGTTATTTTCGTTCTCTAGGGGTTCTGTAAAGTAAAATTTGTAGTCGGCACTTCGGGATTGCGTCATGAGGTCAACCTAATAAGCGGTCTACGGGGTTTCTCCTTATGGAGGGTGGGAGGAACCGCGCTAAAAGCAACAACCAACTAGACATGAAACGCAGAAAGAATGTAGTAAGCCTCCTAATGATTGCATTCAACTTACCACGATTTTCTTGCCATTTTCGAGATCTTTACAAAAAAAAAATACGACTACCTTTCACTGCATCATACTTTTTTCCACCAAAAGTAGGCAAAATGTTTGTATTTTCGGTTAGTCATAATTTTGACCGAACCTGAACAACGACTTCATTGGGAAATCTGTTGTGTATATAAATCTATATATATAAAAATCACGCGTCTGTCTGTTTTTCTGTTTATTTGTTTGTTTGTTTTTCCATATACAAATCTACACCGTTTGACCGATATTGACCAAACTTGGCACACAGGTAGGTCTTGATACGAGAAATCTCCTAGGTTAGGTCAAAATAGTCAAATTTCAAAATTTGTTCAAAAGGTCAAAAGTTTTGTTCAAGAAAAAATTGGCTAAACTGAGCCATTCAGATTGTGACGGTCATTTTGAATTGACTACTACTGGCCTCTGTCGGCTGTCAGATGAAGTGCTGTTGTGCTGGCCTCTGCCGGTATCATTATGAACTAAAACAAATTCACATCGTTTGACCGATTTTCGTAAATGGGTATAGACAACTATGTATCAAGTAGATCTTGATACGGGGAGAGTCAAAGACCCACTGGGTAACAGCTAGTCATTTATAAACGTCGATACTCATACGGAATAGGAACGCTGATTTTCCGCTCGGATTCTCCTTTACCTGGAAAGGTCAGATATCATTTATAACAGCTCATAAGAGGAACATAGCTAATAAGGAGGAAAAGCGCCCATATTGTGTTTGTATTTCTGGAAGATGGTGGAAGGAGAGCTAGAAAGGGCAAAGAGCTAATTGGTGATTATCTCTCCAAGGGATTTCCTTCATAGATAGATATCTTGAAGAGGTATTTGGATTAACGATTGACGAAAACGATATTGCTTTTCAGAATCATCTTGAAGGTATGAAAGCCTCTTTATCCTTATTCATTATGAGAGAATCGACTTGAAGATGTAATTTATTTTCTAATTTTATTCTATCAAAAATTCTATTTATTCTATTGAAAAATTGAAGTCCATATTTTTCCTGACTACTTAAAATGTGTATTGAATTTCTCACAAGGAAGCAATGAGAGACACTCTCCTGCAAACTGGTCTCATTAATTGATTGTAGACTTCTTAAAATGTGTATTGAATTTCTCACAAGGAAGCAATGAGAGACACTCTCCTGCAAACTGGTCTCATTAATTGATTGTAGACTTCTTAAAATGTGTATTGAATTTCTCACAAGGAAGCAATGAGAGACACTCTCCTGCAAACTGGTCTCATTAATTGATTGTAGACTTCTTAAAATGTGTATTGAATTTCTCACAAGGAAGCAATGAGAGACACTCTCCTGCAAACTGGTCTCATTAATTGGTTTGTAGACTTCTTAAAATGTGTATTGAATTTCTCACAAGGAAGCAATGAGAGACACTCTCCTGCAAACTGGTCTCATTAATTGATTGTAGACTTCTTAAAATGTGTATTGAATTTCTCACAAGGAAGCAATGACAGACACTCTCCTGCAAACTGGTCTCATTAATTGGTTTGTAGACTTCTTAAAATGTGTATTGAATTTCTCACAAGGAAGCAATGAGAGACACTCTCCTGCAAACTGGTCTCATTAATTGATTGTAGACTTCTTAAAATGTGTATTGAATTTCTCACAAGGAAGCAATGACAGACACTCTCCTGCAAACTGGTCTCATTAATTGATTGTAGACTTCTTAAAATGTGTATTGAATTTCTCACAAGGAAGCAATGAGAGACACTCTCCTGCAAACTGGTCTCATTAATTGATTGTAGACTTCTTAAAATGTGTATTGAATTTCTCACAAGGAAGCAATGACAGACACTCTCCTGCAAACTGGTCTCATTAATTGATTGTAGACTTCTTAAAATGTGTATTGAATTTCTCACAAGGAAGCAATGAGAGACACTCTCCTGCAAACTGGTCTCATTAATTGATTGTAGACTTCTTAAATATCTTTGAAGAACTTGAATTGCTTCAGAGCACCGCCCGTAATGCTTCCGATATCAAGGTATGGCAAATCATACACTCTAAAGCAGACCTTAGGGTGCGTTTACATCTCATGGTTATTGCTGGATTTTTACGTCAGACAGAAATTGTAACTTATATCTATATTATCCCCGGAGGTAAAAAAAATTGACTTAATTTGACTTAACGAAATGTTCTTAAAGTGGATTTTGCGATCTATATAATGACATAGGAAACTACGTACTGTTCCCATAAATAATGAAGAAAAGACAGCGAAAAATAAAATCATGTCCGTTTTAATTAGTTGTAAAAGACACCTATCCATGCCAATAACAATGTGAACAATTTTCTTTAAACTGTTTCTATAAATCAATAAGAAACAAATTTTAATAGTTCAACGTTATGGAAAATTGACTCTCCTGAACAATTACAAATACGTAACCTGGTGTCCTTTACCTCCGGGATACAGATATAAACTGCAAACAATTTATGTCTGAGATATATTTCTATCATAAGCAATAAGGGTGCGTTTACATCTGACTCTTCTCGCAGGAAATATATCTCAGGTGTCGGATATAATAATTATGCGCCATATTCGCACATACCTAGATTTTTCTTTCACCGCTTAGTGTGGTTAGTGCATTTTATACCTACTGTTAGGAGTTTGTTCCAGGGAAGGTGACACCGATGAGTGCATTTTAAGAGAACTTACTTGAGTGTATGTGTGTAATGTACTTTGTGTTTTGTGTGTGCGGTGTCCTGTTGCTCGGGGTGGGAAGGGGTTCCTCCAGGTTTCACAATTATAATTATAGAGGAATGAATTTTAATTTATATTAAATAAAATATAATTTTTAATAAAGAGAAAGGATTAATAAATATTAGAGCTAAGTTAAACTAAAATTTCTCCTCGGAAATGTAAAGGTTTAATTTATTTTTTAAAACTGGCTTTTTATTAGTCGTAGGATTTTTTTTCGAGAAAACACTCCTTTATATTAAAGGAGCACTAAGCCATTTATTAAATTATTCTGAAAGTTAAAAAGTTATTTGGATGGGTAACTATGAAAAAGTGTGGGGTAGGAAGGAGATGTAATAACATATTGAGTTTTAAAATCTTCAAAGTTTCACCCCCAAATTGAGTTTATAATTTCATTCTTCCGGACATATTTCAATTTATAAAAATTACAGTTATTCTTCCTTAGGATTCTCTCTCTCCCTCTCTCTCCCTCCCTCTCTCTCTCTCTCTCTCTCTCTCTCTCTCTCTCTCTCTCTCTCTCTCTCTCTCTCTCTCTCTCTCTCTCTCTCTCTCTCTCTCTCTCTCTCTCTCTCTCAGCGTAAAGGATATGCTGACTGCTTCGAAACCTAAATAATGGCCTTACTGGTGGGAGATTGCTCGGGGAGAAAGTAATTATTTTTTACAGCTGGAATGGAATCTTATTTACTCAACTCCAGAAGGGTTCTATTTACCAGCTCTACCCACAATGTGGCTTCGTATATGTCAATCTGTTCTCAAGAGCAATAACAATTTCCTCTTTCGTAAAAAAAAATAAAAAAATAAAGAAAAAAAACAAAAAAAAAACCTATTAGTAGCAAACGCCTTAGTTCCTCATGCGGGAGAAGGAGGGTTCACACGGCTCGTTGAGAAAATTCCTGGCTGTTTATTACGCAAAAATGCAGCATAATTAGTTTCTATCTTGTTACCTGCAGAATTTACTCCACCTTTCTTCGAGTGTGCTCTTGTACAATTGGAACATCCAAGCATCGAACAGGTAGCCATTGTTCTCTCAATGGTTTTTTTTTTTTTTTTTTTTTTTTTTTTTTTTTTTATGGCAATCGACATCTAGGCCATTAGCGCCGACATCCATGGCGCAGCAAGGGATTTTTCCAACGAGCCGTCAGATGAGAAAATTCCTGCCGCCGCACAGTGTAACGAAGTAGTGAGGATTATGGACAAAAATCATTAACCATTAGTTATTTTCAAATAAACATTTTTATTAATTGAAATCAACTCAAAACAATGTAATAATAGTATAATAATGCATACAATACTGCTATTATAATATTAATTGTAATATTTGTAATATTAATAGAAATAATATAGCAGGTAATAATATTATTAATAACCATATTATAAAATATATTGTAACTGTACCATATAATGTAGTAATAGTGTAGTAGTAAATTATACTTATAGTAATATTGCCATAGAATAATAATATTTTACCATTTTCTATGAAATTATTGAATAATTTCTTAATTCCGAGTCTAAATCGTTTTTGGATTCTTGGGAATGTAAACTTATATCGAAACCAATATCTATTTGATTATGAATGTCATCCTCTATTATACATTCATTAATGTCTGGACTGATTTTGCTTTGCCTTTTTATATTTTTTTTTCCGTAAAGAAAGCTCTGGGCCAGGTATCTGAAGAACCCGGCGCTTTTTCGATCTCTCACACAACGCTCTAATCTCTTTTTTATGTCTGCCTCTAAGGAAGCCGGAAGGGCCATCAGGGCGTGAATAACTTTTTTCTTGATAAAAATTAATATCAATTTCTTCTAAGTTGATATATTGTTTCAGCCAGTATTTATATAAGAGTTTTTTCTCTGCGGTGAACATGTTCCCACATTTTTTACATATATTATCGGACTAAACTGGCAGTCTTTTTAATATTGCTTAACATTTCTTTAGGAGCGTCCTGCAGATTAAATTAAATCATTTGCCCAAGGATTGATACCGTTTTCTTGGATTTATCCTCATTTTTTCATATTTGGAAGAAAAAATAAATTGTATTATATGATGTATCTAAAAATAAAAATCTTTGGAATCGGCAAGTTTCGGCAAACTAAATTGCCCTTAGTCCATTATACTTGAGGTAAACTTTAAACTCTAAAAAACTTGAGATGTGTTCAGATGAAGTTTATTTGCTATGGTCTATCAAAATTTTGTACTTAAGAATAATGTCAAAGATCAATGAAGAATAATTCAGGATAAATAATAAGGGAGTAATTATCCATAATCAATTATATCAGATAAAAAAGGAATAGTTTTGACGTAATTTCCATCGGATCACCCAATAAAAACACCGTCCGATCTTCAACGAGAGAGGCTCAAACTGATTGTTGGTATGAAACAGGTTTTAAAGACTTTTCCTAGTTTATAATACTGCTAATGTGTTCGTTGGTCAAAATAAAACTAATATTTATTAGTTTCATGCAATTTCGGTTCCTTGAATAGTTTCTAAACTTAGCTAGAGGATTAAAAATTAAATATAAGAAAACAAAAATTTAGTTTTTTGTCCATTGAACGTTACCTGTGCGCCGGTGGGAATCGAACCCATCATCTTCCGCATATGAATCTAAGGCGCTAGCTACTAGACCACGGGAGACCCCTCTCATTAGTTATTCCCAATTAAAATTATTACAATAGTAAACCATTAAAAACAATTTAAAACTTCATGAAAGATGTGGCCAACAAATATGGCACCCATAGGATTTGTTTACGTGACAGGTTTTCTTCAAAACACCTCCTCCCCTACTTTCATAACTCTATGATGATAACAGTATATGACTTAGAAAAAATGTAGCCATAAAACATGATTAAAATTATACTATTATAGATGGATAGATCGATTCTTCAAAAGATCGGCTCCTGGAGATCGATTCTTTAATCCTAGAACGTCTACCTTCCTCGGCCTAACCCATTTTAACAACTCTTGGTCATTCAGGTGAATTTATATAAAATTAAAAACTCTACTTACGAGATATTCTTTAATACTAGGTATTCTTTTATATATATATATATATATATATATATATATATATATATACTAGCTGACCCGGCGAACTTCGTACCGCCTAACAGTCGATTCAGCGAACTTCGTACCGCCTAACAGTCGATTCAATAATTTTTTTAAAATATTTATTCTGCTATTCAGGACTCCGGACCAGCTATCAAGATGTAGACATCTGGCGGGGATAACTAATTAAATGACGATTGATCAGTTTTCGACCGGAGAGGAAAAATGATTAAATTACTAAAATGGCTATTAAAAAATAAGGGTTGATCGTAGAAGGGTGAAAATTGAGGATTGTATGTATTTTTGTATGTTGTATCATAAAAAAATAGAAATTAAAAATTTTGTCTAAAAAATAAAAAAAAAAATTTAGGGGTGGACTACCCCTAACATTTAGGGTGATGAAAAATAGATGTTGGCCGATTCTCATAGATACCGGATAAGCACAAAAAATTTCATCAAAATCGGTCAAGCCGTTTCCGAGGAGTATGGCAACGAAAACTGTGACACGAGAATTTTATATATTAGATATATATATACACACATTAGTTTTACGACTTAGAAGGGAATGATAAAAATTAGTTTGAAATTCAAAAAATAGTTTATTAGGATTGTTCAGATTTTCTTGTTTTATATAAAAATATTAAAAATATGATAAAAGAGAAATCACGTACAACGTGAAAAATAAAAGAATAAATGTAAATGAAATGGTAAAACATATGCAAATAAACCTCTCAATCTCTAAACATTCGTTATTTTCACGTACCTTCTTCGACATAATTTCCAAACGGAAAATGTATTGACGGGAGGGGCAACTGTAATTAACAGAGGTGTTCGTCATTTTAACAAGTGTTGGTGTTCTAGGGTTAAGAAGACAAAAGTCCTTGGAGATATGTAGATTCAAAAAATCTATATGTCGTTTTATAAAGATGGATGTTCTAAAAATCTATTCAGAAGGCCCATCTCTATCTAGAACGTTTCATTGATTGTATTTACAATTTTTTTCTCTCTCTCCCACACTCACACACACACGCACGCATACAGGTTATAAGTAGATATGTTTTTCACTATAGCGGGAGGGAGGAAACGCGCTAACAATAAACTAAAATTAAGTAAGAAAAACAGTTATAAGCTGAGGGAAATATTTCTAGAAAAAGTAATTGGAGTAAAATGGTATTTCAAGGATACATTTCAAGTGTAGTTTAAATAAAATAAGGACTTAGGGATGTAAGTCACAGAAAGAAGAAAATTTACAATATCTCAGGGACTGAATAAACAAGGACCCCTCAATGCCTGGAATTCAGATTAAATAGTAAGGAATCTTGTAATTTATCTAGAGAATTGTGACTTGCATTTTAATAAAGAATTCCTAGAGACAGGAGTTAGTGTAGATAGCAAGCTCAGCTGGGGACTGCAGAGAAAAGCTAAAACCAACGTCTTATCTCTCTGCGGCATCCTTGTGTGACTGTCGTTTTGGTCTTTTTCGGTTTGATAAGGAATACTTTCCTAAGCATTATCTGATAATAAAATAAGAGAGAAGATGCTGCCTCTCGTGTGGAATAGGGAGTTTAATACTAGAAATTAGATAGAAAATCTAGTAAGACCATGGCCTCTTAAAATACCAGACTTTTATATGTGTATTGTGTTTTAAAGTAGAAAGAAAAACTGAAGTTACTGGTTTCCCAGTGGTCCTGTAGCTTGGATTCTCATGCGGGAGATGTTCTACAGGATAATTCTTCAAATCAGGGCCCGTTGAAGGAATTCCCTGCAGCACCATGAAAGTGTAGGAAGGATGCCAACCTATAGATGTCACTCACAGCCTAGTTGGGGAACCGCCACAAAAAGAAATAAAAAAAAAAAAAAAAAAAAGGAAACGAAGTACCCTTACAATAGTCAGTTTTGTAAAGACTCAATATTCAAGACATTTTCTGTAGCGAACACTAAGGCAGGATTCACATTATACGCTACAAATTGTATCTCCTCCAATAAATTGCATGCCAGACAAATATCTTTTCAAACACGTCGCGTGTCAGACAGAACGATTCCACATTCTCGAAAATGATATTTTTTTTTCTGACACGCTAGGCATTTTCCTGTCGTCCTGGGGTCCTTTGATTTCGAAACATACTTCAGTTACACTTTGATTTAACTACGTTTGAAGTGAGTTAATTACAATAGTTTCAACTGTATTGGTTGATATTCTTTCTAAACATCTATGGTTGTTAAACCTCCAGAATCTAGGGAATGTTTCAGAGCAAGTCCGCAGCTGAAGAGGGACACGAGCTCAATGCAAGGTTGGAATCCCAGGTTGTATAATATTTGCATAAATGGATGCAGATAAATGCATTGAATAGGCAAGGAATTTCTCTCTATACTGTAAGAACTGAGAGGTTGTCTATTGTAATACTGACAACAAGGAGGTGGTTTTCTCGTTTCTTTTGGCTAAGAATCATTTTCGGACTGAAGACAACTAATAAGTTGATCAATGATTCGCTCGAGATCAGAACATTTTATCGAAGTCCCTTAAGTGATATAACTGAAGGTATGTATTTGTATAGTCTCTCACAGTCCAGTCAACGAATGCTTAAAAACAGCTATAGATGGAACTTTTTGGAACACAATTTTGGACTTGTTTGGGCTGGATAGGAGGTGAACATATCAAAAGTCCCAGTCCTTAGCCTTTGTGCCGGGGGGGGGGGGGGGGGGTAGAAGGTCCCTTTTTTCGGGTTTCACTTATATCTCGGGAACCCTGCGTCCTAGCGACATGAATATTCTATAAAAAATAAAAGCTGATTAAATTCGATACAAGTTCTACTCAAAAAGGTATTTCGAGATATCTTTAGTTTTCGAAATATCCGCTTTTGAAAGTCTGTCATTTTGGAAAAAAACACACTTTTCGCTCTTCTCGACGGGATATCTCTTCAACGATGAACCCAAAAAATAAATGTCGGTTATAGAGTTGTAGAGATTTCCAAAAATCTCCATCTATAACTGTTCGTTGCTTGGACTTTCAAGCGCGTAGCTTTATTTGAGGAAGCAAGGGTGAAAGAGAAGAATGTGAGGGAACTAAAATGATTGCAGGACTGCAAACAGAATATTATTCAGTTATAATTATATATTAGTTGCATCTTGTTTGGACAGTTTAAAAATGTAGAAACGTTTTTACGAATATTGGGTAAAGGTGAAAATAAGAGCATACTAAGGAGAAAGGATTGGATGCTCATTTAGGGACAATCTAATAACGAGTTTAACAGAAAGTAATTAGAATATCGGAATATACCTGCGCATTAGCAAAAAAATGTAACAATAAAAACGAAAATTTGGTTGAGAAACCTTACGTTTCGGAGTGGATGTAAAAAGGGACGGGAGAAATGGTATTTTACACTGAGAAAACAGTTTTAATCTGAGCAGCTTCTGTTGCAGCGGTGGCTGGCGTTTTGTGTTAAGTTGTAGGGTTCTCCCAACTTTTTGTGGTGCAGAGGTTTTCCCCACTTTTTGTTGTGGTGCAGGGTCGTTAAAAACATACTCGTAAATAGTGTTGTAGGATCCAGACTAGATTACTAGGATACTAGACGAAAATAGCCCATATATTATCACAATACTGACGCACCTTGAGTCAATTAACTTATATTCAAAACTATAGCATCGATATACCGATTATGTTACGATTTGTAAAATTCATTATCATAACGTTCAAGATTTATAAAATGTACAGATGTATAACAACTTCTATAATGTATTAATATATTGCATCATATGTATAAAGTATTTATATTCACAATTTGTAAATTTGTTTTGTAATATCACTATAAGATAAATTGGAAGAGTAAATCGCCAAAAGTTGCGAAACTCTTAATAAATAAATTAATAAAATAAGTAGGATCCAAGGAGAAGGAGAACAAAAGAGACAGTATTTGTGACTTTAATTAGACAGGGAACGAGAAATTGGTCTGAAGCCTAATAAAAATAATAAATGTAGGAAAATAACTGAAAACGACATAATTAAACATAAATAGTAACTATAAATAGAGAGAAATTATCTTGAAACGAAACTTGAGAAACCTTAGAGAGAACCTATAGATTGAAGTATTAATGGAGTGAAAGTTTGCTGGTAATCTCTATATTGATTGAATTAATCCGAGGTTTTGGGGAAGGAAATATTGAAGAGAGGAGCCCAATCAGCCGAAACATGGATTGGGCTGGACGTCTCTTAATGGGCCTCCCTCTCCAATCCACCAACAGCCCAATTGATTTATTTACCCTTTCTATCCTTAGTCACCTTTCTTATTTATCATTCAATTATTTCGAGTTCAAATTTGCCTTTTATTATAATGGCCATTATGGTGTCCTTTGAAAAAAATAAAAGGTAGCATCTTGCTACTTCAGATGCTGCGTAAACTAAGCAATTTGCTCTAACAAGGCCACGTGTTGTATGAATATTACCGTCCCCTATAAATATATTTTAAATTTTTAAATATCTTTATTTGCCAATTATACAATACAATAAGTTATTACTTTAAATTATTCTTATGTTCATGATTTGATGACATGAAGGACCGATAGGAAAAAAGCCCATTGGCCAAAACCTATTTACCATGACTTCTTTTAGGATGACTATTTACAGTATTTAAATTTTTTATATTTACATTATTTTACAAGGTTTGTTTGGAATAGGTCTCTAGTCCATTTGCGCTTGAGGCGGCGGTGAGGGTTACCGGGAATGGAGGATGAGGATAACTTGTTGATTAGGGGATTGTATTGACCAGGCAAACGGGAGTGGAAGTTAAGGTACAGGGTTTTAGACAGGGTTTGGCCAAAGGGGATTTCTAGGTCGTTATGGATAGTGAAGTTTGAGACATAGAATGGAGCATTGACTATTTTACGGAGTATTTTCGATTGGGGAGATTGGATTCTGAGGATATCGGATCACCGCTTGGCACACCCCCAAACTTCCAAGCCATATGGCCAGGTTGGTTGAAGTATAGTAGTGTATATCCGTCTCTTGTTCTGTAAAGATAATTTTGAGCGAGAGTCTAGTAGTCTAAAACGTCGGTTTGTTTCTTGTATTTTCTTTTGTATGCGTTGGCTCCAGGTAAGTCGTCTGTCAAGGGTAAGTCCTAGGTAGGTAACTTGTGTTTTTTCTTGGATTTCATTCTGGTAAAGGTTGAAGGAGGGGCATTTGGATCTTCGAAGAGTGAATGTTATGTGGGAGGATTTTCCTGGATTGACTTTAATCCGCCATTTTGTTTTGGTTCCAGCAGTTGGAGACGGGATTGAAGGTGTTTGGAAGCAAGTATAGGGTCTGAATTAGATGAGAGGATGGCTGTATCGTCAGCAAAAGTAAAGGGGGTAGTGGAATGGTGGGTGTGCATGTCAGCAGAGTACACAAGGAATAAGGTAGGACTTAGGATGCCGCCTTGTGGGACACCAGCAAGCTGAAAGATCTGCCAGAAATATAGGAATTTAAAAGAAGGTAATAGGTTCAGGGGAGGATTGTTTTGAGTTTAAAAAGCAAGCTCTGGTGTCACACCTGATCAAATGCTTGAGCGATATCGAGGGATACACCAGAGCAATACTTCTTCTGCTCAAAGGCAGAGGAGATGGAGTCAACTATTCTGAGGCATTGGTGGATAGTGGAATGGGATGTTCGAAAACCAAATTGGTGGGAAGGGAAGCAGGGTTCAAGAATGGGGATAAGACGTTTGAGGAGAAGCTTTTCAAGGATTTTACCCGTAATGGGAAGGAGAAAGATAGGGCGATAGGACGAAGGATAATGTACAGGATTTTGGACCATTTTAATGGTTGATAATTTACAGGAGTTGGGAAAGTAGGTTGTACTGAGGACTGCATTATATATATATAGGTTAGGAATAGGATAGCTTTTTTAGGCAGACGTTTTAGGATTAAGAGGACTAGGGAAACTTCATGAGGACGAAATGATAAAGGAGGAGGAGAAAGCGGTAAAGCTGAGTCTAGGAATTCGGCTACATTTAAAGAGTTGATAGGGTTTTGGATGGATTCGTGGGGACGGAATACTTGGGAAAGGTGCGATACAAAAGTTTCGGAAATTTCGGTGTCTGTTTTAGCCCAGCTGTTATCATCTCGACGGAGAGGATGTGATGCATTAGGATGCGATAGGATTCTTTTCGTGGCTGTCCATAGAGATTTGTCGTCAGGAGTAAGTTTGTGAGTGTATTCAGCGAATTTGTTGTTGAAGTGTTTGTGTAGTTCGTATTACAGTTGTCTAGTCAGTTTTTTGAGGCTATATATATATATATGTGGCCTGTTACGGGACTGATTTTTTATATATATATATATATATATATATATATATATATATATATATATCCGTAGATAGCAGACGATAGAGAAAGGGATTCTGGAAATGGTTTTATAGGTGCCCATTTTAGAGCTGTGTTACCTAACCGCGTATATGCAGTTAGCATGTTACCTCACTATTTCTTTATCGCCTGTTATCATAATAACCATTGTAGTGGTCATTGCCGAATCTTTTTGATTTTCTTATAATCAGTCGGTATACAAGTATATATGTATATAAATTAGTGTTTGTCCTCACTGATAATTGGAAAAATAAACGTTTTCCGTTTATTTTTGTCAGTAATAAATGAAATGAATTAATGTTGTTTAAATCCTCCAGAGGAGGGCATTCTTAATAAACAAATCATAGCATAAGAACAACAAGCTTAAGTCCTCTGTAGTTCTTGGGGCTTAGGAAGTTCTCGAGTTATTCAGAGATACATTTCTCAGGGGTTCATACAAAAGCAAGTCTATCTGCCTTTGTTAACCAACAACTCTCTATTTCTCTTCATAAACCGAACCAAGAGGAACTAATGAAGTAAATATTCTGTAGAAACTGATTTGCTTTTTAATACAAAAAATATAAAAAATGGAGAAGAATTGATTTGAAAGAGTTCACTATTGATCATTCCAATGTTGATTAGATTAGAATAGTCTTGAATTACCTCAACTAGTAGCTTACAACTATTTCTATATTTCCAAAGAACTGCGTCATCGTATCGCTTTTTCTTCTTCGTACCCTGTTATTGTAAGTTTTCAGAACATAACCTTACTACAAGCCTAAATATTACTTATCTTAGTACTTAAGATTTCATGAGAATAGTATTTTCTGTTTTCGTTTTTGCAAAATATTAAGTAGACTTATTCGAAGCTTTCCAAATGACACCAGGGAGTTACGGAATTGCGTTAAGATGACGCAGTTCCTGCGAGCGAAAAGAGGCCACAACATCCCTCGTCTAGTTCCTTTCCCTTGTAGTAACACGTTGTCTTTAGTTGAGGAGAAGGTGTAAAAATGGGTAAAAATATGGGCACCCCTCCATAGTGGCTATGCAAGGTATTCAAGACTAGTGACGGGGACGGTATACGGTGCCTTTTAGCACTTTCCTCCGAAGGAAAGTAGCTATTGAGGTTGGACTCATGACGGAATTTTTGAAAAATTTCTTCAAATCTTTATCGATCCTACCTAGTAGACAGCGAAAATGACCCCCGTTAAAATTTATATATATATATATATATATATATATATATATATATATATATATATATATGTGTGTGTGTCTGTTAACATGATAGCGGCCAGAGTTTTTGTTTTTTCGTCACGAAACTTGGTATATAGCATTCAATTAGCAAACGATTGAACGAGTTCGTTAACCACCAAAATCGGTCCACCGGAAGGGGGGGTTTACCCCGAGCCCAAAACACTAATTTGACCATTTCAGCCGTAATATTTGTTATATTTCAACGAAACTTGGTATTCGTAGTAGTAATATAGAGAGCAAAGTGAGATATAAAAATGAACTAAATCGGTTCATAAGGAGGGGGGGGGGGGGGTTTACTCCGGGCCGACAATACCAATTCGCCACTACCAGCCATGATTTTTGGTATATTTCGACGAAACTCGGTATTCATAGTGGTAATCTACAGGTAAATATGTGTTGTAAAAATAAACTAAATCGGTTCATTAGGAGGGGGGGGGGGGTTTACTCCAGACCCACAATACCAATTCGCCACTACCAACCGTGATTTTTGGTATATTTTGACGAAACTCGGTATTCGTAGTGGTAATCTACAGGTAAATATGTGTTGTAAAAATAAACTAAATCGGTTCTTTAGGAGGGGGGGTTTACTCCGGACCCAAATTACTAATATACTCATACTGGTCGTAATTTCTGCTTTATTGTAACGAAACGCGGTATACGTCGTGGGTAACTCATGAGAAAGAAGTGTTGTAAAAATGAGCTGAATCGGGGGGTTTACTTTGTAATTTATTTCAATAGAAAAGGCAGCCAGACATAGGTTCACAAAGGCGCCGCAAGGAGCGCTAGAGGGACTGTATCCGGTTCCTGCGTTAGATCAAAATATGATAATATGAGGTTTTTTGTATTTATTACGTAGTGCAGTAGGTACTATGTGTAAACATAACTCTGGAAGCAAATTAATAATTTATCAGTTACTCATTACAAAATTAAAAGAGAACTATTCATGTTTTTATTTTATTTATGTAGGATATTTTAAGCAAATTGTTCTGGAAAGCAGTCTACACTACCCAAATTCTGAGGAAAGTGCTTAGTTATGCAGCTCCTGCGTGACGGACTTTTTCTAATACAACACAGCAGTGATCAGTTGGAACCATTATTGCAAGTAGTGTGGATGTACCTTCAGTTATTATACAAATTGGTGCTTATTCAGGTCTAAACACGTTTGAGACCTGTGTAAAATAGTTTGATTTTCTTTCATGGTCTTATTTTTAGTCTAAAATAATTTCACAGCGGAATCCGGATAGCAGAGATATTAAGCTACATTTCGAAGCACGCCTTAAGTCACTCACGCATTTAGGTTACATATGATAGTCGCCAGTCTTTCTTAGATAGGGTTATTGTAAATAACCCTAATAATGGGTGTTATTTGCACCCATTCTAGGTGTAAATAAGGGCCTCCAAAAAAAGGGGGTTTGAAATACCACAATGATATCCAAGAACTTCATTTCTCCGGAGCCCAGACTCAAGCGATACAATTTACATATTTTTTTCTATAAAAACTCGCGGTGTGAGGTGTTGGCAAAATGTGTTATGTGACACATAACACTTAGATTGTAGGGGATGAAAGAACCAGTTATGTTTAGTATTTCTATATATATATATATAAAAAATCACGTGTCTGTCTGTTTGTCTGTTTGTTCCTCCTGCTGGCACATAGGTAGGTCTTGATACGGGAAATCTCCTAGGCTAGGTCAAAAAAGTTAATTTTCAAAATTTGGTCAAAAGGTCAACAGTTTTGTTCAAGAAAAATTGGCTACACTGAACCATTCAGATTCTGACGGCCATTTTGAATCGACAGCCATGTTGAATAATGTCTCAAATTTATTTGTTGCTGTTCTTGATAATTAGAATAACTCGAACTCATTGATGACTTTACATCATTATATAATCATGTAATGCAGTTTATTTCAATTTTATTTCAACAGTCACTGTCTAACTAAGGAGCGCTGGCCTTTCTTTAATAAGAGCTATCTTACTCGCAGGTGCTGGCCTCTGTCGTTCATTATGAATTACTTGACAGATATAGACAAATTCACACCGT
Source organism: Gonocerus acuteangulatus (assembly GCA_946811695.1). Classification (NCBI taxonomy): domain Eukaryota; kingdom Metazoa; phylum Arthropoda; class Insecta; order Hemiptera; family Coreidae; genus Gonocerus; species Gonocerus acuteangulatus. The sequence goes on from OX328123.1 coordinate 31,309,964, forward strand.
TTGGCCGATTTTGACGTAACTGGATATACAGGTAGATCTTGATACGGGGAGAGTCATAGGCAAAAAGTAGGAGTAGCATGGCACACTGGGCAACAGCTAGTTAGTAATAACTAGAGCCCGGATATTAAGCATTTATTTATGGTTAAATTAGGCAGGCAAAAAGGCACTTAAAATATTGAAAATAGGCAATACTGTAATTAAAATAGGCATTTATTAGGAGTGAAGGCAAAGAGGAATCTCACTCATTATTAATGAAAATATGTATTTTAAATACTCATTCATTTCTTTATTACCAATTTATCAAAGAATTAGTGTACTTACTCTTACTTTTCCTTGTTACAAGCAACTACAAGATGCTTTTTCAAAGTATCAACTGTCATAGACCTTCTCAGAAAAAAGATTTAAGTGCTCACGCCTTAACACTCACGGCCACCGGGCCTCCAGGTACTCTTTTTAAAGCTTTTTGTAAATCGTTGATTTTTTGCAGGGGCAAGGTTAGCTCAGTGGTAGACCACTGGACTAATAAGCTGGAGGACCTGAGTTCAAATCCCGAGCAAGCACTAAAGACTTTTTTCTTCTAGTGTCTTCGTTCATGGGTTACATTCCGCCTCCCTACCGTCCCTAGGCCAATCCAGCCTGTAATTAATTTAATAATGGGTACCTTGGTGCTAATGATGACTAGCACTTGAAGCAGCAAGGGAAAAATCAGGCGGCCAAAAAAACCAAAGAGTGTGCCCATATTAACACCTTCTCCCCTATATTCTGCGACTAGGGATCACCTACTAGCTGTAGTATATAGCCTTTCTATAGAGTGTGCCCATATTAACACCTTCTCCCCTATATTCTGCGACTAGGGATCACCTACTAGCTGTAGTATATAGCCTTTCTATAGAGTGTGCCCATATTAACACCTTCTCCCCTATATTCTGCGACTAGGGATCACCTACTAGCTGTAGTATATAGCCTTTCTATAGAGTGTGCCCATATTAACACCTTCTCCCCTATATTCTGCGACTAGGGATCACCTACTAGCTGTAGTATATAGCCTTTCTAAAGAGTGTGCCCATATTAACACCTTCTCCCCTATATTCTGCGACTAGGGATCACCTACTAGCTGTAGTATATAGCCTTTCTAAAGAGTGTGCCCATATTAACACCTTCTCCCCTATATTCTGCGACTAGGGATCACCTACTAGCTGTAGTATATAGCCTTTCTAAAGAGTGTGCCCATATTAACACCTTCTCCCCTATATTCTGCGACTAGGCATCACCTACTAGCTGTAGTATATAACCCTCCTAAAGAGAAACTCTACAGCTTAAAGCTATCCAAGCTTATACTAATAACATCCAGGTGAGTGGCTTCATATCCCTGACCCTTACCGTCTTCTCTCTCTTCCAATACCGATATCTCTTTAATATTAAGGTAGCTAAATGAATTTCTTGGATGACAAAACACTTCAATATTACAGCCGAATGGCTGAATTAATATCTATTACGATACAACGACCTTCCTGCTATACCATGTTCGAATATAAGTAGATGGTGCAATTGAAGGGAAACGGATGTGGCTTTAGTCGCGAGGAGTAAATTCGCTCGAGATTTGCCTTCTGTTATATCTAGGGAACGGATGTTCATGTAAAATAAATTTACAGATATATATTTAACTATTTATAATGAAATATGTAATAAAAAAAATGAAAATATTTAGTAAACAATTCATCTTATCAAAGATATTAAATTTTTAGTTGCGTTGGGAAACGAACTAAAATTATTTTATTTTTTCTAAAATATCTCGTTAACAAAAACTGTTTGTAAATCGTGGTAAGTAGAAAGTGGCCTTTCGAAAGCTTACTAAATTCTCTACAAAAATATTCTGATGTAATTTTCGAAGTGGCGATGTCAATCGGAGAACTAAGTGCTAAAAACTTCGAAATTGTTATTTCGTTTTTTTTTCTTTTTAGCGGGTTTTTGTCTCTATTTACCTAATTTTTTAATGGTATTTAACAGTAAAATGGGCATTTTAGTAAAGAACGGTCAGAAAATGAGAAAAATTGTTATACTGTTTCCAAGAGCTAATGAGCATGTATGCTTTTGGTACAATCAGTTTCCTGTTGTGGCAGAAACAACGTAGTCTATGTATCGGGCTTTTTATTATGTAAATACTTTACCCGCCTTGATTTGATCAATTAAAAAAGGAAGTGAAAGTAGTTTGATTTCGTTGAGCCGAATTTGGGATGTAGGGACTGGCCTGGTAGCTTAAAAAAAAAAAAAAAAAAAAAAAATTGTACATTCAGCAGTCCCGTAACAGGCCTCGAGGGCCCTGAGGGGCAAATACTATAGAGGTATCTGATTCATTACCATACGGCACATTAGGGAGATAGTGTGGTCAGTACTATGCTCCGGCCGCCTGATTTTTCCCTTGGTTGCTTCGACTGCTAGGCTCATTAGCACCCAAGGTACCCATTATTAAATTAATAATGGATTGGCCTAGGAACGGTCAGGGAGGTCGAATTCAAGCCATGAACGAAGACACTAGAAGAAAAAATCTTTAGTGCTTGCTCGGGATTTGAACTCAGGTCCTCCAACTTATTCGTCCAGTGCTTTACCACTGAGCTAACCTCGATAGCAGGGATAATATCATCAATTATTGCTGACTCCATTAAAACTCAGCCTTTCTCCTTAATGTAAAGTTAGAACACCACGAAGAACATACAGCTGCAGTATAATACACCCTCAAGGTATGTGCTAACTCTAGGCAGTGTTAACTAACTAGAGAAGTTAACTAATGTGTCAAATACTAACAAGTAGTTGATTCATTACATTGCCTAAGTAAAAACTCATTTAGTTCAACTTGTAATAAATAATTGAACTTTATCAGTACTAACTACAAGATGCCAAAAATGAGTTGTTTACTGTTTAAGTCAATTTTACAAGAAAGATATAGTAGGAGGCATTAAGAAGGATTCCGTATTTCCATTCGTACATACGAACGAACGCAAGATAATTATGCTTATAAAAAATTATATATATATATATATATATATATATATATATATATATATATATATATACAGGGTGTCCTAGAATATGTGTCCACCCCCTTTTTTCTCCTAGAGTTGTTGGAATTTCGAAATGAAACTTGGTAGGTCATAGTTATGTTGCATGAGGTTTCTTTTAAAGGTTTAGTTGACTTTGTAACATTCTCCAGTTTTTCTCCGGCGCATCGAACTCGTGAGTTTCCAATGGCAACAGGTATATTTTATGATGAATTCTGATAGAAAATTTAATTTTAAGACTAATTTATTCCGAGACATCTTTTGATCCGACGCGCCGTTTGCGCATAAAACGCAAAAAAACTGAAAAAGATCGCCCTTTTGTAGACAAATTCCTATTTATCACTGAAACCAAGCCTTGTACGTAAAAACACCTCTATACAAACGTTGTAGCCAATTAATTATCCTTTCAGATGATACCAAGATCAAAGTTGTAGATTGAATATTTAACGGGACATTATGAATGAAAAATATACCTTAAAAGTTTTAAAAAATAACAATTCAGAAAATCGATATGAATAGAAAAAAAATAGCTGTCATAAACAATAAAAAAAAAGTATGTACTTATTTACTTTATGAAAAAGAAAAGTAAATACAGATTATTATAAAACAGAACAGAATACATTTCTCTTTCCATATGAAATTATTATTACATTAAACGACAAACTAAAAAACAAATTTCCCTTTGTTTAAAAAAAAAGTAATCAGTATCCAAAGAATGTTACATTGTTTAAAAAAATATTAACTTCACTAAATATGGCGAAAATCATTTTAAATGTTCAAAATGTCCACCTTCAACATTAATACATTGCACAAGTCTCTTCGGGAAATCATCCTGAGCATTTAAAATCTCATCTATTTTTAATTGTGCAACTGACCGAGTTATCCGATCCATCATGTCCTCTTTATTTTGGGGCCTTTGATGGTACACCAGGGCTTTTAATCTACCCCACAGATAGTAGTCCATGACCGTCAAATCAGGTGATCTAGGCGGCCATTCTACCCCCATCCCACGACCTATACAGCGATCTGTGGGAGAAGGGAGGAAAGTACCGAAATTAGTAATAAAATTGAATTAGATCATAAATAAATTTAAATAATAATAATAATAAATGTAAATAATAATAATACATTTAAATAATACTTCATAATTTTATAAAAGTTGCATGTAATACCTGGAAATAACTGACGAAGTTTTTCCCGTATTATCAAAGAAAAATGTGTGGGACAACCGTCAAGTTGTAGGTACATGTTACATCGCTGTTGCAGTGGAATATCTTCCAATAATGTGGGTAGAGTATTTGTCAAAAAATTACAAAAAAACTTCTCCCGTAAGTCTCTCTTGAAAGAAATGAGGGCCAATTACGTATTGTCCGAAAATCCCGCACTATACATTTACCGAGAACCTATGCTGGTGATCAACCTCCGTCAACCACTGAGGACTTCCTTCCGCCCAGTAATGACAATTGTGTTTATTAATGCTTCCATCGCTGCAGAATGTGGATTCGTCAGTCCATAGAATATGTCTGTAAAAATTCCTATTTTCTGCTAAGGCTTGTTGCATCCAATGGCAGAAGCGTAATCTCTTATTGCAATCCTCAGGTAATAGTTTTTGGTGCGGGTTCATATGGAATGGAAACATTTTATTTTGTTTTGCAATCCTTCCCACTGAGGACTTACTCATATCTGAGTCCCTAGCAATGTCCCTGCAGCTGACATGGGGATTAACTGCCATTGCTGTAAGGACATTTATTGTGTTCTCTTCAGCCATCGCAGGTCTTGGCATTTTCCTTCCCTTCCTTGCGCAAATTAATGAACCTGCTGTTCTTAATTTTTGCTCAAGTCTCGGGAAGAGCTTTCTTGAAGGGTGTGGTCAATTGGGAAATCGCTGAGCGTAAAGACGTGCTGCGGCGCTGGAATTCCTCCGACATTCCCCAAAAATTAGGAGCATGTCTACATAAAAATAGAAAAACAGCATATTTAAGAAGAAGAAGGTACGTTCTATCACTGAATGGTCAACTGATACTAGCAACTAATTTTTAAGTCCAATTTCTTATCAATGCCACATTATACCAAATAATCTTCATTCCATTGTAACAGCAAACATCCTCTTTCAACTAAGTACATTAACAATGAGGATTAGGAGCAGAAGTAAATCCTCACATATGTTTTCATCCTTTTCTTTCTTGTCATTATTACTCAAGAATTAATACATAAAAATCATCCCAGTGAATAAGTGTTTAACTCGAATTTCCTTGATTTGCAGTGGTCTTCTTTGAAAATTAATGAAAAATCTGGTTTTCATACTCTAGCGAAGAAATATGGCAAAAAGAATAAGTAAAAAATCTGGTACATGCAACACACAACTTTCACTTACCACCTTAGTCGGAGTAGGTTAAATTATTTTAAGCAATTAATATCCATGTTTTTCCACCCATCTCATCAATCGACCCAACATATGTTTTCATTCATAATATCCCGTTAAATATTCAATCTACAACTTTGATCTTGGTATCATCTGAAAGGAAAATAATTCAGTGATAAATAGGAATTTGTCTACAAAAGGGCGATATTTTTCAGTTTTTTGCGTTTTACGCGCAAACGGTGCGTCGGATCAAAAGATGTCTCGAAATAAATTAGTCTTAAAACTAAATTTACTATCAGAATTCGTCATAAAATATACCTGTTGCCATTGGAAACTCACGAGTTAGATGCGTTGGAGAAAAACTGGAGAATGTTACAAAGTCAACTAAACCTTCAAAAGAAACCTCATGCAACATAACTATGACCTACCAAGTTTCATTTAGAAATTCCAACAACTCTAGGAGGAAAAGGGGTGGACACATATGCTGGGACACCGTGTTTGTATACAGGGTGTTCAAAACTCGATTTGACTCCCACGAGGGAATAGTTTTTGGGAAAACTCGTCCTTTTTCCCCAGAATTTTTGAAATTTAAAAACGAAACTTGGTTGGTCTTAACGTGGTGGAATGAACATTTGTTGGACCTAATGCACGACCCCTCAACTTTCTCCAGTTCTTCTCCAGAGACCCTAACTCTGGAATCTCCAATGGAAAGGGGTTATTTTTATGACGGATTATTGTAGAGAATTGAATTTGATGTCGATTTTATATCGGTCATTTTTTTCGCTAAAGCGCACCAATGAGTAACAAATTGCCAAAAACCGAGAAAACCCTTGTTTTTCGTCACTTTTCTACCAATAACGTAGAAAGTATGCCCGTAATGAAAAAAGTAGTCAATATAAACGTTGTAGAGGATTAAATTTACTTCCCAAAAAGTACCTTCAAATGCCTAAAATGTTAATAGGAATGGAGCAAAATACACTTTTGTTTTTCAAGTTTTCAGAAAAGTGTATTATCAACGTGATCTACGCTTCATTAAACCTTTTCCTAAAGCATTTTTTCTGCACCTAGTTTTGGATTTAAGAACGTTTGCAGAAAAAATCAAATTCAATTATTTTATAAAGGGATTAAAAAATATATATATTAAATTTAAATGAATAGAACTCACCCAATGATTAGAATTTTGTAGTAATTATTTTTGTGTTGGACGATTTTTTTTTATTACGCCTTGACATCTAGGCCATTAGTGCCGACATGAAGGGTGCAGCGAGGAATTTTCCCAACGAGCCGTGAGATAAGAAAATTCCTGCGCCGCACAGTGGGGTTTGAATGCTTAATTTCAACGATATCTGTATTAAGTTACATGAAAAATAAAATATTATTTTATATTTGATTGTAAAAGTTTGTAAATTATTTACACGTAATTTAATAAACAGGGGACACAAAAAACAAAAATCTGGTCTGAGAAAGTTGTTCTAAATGTTATTAGCTTTCATTTTTTTTTTTTTTAAATGGATTCATTACGGTTAAGATTTGGAGGCTGTAGCCTTTTTTGAATCTCGAAAAGTAGTTTGGCCCCACTGTGCGGCGGCAGGAATTTTCTTATCTCACGGGTCGTTGGGAAAATTCCTCACTGCACCCTGGATGTCGGCACTAATGGCCTACATGTCAAGGAGTCAAGGAGGAAAAAAAAAAATAAATTAAAAAAAAATCGCCCAACACAAAAATAATTACTACAAAATTCTAATCATTAGGTGAGTTCTATTCATTTAAATTTAATATTTTATTTTTTAAATCCCTTTATAAAGTAATTGAATTTGATTTTTTCCTCAAACGTTCTGAAATCCAAAATTAGGTGGAGCAAAAATGCTTTACGAAATGGTTTAATGAAGCGTAAATCACGTTGATAATACACTTTTCTGAAAACTTGAAAAACAAAAGTGTATTTTGCTCCATTCCTATTAACATTTTAGGCATTTGAAGGTACTTTTTGGGAAGCAAATTTAATCCTCAACAACGTTTATATTGACTACTTTTTTCAGTACGGGCATACTTTCTACGTTATGGGCAGAAAAGTGACGAAAAACAAGGGTTTTCTCGGGTTTTCGCAATTTGTTACTCATTGGTGCGCTTTAGCGAAAACATGACAGATATAAAATCGACATAAAATTCATTTCTCTACAATAATCCGTCATAAAAATAAATAAATAAGGAAAAGGAGGAAGAGGAGTTGACTCGAGGATTTTTCATACTAAAATGGCGGCACATGTTATTAACAGAGTTACATAGTTGATCGGGTTAGTAAACATTATTCTCCAACAACTGCTCTTTCTATTGGACGTAAACTTATTGAATTATCTTCAATCTAAATGTTATTTTTCAAATATAAATTTGAAGTGTCAACTTAAGGAGCAGTGTCAACAATCGGGTCATTTACCCTATACCTGCTTTGGAAAATTAATACAAGGGCGAGCACGCAGGAGAGAAAACAACCTCGGGTTTGAACAGTTATAAAATTTCGTAGAGTTCACCGATTTATCTTTAACAAAATGGAATCAACTCGTGAATTAAGTCGAAAATAATTTTGTTTATACAGAACATCCGTATGGAAAATAGCAATAATGTATTACACTTATGTGAATTTTGCGTTTGAAAACTAAAAAAAGTCCGACTCGCAGGAACTGCGTCATCTTAGCGCGGTTCCAGTTTTTTTTTTTTTTTTTTTTTTATACGGCACATCTACATCTAGGTCATTAGCGCCGACATCCAGGGTGTAGCGAGGAATTTCACCAGCGAGCCGTGGGATGATAAAATTCCTGCCGGAGGTTGGGAATCGAACCCACCATCTCCCGCTTATGAATCCAAGGCGCTAGCCATTAGACCACGGGAGACCCCGGTTCCTGTTCATATCCCTATTCTCATTTGAAAAGCATAGAATAGAAACAGATAATATTTTCCTCGGCCTTTGTTCAAAGGGTTTTATGGCTATACCTGGGGTCAGGTCCGCAAGACCCTAGAATCCTCTTCTACCGATACTTCATTTCATACGTTTCAATGAATTGGAAAATATCAAATATTTTCACAGATTCCTGTGTTCTTTTACTATAGTAATAATTCTACAGATAAAATCAATTAAAAAATAAAATAAAAAAACCAACAGCATAAAGGCAATTGAAAATATTCAAAAGACGTCAACGAATCTTTTTCTCTTGGCAAGCTATATTTCTAACAATGAATTGTTTTTCTTATTTTGCCTAATCTGTTTTATTGTAAAATACATTATCCAACTATAAGCAATTAAAAAATAACAAGGAATAAAAACAGACAAAAAGAACAGTTCGAATAAGCAAAATCAATTACTTTAATGTTTTAAGCACTTATTTCTCCGATTGACATCGCCTAATCAAAACTTTCATCAGAACCTTTTTTGTAGAGCATTTAGTAAGCTTTCTAATGGTATTCTTTCGTTTGCCAAGATTCTCAACCTTTTTCGAGATATTAAGGAAAATATACAGAGTTACCAAAACTTTTTATGTCTGTTAATAAAATATTTTATTCTAACCCTTCCTTAACTCCAAACGTAACCAAAATTTCAACATATTAGTTTTAATGATAGTAAAACATGCAGAAAATGTTTCAACTGAATCCCATGATTCTAAGTACCCAAACCAAAAACGGTATTCAAAAAGTATTTTTCCAATTTTCTCAAAAACGGTTAAAGCTATCGCCTTGAAAATGGTTTCATTCGTTTTCCTAGCCCAAGAAGACTATAAAAAGAGTACTTACAAGCTTATGAACTCAAAAACGTAAGCGTTACGATTTTTTCTGGGCGAATTTCGCCCCAAACTCCATCTTCCAGTGGGCGGATTTTGCTGGTTAACGAACTTGACCTTTCATATTGGACGACTGATTTTTTTACCAAATTTCATCAAAATCGGACCATTCGTCTTCGAGCTAGAGAGCGAACAGACAAATATATATATATATATATATATATATATATATATATATATAAATATATACATATATATATATATATATATATATACAAATTTGAACCACCATTATTTTCGGTCTCTAGGGGTTCTGAAACGCGAAATTTTCTTGTCGGCACTTCCGGATTGTTTCATTGTATCAACCTTATAAGCGGGGTTCCTTCCTATGGGGGAGGGAGGAACCGCGCTAAAAGAAACTTTAACTCTTAGGCTTCCACGGTCCGAGTCATTACAAATATTATAGTCTTCTGGTATTGACCGTGTCACAAACTTCTTTGCCGACGTTTCGCTAGTCATACTGCCAGCTTCCTCAGGGCTTAGTCTGAGAATGAGGATGTTCTTCTAGTTGTTCAGTATAAATACTCGTCTTTGTATTCATCCGCGGGCGTAATCTGCTCTTCCATGTATCTGATTGGTTGGTCCCTGTCTTGCTTGAACCTGGTTGGTGGGTTCCATCTGGACCATTGACTGGTTGAATTTCGTTTCTTCTTTTTTCCTTCGGCTTAATCACCGGATGTCATAATTTGCTGAGCCTATACCCATCTTCTTTGTTAAAATTTTCCGGGCAGCGTACTATCTCTATGGCTTCCCTAATGATCCGTTCTTGGTAGTTCTCTATTTTCGTCAGAATACTTACTTTGTCGAACTGGATTGCATGATTTGTGTTGTAGAAGTGTTCTGCTACAGCCGATTTTTCAGTATTGCCATTCTTAACCGTCTTCACATGTTCAGAGATTCTTGTACATACCAATCTACCTGTTTGCCCAATGTACTCCTTTCCGTAGGCGCATGGAATACTATAGACACCTGGTGATCTTAGCTTCAGATTATCCTTGGGGTTATTTATTATTTGACTTATCTTGCAGTCAGTGGTGTAAACCGTTTTGATGTTATGTTTCTTTAGGATCTTTGTAATCTTCTCTGTGGTTCCTTTCACGTTCAGCCCTGAGGAAGCTGGCAGTATGACTAGCGAAACGTCGGCAAAGAAGTTTGTGACACGGTCAATACCAGAAGACTATAATATTTGTAATAAAAAGAACCTGATTTTTGAAGGAAAACGTTTAATCGTTCAAACATCTAACTTATTGGGCATGAAATGTGAAATTATTATCTATAAAATAAAACAAAATTTAGATGCCATCAGCTGCATTACGAGTTTTTATGCAGACTTTTATAAAAAAATATCCGTTACCCGGTGTGCAATGCTACACCTAATTTATATTAAATATCTGTAGTCGGCTCATATGCTTCATATTAAATAGTTGTAACCCAGCTTCCATGGTACGCCTACTTTATATTATATATTTAAAAAAGTAATTATTATATGATATTTGTCCAAATTATGAGAATAGAAGATTATAAATTGAGTGCTCGGCTGAAAAAATTACTTTCCATTTTTTTTAGAGAAAGTGGTGTGGAAAATAAATTAATCCTTACTTTTTAAAAAGTACCCTTATTTTAAAAAGTATACTTATTTAAAAAAAGTACTCTTATTTTAAAATGGCATTACAATTAAATGATTCCAAATAATTTAATTGCAATACCGTTTTAATGAAAATCCAAACCAAACTCCCTGTGTTTAATTTTTTTAAAGAAAAAAAATATGTGGTCCATAAATAAATATTCATAAAAAAATAGCAATAAAAAAGAGGCATTTAATTAAGGTTATGATTAGTTATAAGTTGTAATAATCTATAACTGAAACTATATTCTTTATTTTCATTGATTTTTTTTTAAATATAATATTTATTTATTTAAAGGGCTCGCATCTAAAGCTAAAACCTCAATGTTGCACAAATATAATATTAATATGTTATATTGTTTACCTGTTCATGTAATAATCTGTAACTGAGTTTTTTTTATGAATGAAAAAGTAGGTAAGTGGTGCAGGGTTTATGTTATTTATGCCAAAAGGAAAGTTTTAAAGGGAAGTTTTAATTAAAGCTCCTGTTTCAAATTTTATGGTTCATGAGCTCTTCTATAAGGATAGTCCTTCTATAATAGGAAATAGGGGCCTCTAAGAATAAAAACAAATTTAAGATATTTTTTTTGCAGTTATGGACAACAATGAATTAAAGGTATTTGGGAATTTCAATAACGACATTGACTTGGCGAGCAACAATATTTTTACCAGAATTGCAACCGTATTTAAACATTTAGTCCAAGAGCTGGTAACACACTTTTCAAGTGTTTTATGTGCCTTGAAATTTTGCTATAGTGGGTCTCTAGTGTAGATAAAAAGGTAAGTATGTGGTTGCTGGACATAACTTGAAACACCTGGTACTGCGCATGGTAATCAGTAACAAACTATGGGCCAAAAATAGTGTTTTATTCAGAAGCCATAATTCTTTAATGTAAAATTAAGGCGTTTCTGTAATGAATAATATATAAAGGAGAGACTTTTAAGGGGGATAACATATAAAAAAAAAAACCGAAGTGGGTTTTTTGTAATATTAAATGAAGTATTTTCTTGACACTGCTATTTAAACACCATAATTGAAAATAATTACAAAAGGGCAGACACTTTTTGTGAGGTTTAGTAATCAGCAAACATGAAAATAAATTCAGCCGATGATAGACTGCAATACACTGCGTGTAACCGTAAGAGTGAGTGAGAGCACCAATCATCAGGACAGGACAGTAGTGGTAGTTCTAGAAATAAAGCAACTTGCCTTAATTATAGATTAAATATTGTTGGCTTCTGAATAAAATACCATTTTTGTGACATATTTTTTTAACACCTTTCCCCTATGTGCAGTACCTGGTGTTCCAAGGAATGTCCAGGATACACATATATGCCTTACCTATCCACGAGATGCAATACAGCAAAATTCCAAGGTGCACTTCATGAAACGTGCGTTAGCAGCTCTCTGACTAAATGGTGACAGTCAGAGGATATAACTATCTCAGACCAACGAAAGCATATGTCAGAATATAATGATTAAATTATTTGGATATTAAATTAATAAAAAATTGCATGGAAAATTTAATTACTTATTTATTTATTAGAACACCACAATTCACGTGACTTCCTCTTCTTATAAAAATAATATTTCAATATATTAATTTATCTCCAAAAAAAAAAAAAAAAAAATAGCATGCAAAAGAAATATTAGAAGAAGAAGAACACTTTATTTTAAAAAAAATTAAAGTGAGGCTGCCCAAATTAATAGGGTTGCTAAACCACACAGCTCTTATAATAATAAAATAATGTTTCAAAATGTGGTGAAAATTAATTAATTTATATACATTCATTTGTATGATTATAAACATTTATGTAATTTAATATGTACATCTATCTATATGCGAATAAAAAAATAAGTTAAATATAACAATTTGCATATGTATGTAAGAGGATTAATTTCAAGTTCATAAATTTAAGTCCCTAACAAAATGACATTTATTACAAAGGAGTTTTTAAAAAAAAAAACTTTATGTTTTAGGAGTTCTTTATGTATAAAACAAAAAGTTCTATCTTTTTGGAAGGTCTTAGAACTTTAAACTTCACTTAAAGCTACATATTCTGCAAATGTAGACTCTTCCGTAACATCTTTTTGCTTAATCGATTTACAGTATAATGCATTACTAAATAACCTAATAAGAAAACCAGTGGTGGATTTTTGTTCTAAATGATCATTTAAGAATGTAGTCTCTACATCCATCTGTTCAATATTAAAACCCTTTTGATATCTTCAACTTTTTTATTTTCAACAAAATCTCAAGCATTATTTTGTTTCAAACTATCTATTTCTCTATCTGTAGCTTTTACCCAAAAATCACAATCGCTTGATCTTTATCAGATTCACCCTTTAGCCAATCCAATACAGCTTATGTTTTCTTGGATAACATAAAAATGCCTAGCGACAATGATTTTATTATTCAAAAGTACTTTATATCCCACTTCACTATAACCGATTAAAATGCACATATTCACCTTTTTATCCCATTTAGAAGTTATTATTTGTTCTGGCTTCCTAACAAAATCTTTACTACCATATAAATTAAAGTTAGAAACATCTGGTTTCTTTCCAAAAAATATTTCATAGGGTATTTTATTCTCAATGGTGTTAGCTAATGAGAGATTTTTCAAATAAGTTGCTGCACTGATCATTTCTGGCCAACATTTTTTTCTACAATAGCTTCTGCCAGTAAGCAATGAGATATATTGTTCTAGTAAATCACACCGTTTAATTATGAACATATGTGGGGCAAGGATTAATTTTGATACCCTTTTTTTTTTTGGTAGTCATAATTCTTACTATTTAAATATTCCTTACCAATGTCACATCTCATAATACCAATTCTCTTATTTCCTAAGTTTTTAACCTCATTTACTTATTGAACAAAGGAATGAAAAACTTCTGTTTTAGGTTTAATAGTTTAAATCCTAGCAATCTTACTATAATCATCTATAAATGAAAAAAAATATATTTCACCTTTGAGACTCATAGTTAGAAAAGGTCCACATACATCACCGTCAACAATTCCAAAATACTTTTAGCCTTGTTCCTACTTTTTTCAAAAGGGACACGATTCATTTTACAACACAAGTTTTATAAATTTATATCAGGTCCAGATAAACTGATTCTTTACTCCCTTAAATGCACTTGAAGTTCTCCCAAAACTTGATTCCTTGATGTTTCATTTCAGTTGTTTGAATTAAATAAAGTTAAGCGTTTTTCCACATACTACAACCCCTATTATGATTAGATAAACACAGAACATTTTTATGATATACTTACTTATACGATATTACTCCATATTCTGGTTAGAGCCCAGTGTTGCCCTAGGCAATCAAATCAAAATTGATTTGATATGAAGAAAATTGATCTGATATTAAGAAAATTGATCTGATATTAAGAAAATTGATCTTAAAATCAGATCTTGTCCAAACTCTGAGAATATAAACCTACCATTTAGATAAACAAACAATATAAACAAAATAAAAGTAATCAGTTATTTTGCAAAAGAAAAACTTTTCGCCAAAAAAAAAGAAAAAAAAAAAGTTTTGTATTGCCTTTCTTCTTAGAAGAAGGGGCAACACTGGAAAGAAAATGCCGGTTTCTGACTATAAACTCTACTGTTTATGACAGTTTCGACCTCTTAACTTCCAAACTGTGAATCCTAGAAGATTTTGAGCTAGCCTACGAGATTTCCCGGATGAAGACGTACCTATGTGCGAAGTTTGGTCAATATCAGTCAAACGGTGTGGATTTGTATAAGGAACAAACAAACATACAGACAAACAGACAGACAAGTGATTTTTATATATATATATAGATAAAACAGAAGTAATATCTGCTCCTTAACAAAAAATAAAATGTTTTTATTAAAATTATATTTGTTTTATTTGTATTATATTGTTTTAATTTTTTTTTTCTTTTTTCGTGTTTAACGGTGTATCAACATTAGGGCTATTAACGCCGGGCTGTCTACAGGTTGCCACCCTTTTTAAAATAATTATTCTATTTACAATTCATATTTTTCTTATATAGGAGTTTTTTTAATTTTCATCATATATAAGTTTTCATATTTTTGATATTTTACATCCGCCATTTTGTATTTCGTTAAATTCCTAATAAACGACTCTGAACAACCCTATTCAACATATTTGATCAAAAACTAATAATTATTCTTCACATTGAAAGCTTTTTTACTTCTGATATGGCCATAATGAATCCGCCATTTTGAATTTTGTAATTTTGATCCCAAATTCGTAATCCCCCCCCCAAACCCCCAAGTAAGAAATTTCAGATCGATTTATATAGATTTGGAATTTTTGCGAGCTTTATGGGATTCTGCTCCACTGCGCGCCGGTGGGTGTTCGAGTAGTTATTGACATTTTTCACGAAATACTACATTAAATTAATTAAATTTCTTTTTGAGTTAAGCATGCTACCAAGTATCTTAAGCAGGAACCAAGCGATTGTTTGTCTATGCTTACGTGTGGAATTGGAGGTGCTTTAGGTTTTAGATAGATACATTCAGATTCGATGAAGCACACGTAAACCCTTCTTATTAAATTAAATTTACACGTGATTGATTTATCAGAATGTATCTATCTAAAGCTCCAATTCCACTAGTAACCATAGAAATGGTAATGGATTTATCAGAATGCATCTATGTAAAGCTCCAATTCCACTAGTAACCAGAGAAATGGTAATGGATTTATTCCTGCAGAGTCCCTAATAATATTCAATAGATAATCTTGCTGAAAGGGTTAAGTGTTTGTTGCCTGCTTTTCGTCCAGCGGCCCAATTACATTAGTGCTTCGGTAATGCTTTATCTCGAAGCCCCTAACTCCTAAACTTATCATATCGATTAGCTTCTATCTCCGAAGGCCAGTATATAGGCGGAATATTTGTATTCACAAAGTTGTATAAGCTAATTATCAGAAAGCGGTTGTTTTTTTTTAACGTTAAGGTTCATCGGAATTTTGTCCATGATTTAAATAACTTTTTAATAATTGACAACAATCCAATGAGGCAGGATGGGATAACGATAAAAACCAACTGCTAGAGAACGCCTTATTAATAACACTGTATATATATATATATATATATATATATATATATATATATATATATATATATATGCCAACATGATTGTTCATTCGGAAAGGGTCTGTGTATATTCTGATAAAACCCGTTGATTGCCAGAAACATTGGTCCATTGCTAATGAGGGTTTATCTACAAAAAAAAATTAACTGCCCATAAAAAAGAAGTCACCGTCATTTTCTTCCTTGGGAAAAAAACTTGCTAGGATACGTTCAGATTGATGGAAAAGTTCCACCCCGCACGCGCGAAACGTTGAGGGAAATATTCCCGACGGTTCCACCATTATCATACTCCCTATTCAAGGAACAATATGTTATGTGAAACATTTTAAAAACGGATTATGTCTCGTTTAAGATTAGGGAAGGCTTTGAGAGGTCAGACAAACGAAATAGTGTCTAATATTTATCAATTCTTAGCCAAAGCTAGGACTAAAAACTTATTAAAGCTCCTAGTGATAAGTTTATAATAGAGAGAAATATTACCGCCAATTTCTTGCACGAGGAATATGGGCTACACCCTTTTCTCTCTAATTAAACCATTTATTTGAACAGGCTTAAATAGTTTAAATAGTTTTAATCTTAGATTGATTAATATTAAACACTATCTCCCTTGCCTGACCTCTCAAATCCTTCCCTGGTCCTAAACGAGACATAATCAGTTTTTATTGAGTTTAAAGTAGTGTATTGTTCATTGTAATGGAAACGCAAATGTCGGAACCGTCGTGAATATTTACCCCAAAATTTCGCGCATAGGGGATTAGAACTACTACATTTAACGAACGGGCTATAAATAGTATTAAAATGTTATAAGAAAAGTATAAGGTAAATAAGCGAAATGGAAATATTAGATAGCAGATATAGAAAAAAAAATGCGCACAATTTGTAAATAGTTTAACTAAATGTTCATGACAACTCATAGAGCTGTGATTAGTAAACTTTAACCAACGCTGTTCCACGCTCACTGGTTTTGGACTCTGACTTTAAAGAATAAATCTTGGCTTGGTTCGGTTTGTCGGATATCTTCAAAGAGATTCTACTTGATTTTGAGCTGGAATAAAAAGTAAACACGAAGCCTGGTTGAAATAGTTTGGCTTCCAATCCTGAGAGAATCCTTCGCCTTTTTGTCTTGGTAGTCAACGAGAAATACTTTGTCTGTTCGCGCTCTACCGCCAAGTTCGTTAAACAATAGAGAATTAAATGAAGTCATTTTCAGTTCGACATCGTAATTAATTTGAGAGAAAACATGGAAAAACTAGATTCTTATGCTCAAGGAAGAGGAAGCGACTTCTTATACTTATATATATATTTTACGTAACATGGGCGCATTTAAGGGGGGGCTGCAGCCCCTCCCCGAAATCGGTAAAAGCCTTATAAATAAATTAAATAAGATCACTCAGTTCAGAAAAAAATAATTTCTTTTGGGTGTATTCGCGTTTTAATTGGCTAACTGTTCCAAGTTCTAGATTGTTACTACTCCAGCCCGCCAAAATGCTCTCAGCCCCCTCCGAAATTCTTTTTTATATACGCCCATGTTAAGTAATCATTAATATGTCTAAAACATGTTTTCAATGTCGTACATTACAGTTTTTAGAATAAAGTTAAATAACTTTTTGTCTAGACGGAAGCAGGTAGGCTGAGATGGGCGGATCAAATTGTGAGAATGAAGGAATACAGGTTGCAGAAGAAGATGCTGGATATGGCAATCCTTGGGGAAAACAGGTAGACCTAGTAGCCGTTGGAAAGATGAAGTAGCAAGAGATGCTGCTAAACTGGGCGTCAACTATTGTAGGAACGCCGCCATGGACCGTGACGGATAGAAGGGGGACCTGTAGAACTGGGAGTATTAGTATTAGTAAGAGATGGTTTTTGCACTGTTCGACTTACAACTTTCACTAATAAATTTTAATATTTTAGTATATAAACTAACAAACAGGTATTAAAAAATACGTTTTTTTGGTAGGTACGAAAAAAATACTCGAAAAACGTTTCAATCCTGAAATAATACTTATTTGAAAAACCAATATAGCATGCCGGCTGATGATAAAAATTTTAACAAACCCCTCTCACAGAGGATTATACTGGGAAATACAGTGCAATAACCACTGTATAGTTCTATATAGTGGTTATTTCTATATAGTTCTTGCACTGTACAAAATGTTTGACCTTCAATAGCTCCCATACTAGAAACACCAGTTGATAGATCTCTTTAAGTACCTAATCCATTTTCATAAAAAACTCAATTTCGAAAAAAATGGTGTCAGTATGGTTTTTGCATTTTATATGGCTATAAATGCTGTTTATTTTATAATAGCAATTTAATTATTCTTTAATTTGTATATATATATATATATATATATATATATATATATATATATATATAAAGTGTTATATTGTATAATAGCGTAGGTCTTTTTTTTGTTTTATGTATTTGAATAATTAATTTCATAATTATATTTCAGATATTTAATTAATTTGCATAGTGTTATGTTATTTAGAGCATTTAATAAGCTTTCTAATGGTATTCTTCCGTTTACCAAGATTCTCAACCTTTTTCGAGATATTAAGGAAAGTAAACAAAGTTACCTAAACTTTTTATGTCTGTTAATAAAATATTTTAATCTAACCCTTCCTTAACTCCAAACGTAACCAAAATTTCAACATATTAGTTTTAATGAAAGTAGAACATGCAGAAAATGTTTCAACTGAATCCCATGATTCTAAGTAACCAAACCAAAAACGGTATTAAAAAACTATTTTTCCAATTTTCTCGAAAACGGTTAAAGCTATCGCCTTGAAAATGGTTTCATTCGTTTTCGTAGCCCAAGAAGCATATAAAACGAGTACTTACAAGCTTATGATCTCAAAAACGTAAGCGTTACGATTTTTTTTGCACGAATTTCACCCCAAACGCCATCTTCCAGTTGGCGGATTTTGCTGGTTAACGAACTTGACCTTTCAAATTAGACGAAAGATTTTTGTACCAAATTTCATCAAAATCGGACTATTCGTCTGGGAGCTATAGAGCAATTTAATTATTCTTTAATTTGTATATAAATATATACATATATATATATATATATATATATATATATATATATATATATATATATATATATAAAGTAATAGCGTAGGTTTTTTTTTCGTTTTATGTATTTGTATAATTAATTTCATAATTATATTTCAGATATTTAATTAATTTGCATAGTGTTATGTTTTTTATTTTATTTTGAATACCTAATTTAAAGGATAATGAATATTTTGTGTCTCGAACAAACCAATTTACTCAGGCAACCAATCTGTTTTGTACTTTTTGCAATATAAATATATTCCTCCTCTTCATTTGCCTTGCCTGATGTTTATTAATTATTGACCTCTTTGTCAAAATAATGATCCTATTACTGGACAATTGTAGAACCTGAAAATTGGAATATTCATTAAAAATGAATAAACACTGGAGGATAATATTGAATGAAGCCAATATTGGCACGAGAGTCGGTGTTTGCTCAATGAATGAAGCGGAATTCCCCAACCATTCATGGAATCATACGCTACATCAGCCCTATTGGTGGAAAATCCTTATCACTGTTTCATATCACTATCCCTTTATCAGGCTCCATTTAGCAGTAATTCAATGTGCCATGCAATAATATAACAAGAGATTTAAACCTTGTATTCTATATTTTCAACTTGTATTTTTTCACAATGAACCTAGTGCATTGTAGTTGAAAGTATCGTAGTGTAGTTGGAGGTGTCGTAGTATAGTTGAAAGTATCGTAGTGTAGTTGGATGTAGCGTAGTGTGGTTGGATGTAGCGTAGTGTGGTTGGAAGTAGTGTAGTGTGGTTGGAAGTATCGTAGTGTGGTTGGAAGTATCGTAGTGTAGTTGGAGTAGCGTAATGTAGTTGGATGTAGCGTAGTGTGGTTGGATGTAGCGTAATGTAGTTGGATGTAGCGTATTGTGGTTGGATGTAACGTAGTGTGGGTGGATGTAGCGTAGTTTAGTTGGATGTAGCGTAGTGTGGTTGGATGTAGCGTAATGTAGTTGGATGTAGCGTAGTGTAGTTGGATGGAACGTAATGTAGTTGGATGTAGCGTAGTGTGGTTGGAAGTATCGTAGTGTGGTTGGAAGTAGCGTTGTGTGGTTGGAAGTAGCGTTGTGTGGTTGGATGTAGCGTTGTGTGGTTGGATGTAGCGTATTGTGGTTGGATGTATCGTAGTGTGGTTGGATGTGCCGTAGTGTAGTTGGATGTAGCGTAGTGTGGTTGGACTACTGATTTCTAGTACTAGAAGTTCCTACTAATAGTCTCCAGTGAAATAGTTTGATTTGCTTTTTCATTTGACACTTCATTTTTAACTATTCATAAGTATAATGCATAATGAATATTATAAAGCGGTCAAACCTAGATATTCCTTTTCGGAAACACTCGGCATAATATGAATTATGAAAGGGATAATTGTATTTGTTTGTTAAGACGAAGATTCTCAGTATCGAGTTATATTAATAGATAAAACCACTTTAAAAAATACAAATTACTTTATGTAATATTTTCTTTGATTTAGAAGCATTCATTACAGAACTGATCCGAAAAAAGTTGCAATTTGTATATACATATGTGTTTCATAGGTTATATTACTTGGGGATGTAACGAGATCATTAAAAGTCCGTATTAGAGTGTTTGATTGGTTTGTGATGAGAGATGGGCCCTAGAGGGAGTTTTTTTTTTATAAGGAGTAAAAGGTTGATTTTTTTGTGGTCAAGAGCCAGCTCTAATGTATGATAATGAATAATAATATATGTTTAAGTAATAAAAATAATTGCCAATCACTAGTAGCATATTATATCTGCAACTAGTTTTTCAAATTCGTTCCTCCATATTTGAAAGATGTAATCAGAACTCCTCCTTAATTATACAGGATTTTAGGGAGAATAGGGTGATTAGTTTGAAAACATGATAAATATTCTGTGGGCGAACAAGAACAGCATGGATTAATATTAAAAACTAAATTCTCTCCTTTCATGTCGCAAGATAAAATGAATCTCAAAGGAAAAAAAAAAAGTTGCGGGAGTGGGTGTGGTTTATAGAAACCATCTTGAAAGAGGAAAACTAATTTTAACCTCTTTGTCATCCCCTAAATTCTTTAGGGAGTTGAGAAATTAGGCTACTAACAAATATTTGCTTATATAACCAACTCTTTTTTTGTCGTGGAAATATTTCTTTGAACTTGCCTTTTACTATTTTTTTTTTTATGGAATAGAGAATCTTTAAAGCAAATCATATTATTATTTTGTATATACAAATTAGAAAAAATGAATTACAATAGGTAATTCTTCAAGCTTTATGAAATGATATGTTTCAAGGAATTAGTTCCTTCTTATCGTAAAGTATAATTTTATATGTAAATATTCGTGTCGTAAAAATTCTGTTTTATTATAATTTATAATTCTCAATTTAATGTCAAACTATCGAATCGGTACTTTCCGAAAGAGCAAGATAAAGCTTGAATAGTTTTTTTTTTTTCGTTTTTAACCGCACATCAACTATTTGGCTATTAGCGCCGGGCTATCTACAGGTTTCCACCCTTTTTGTAATGCCAACAGCACGTGGTCGGTACCCATTCAGGTACCCATTTAATAGTTATTACCAAAATCAGCGCCTTTACAAAAGGACAATTTTACATATTTTTTTCTATAAACATTGTTTTCATTTTATCATTTTAAGGTAAAAATGTGAACAAACTGTTAACTGTCTATCGGAATCAGCAAACTGTATAAATATTTACACTTTCAAACTAACGAATGCTACACACTCGACATTATACATTGTACTAATTCTATAGTATTTGTTATATCTAGAAATGAATATAATATTATCGTTAGTTTAGATTTAGAATCCTGTGGAATCATCACCATATGCAATGTTGATTTAAAATCTTATTGAAACACCACCATATACAGTGTTGATTTAAATCCTAAGGAATCGTCACCAAATGTAGTGTTGATTTAGAATCTTATGGAATCATTACCATATACAGTGTTTTTTTAGAACTCTATGGAATCATCACCGTATACAGTTTTGATTTGAATCCTATGGAATCATCACTATATAAAGTTTTGAATTAGAATCCTATAGAATCATCACTATATACAGTGTTGATTCAGAATGTTATAGAATCATCACCATATACAGTGTTGATTTAGAACTCTATGGAATCATCACCAGTTACAGTGTTGATTTTAATCCTATGGAATCATCACCATATAAAGTTTTGAATTTGAATCCTATGGAATCATCACCATATACAGTGTTGATTTAGAATCCTATGGAATCATCACCATATACAGTGTTGATTTAGAATCCTATTGAATCATCACCGTACACAGTGTTAATTAGAATCCTATGGAATCATCACCATATAGAGTTTTGAATTAGAATCCTATGGAATCATCACTATATACAGTGTTGATTTAGAATCCTATGGGATCATCACCATATGCAGTGTTGATTTAGAATCTCATGGAATTTTCACTATATAAAGCGTTGATTTAGAATCATATGGATACATATTCGTATACTATGTGAGTTCAGTGTTATGTGAAAATCTTATACTGTGTTGATTTAGTATCATAAGGAAATCTCAGTGTATACAGTGTTGAACTTGTATATTACGGAAATATGAGCATACACTATTATGTCGAATTGGTGTCCTATGGATTCGACTGTGTACAGTATACAGATTTTGTAAATCATTTTTAATGTAGATTTAACATTCTATTGAATAAGCAGTGTATTCCATGCGGAGGAACAAAAAAATATACGAGAAATTAAATATTATCAATGTTACTTACAAAGTTGGTCTTTGTTGATGTGATGTTCTTCCTTGCCGTTGACGTTGGAAAAGATGACAGACTGTGTCTTCATAACTGCTACTTCTCGCCCGACTGCAACAAAACATTATAAATACTAACAACAGTATAAATGTCTGGTTTCAGGCACCATATAACTCTCTCATACTTCCAGACGCTAAACGAAACAAAAGTCTGACACACAGGAACTGCGTCATCTGCGCGGTTCAGTTCTTATCCCTAGTGTCATTTGGAAAGCTCGAAATAGAAACAGTTTTTATTTTTGTTAGACATTTCATGAAATAATATTATGGCCCCAGATACGTGACAGATGGCAAGGATACCCTTACCTGGAAAAATGACTCCCCGGCCTTCTCAACGTTCGCTCTAGGGAAACAATATTGCCAAAAAGTTTCTCGTTTTCTTGTCTTCTTTTACAACTACACTAATTATAGAGATAAATGCAATTTAAAAAAAAAATGAATAATTAAAACACTGAGTTAAACACCAATAAAAACCCATGCAAAAGAATAAAACAATCACATTTGAAGTTTTATGATTGACATCGCCAAATCGAAAATTTCTTTAGAACCATTTTTGGAGAGATTTTATTAAGCTTTTGAATGGTTATCTTCCACTTACCACGATCATGCAACCGTTTTCGACATATTTTCAGAAATATACAAAGATACCAAAACTTTTTATGTCTATTAATGAAACATTTTTTTTTTTCGAATACTTACTAACTCCAAATGAAACCAAAATTTAAACATCTAAATTATCTATTTCAATTAAATCCAACGATTCTATGTGCCCAAACCGAAAATTACAAGTTAAAAAATAATTGCTCCTCTTTTCTGAAAAACGGTTACAGATATCGCCTAAAAATGGTTTCATTCCTTTTACTAAGTAAAGGAGCCTATTAAACGAGTAACTGCAAGCATATGAACTCAAAACGTAACCGTTACGATTTTTTCGCGCGAATTTCGTCCCAAAAATCAAGTTCCGGTGGATGGACTCTGCTGGTTAATGAAGTTAACCTTTCAAATTAGAGGGAAGATTTTTGTACCCAATTTCATCAGAATCGGACCATTTTTAAGCTGGCAAGAGAGGGAAGAGACATATACACACACACCCACACACACTCACACACCTATATATATATACATTTGAGCCAACTTTATATTCGAGATCTATAGGTTCTGAAACGTAAAATTTCTAGTCGGCGCTTCCAGATTATTTCATGAGGTTAACTTCATACACCTCCCTAAAAATGGAGGGAGGAACCGCGCTATAAAATACTAGAAATAATAAAATTACTTACACTAAAGACAGAATGGTGGTTTTCCCTAGTGAAGTTACAGGCAGAACCAATTAACTAGACTCTAGCAAATCAAACATCTATATAATTTTTCATTTTATATGAACATTGGATTAAAGGAATGCTCATATAAAGTGAAAAATTTTAGTACTTTCTCAAAAATTTTAGTACAGTAACAAAATAAACTTTGATTCTACAAATTATTGCAAACAAAATTTATTATTTTTTGAGAAGGTGATAAGATAAAATTTAAAATAATTATTAGATGAAGTGATGCCCACCCCTTAGCACTTACGGCCACCGTACCTCATTCATTGTAAGCCGTGCAATTTTATTTTTGCATGATATCCTATCTGTATAGAGCGCGCTAGGTCCACTTTTGACACATATGTACATATATATCGAGAGGTCATTTAAAATAGTAAAATAGTATAAGTGCATATATATATATATATATATATATATATATATATATATATATATATATATATATATATATATGTTTGATGTTATTTTTCGTCGCTGGGATAGTATTTTTAGATGGAACGGCATTTTTCTCCAGCGGTGGTACTCCTCCTCACTTCTTCCCCGAATATTTCGATGGATTCATCTCCATCTTCTTCAGCCAGGTACTTGTTTCTTCCTCGGTGGTAGCCAAGGGAATGACATTTTTTTTTTTTTTTTTTTTTTTTTTTCCTAAACCCCACTTTAGATAAAAGAGAAATAAAAAGCATGCAAGGAAGGGCATGATGAAAACGAAAGTGAAAGAAAAACGTGCAGGAATGCAAAGAAAAACTAAGGACCTCGAACGACACAGGCGGGCGTAAGGGCCACAGGTAGAGGGAGGATGAGGGAGGAGGTGTCCTTATTCTGCATTAATGCACTTGAAGGCGGTAAGTAAAGGAGAAAAAGGTGTAGGATTCCCAAAGGGAGGTATGTGTAATGTGCTGTGTGGGGCACAGCGATAGAGGAGGAGGTAAAACGAAAGATAGTCGGAGAGTAGAAGAAAGAAGAAAGGGGAAGAAGGTCAGTTATACTGTCTTACGTGTCAAGTGTCAGTGTAGCTTGTGTTTGTTGGATTGTTCCTATCGTGTTCTAAAATGTGTTGTGTTCTAGTACGTCTACTAGTCGTCGTGTGAACTCTGTTGGTCCTTGCCAGCGTCCTGGTCGTCCAGGTGGTGTGATGTCGTTAAAGAGTGGATTGTCATGGTACTTAAGTCCGTCAAAGAATTTGATGTGACGTCGTTTTATGAATTCTGAAACTGTAGGGAGTTCTAAAAGTTTGTGTAAGTCGGGGGCTTTGAGTTTATTGTGTGAGGTGCTCCGTGTGACTGTTTTGAGTATTCGGTTCTGAAAAGATTGTAGTGTTCTGAGTATGGTGGGGTTCAGAAACCGAAAGAGTGGTGTGCCGTATAGTAGTGCCGGTCGTAGGACTCCTTTGTAAATGAGTAGCTTCAGTCTGAGTGAGAGGTTTGGTGAATTGAGTAAATATCCAAGAGAGCGGGCTTTCGTCCTGACAAGCTTTAGCTTCTTGGTAAAGTGTGTGTGAAAACTGAGGTGTGTTCCTAAGTGTATCCCCAAGTAATTGATGTGTCTTTTTAACTTGTTTCTTTTGTTTCTAACCGTGAAATACTTGGGGCGTGCTCGTGTTGAATTGCCATGAAAGGCGAAGAGTAGTGCGTCTGTCTTGGTCGGGTTTACTGTGATGTGTATTCGTCGCAGTTCGTCTACTACGTCTGCGCAAACCTCTTCAGCTTGTTTTAATGCCTTTGAATGTGACATGGATGTGCTGTATATCGCGATATCGTCGGCGTATGCGGCTATTTTTGTGTTTGGGTACTGTTCACCGACGATTTCTGATGTGTAAATGGAAAAGAGTGTTGGTGCGAGTACTGACCCCTGTGGTACACCGCAGGGGATTGGGTGTGTGCTGGAGAGGCTTGCCCCTACCCTAACCGTCATAGTACGTCCGTATAGAAAAGAGTGTATTATGTTATAGAGTTGTTCTGGACATTCGTAAGTTCTGAGTTGCTGCATGAGTATATTATGTGAAACAGAGTCAAAAGCTTTCGTACAGTCAATCGATATGAGTGCTGTAGTCCGGTTCATGAGCATGTTGTTTGTGATATGTGATTGGAGCCTTACTAGCTGGTGTTCTGAACTGTGTGCAGGGCGGAAACCGAACTGCTCAGCAGGGATAATATCCTCCTCTGCGCAAAAGTCTTTAAGATATCTCAGTATTATCTTTTCATATACTTTTGATAAATGAGGCAGTAGGCTAATTGGTCTGTAGTGTTCAGGTGTGTCGCCCTTTTTGTTGGGTTTGAGTAGTGGTGTGATTATAGCGTGTCTCCAGTGTTCGGGGAAGTGTCTGAGGCGGAGGCATGTGTTATATATGTGTACGAGATAGTGTAGTCCTTTTCTCGGTAACTGTTTGAGTAGTATGTACTGAAGTCTGTCATGTCCTGGGGATTTATTCCCTCGTGTCTGTCTGAGTATGGCTGTCAGTTGTTTTGGTGAGACGTACATGTAATTGTCTTGTAGTGTGAGTCTGTATTCAGGTGTACGGTCTTTGTTGCGAGTCTGAGCGTCATGTGAGTAGTAGGTAGCGAGTATGTCCGCCTGGTCTTTTTCGAATGACATTTTTTCCAATCGAAATATTCCGGGAAGAAGTGAGGAGGAGTACCACCGCTGGAGAAAAATGCCGTTCCATCTAAAAATACTATCCCAGCGACGAAAAATAACATCAAACATATAAAACCTTACGGCGAGGAAAATAGAAGCAGGAGGAGAGGAAAAAAAGACGCAATACCATCAGCGCTGCCAACGGACAGAATCCCAACTACACCAGGGAGCTTCAACACCATTCGTCCGCCGATACTGTGGCTAGAGGGGTGAAAAGGAGCCCAGATCGAGAAAAATGTCATTCCCTTGGCTACCACCGAGGAAGAAACAAGTACCTGGCTGAAGAAGATGGAGATGAATCCATCGAAATATTCCGGGAAGAAGTGAGGAGGAGTACCACCGCTGGAGAAAAATGCCGTTCCATCTAAAAATACTATCCCAGCGACGAAAAATAACATCAAACATATAAAACCTTACGGCGAGGAAAATAGAAGCAGGAGGAGAGAAAAAAAGACGCAATACCGTCAGCGCTGCCAACGGACAGAATCCCAACTACACCAGGGAGCTTCAACACCATTCGTCCGCCGATACTGTGGCTAGAGGGGTGAAAAGGAGCCCAGATCGAGAAAAATGTCATTCCCTTGGCTACCACCGAGGAAGAAACAAGTACCTGGCTGAAGAAGATGGAGATGAATCCATCGAAATATTCCGGGAAGAAGTGAGGAGGAGTACCACCGCTGGAGAAAAATGCCGTTCCATCTAAAAATACTATCCCAGCGACGAAAAATAACATCAAACATATAAAACCTTACGGCGAGGAAAATAGAAGCAGGAGGAGAGAAAAAAAGACGCAATACCATCAGCGCTGCCAACGGACAGAATCCCAACTACACCAGGGAGCTTCAACACCATTCGTCCGCCGATACTGTGGCTAGAGGGGTGAAAAGGAGCCCAGATCGAGAAAAATGTCATTCCCTTGGCTACCACCGAGGAAGAAACAAGTACCTGGCTGAAGAAGATGGAGATGAATCCATCGAAATATTCCGGGAAGAAGTGAGGAGGAGTACCACCGCTGGAGAAAAATGCCGTTCCATCTAAAAATACTATCTCAGCGACGAAAAATAACATCAAACATATAAAACCTTACGGCGAGGAAAATAGAAGCAGGAGGAGAGAAAAAAAGACGCAATACCATCAGCGCTGCCAACGGACAGAATCCCAACTACACCAGGGAGCTTCAACACCATTCGTCCGCCGATACTGTGGCTAGAGGGGTGAAAAGGAGCCCAGATCGAGAAAAATGTCATTCCCTTGGCTACCACCGAGGAAGAAACAAGTACCTGGCTGAAGAAGATGGAGATGAATCCAACGAAATATTCCGGGAAGAAGTGAGGAGGAGTACCACCGCTGGAGAAAAATGCCGTTCCATCTAAAAATACTATCCCAGCGACGAAAAATAACATCAAACATATAAAACCTTACGGCGAGGAAAATAGAAGCAGGAGGAGAGAAAAAAAGACGCAATACCATCAGCGCTGCCAACGGACAGAATCCCAACTACACCAGGGAGCTTCAACACCATTCGTCCGCCGATACTGTGGCTAGAGGGGTGAAAAGGAGCCCAGATCGAGAAAAATGTCATTCCCTTGGCTACCACCGAGGAAGTAACAAGTACCTGGCTGAAGAAGATGGAGATGAATCCATCGAAATATTCCGGGAAGAAGTGAGGAGGAGTACCACCGCTGGAGAAAAATGCCGTTCCATCTAAAAATACTATCCCAGCGACGAAAAATAACATCAAACATATAAAACCTTACGGCGAGGAAAATAGAAGCAGGAGGAGAGGAAAAAAAGACGCAATACCATCAGCGCTGCCAACGGACAGAATCCCAACTACACCAGGGAGCTTCAACACCATTCGTCCACCGATACTGTGGCTAGAGGGGTGAAAAGGAGCCCAGATCGAGAAAAATGTCATTCCCTTGGCTACCACCGAGGAAGAAACAAGTACCTGGCTGAAGAAGATGGAGATGAATCCATCGAAATATTCCGGGAAGAAGTGAGGAGGAGTACCACCGCTGGAGAAAAATGCCGTTCCATCTAAAAATACTATCCCAGCGACGAAAAATAACATCAAACATATAAAACCTTACGGCGAGGAAAATAGAAGCAGGAGGAGAGAAAAAAAGACGCAATACCATCAGCGCTGCCAACGGACAGAATCCCAACTACACCAGGGAGCTTCAACACCATTCGTCCGCCGATACTGTGGCTAGAGGGGTGAAAAGGAGCCCAGATCGAGAAAAATGTCATTCCCTTGGCTACCACCGAGGAAGAAACAAGTACCTGGCTGAAGAAGATGGAGATGAATCCATCGAAATATTCCGGGAAGAAGTGAGGAGGAGTACCACCGCTGGAGAAAAATGCCGTTCCATCTAAAAATACTATCCCAGCGACGAAAAATAACATCAAACATATAAAACGTTACGGCGAGGAAAATAGAAGCAGGAGGAGAGAAAAAAAGACGCAATACCATCAGCGCTGCCAACGGACAGAATCCCAACTACACCAGGGAGCTTCAACACCATTCGTCCGCCGATACTGTGGCTAGAGGGGTGAAAAGGAGCCCAGATCGAGAAAAATGTCATTCCCTTGGCTACCACCGAGGAAGAAACAAGTACCTGGCTGAAGAAGATGGAGATGAATCCATCGAAATATTCCGGGAAGAAGTGAGGAGGAGTACCACCGCTGGAGAAAAATGCCGTTCCATCTAAAAATACTATCCCAGCGACGAAAAATAACATCAAACATATAAAACCTTACGGCGAGGAAAATAGAAGCAGGAGGAGAGAAAAAAAGACGCAATACCATCAGCGCTGCCAACGGACAGAATCCCAACTACACCAGGGAGCTTCAACACCATTCGTCCGCCGATACTGTGGCTAGAGGGGTGAAAAGGAGCCCAGATCGAGAAAAATGTCATTCCCTTGGCTACCACCGAGGAAGAAACAAGTACCTGGCTGAAGAAGATGGAGATGAATCCATCGAAATATTCCGGGAAGAAGTGAGGAGGAGTACCACCGCTGGAGAAAAATGCCGTTCCATCTAAAAATACTATCCCAGCGACGAAAAATAACATCAAACATATAAAACCTTACGGCGAGGAAAATAGAAGCAGGAGGAGAGAAAAAAAGACGCAATACCATCAGCGCTGCCAACGGACAGAATCCCAACTACACCAGGGAGCTTCAACACCATTCGTCCGCCGATACTGTGGCTAGAGGGGTGAAAAGGAGCCCAGATCGAGAAAAATGTCATTCCCTTGGCTACCACCGAGGAAGAAACAAGTACCTGGCTGAAGAAGATGGAGATGAATCCATCGAAATATTCCGGGAAGAAGTGAGGAGGAGTACCACCGCTGGAGAAAAATGCCGTTCCATCTAAAAACACTATCCCAGCGACGAAAAATAACATCAAACATATAAAACCTTACGGCGAGGAAAATAGAAGCAGGAGGAGAGAAAAAAAGACGCAATACCATCAGCGCTGCCAACGGACAGAATCCCAACTACACCAGGGAGCTTCAACACCATTCGTCCGCCGATACTGTGGCTAGAGGGGTGAAAAGGAGCCCAGATCGAGAAAAATGTCATTCCCTTGGCTACCACCGAGGAAGAAACAAGTACCTGGCTGAAGAAGATGGAGATGAATCCATCGAAATATTCCGGGAAGAAGTGAGGAGGAGTACCACCGCTGGAGAAAAATGCCGTTCCATCTAAAAATATATATATATATATATATATATATATATATATATTCGTGCAATAGCATTAAATATAATACCCGTATTAGAGAAAATGAATTAGAAGGAGAAAAATTTGCCTATGGAACATTATAGATATTCACAAACCTGGTTTTAGGTCCTCCAGTTCTCGGACAGTTTCATCGACAGTCTGTAACAAACAAGCAAAAGTTAGGAATTTCTATGAATTTAATGAATTTGTTCACAATTCCACAGAGATACACAAATATATATATAATTCTTCAATAATAGTTTATAGATATGATCTATAAGAGTATCATATCTCACCATTTTTTACAACTAATTAAATTATTGAGTTATTATATATATATATATATATATATATATATATATATATATATACACATACATATATATATATATATATATATATATATATATATATATATATATATAAATCAGTCCCGTAACAGGCCATGAGGGCCCTGAGGGGCATATACTATAGAGGTATCTGATTCTGCTCCGGCCGCCTGATTTTCCCCTTGGCTGCTTCGACTGTTAGAGATATTAGCACCCAAGGGTCCCATTATTAAATTAATTAAAGGCTGGGTTGGCCTAGGGACGATCAGGGAGGCCGCATTCAACCCATGAACGAAGACACTAGAAGAAAAAATCTTTAGTGCTTGCTCGGGATTTGAACTCAGGTCCTCCAACTTATTAGTCCAGTGCTCTACCACTGAGCTAACCTCGTCCCCATATATATATATATATATATATATATATATATACATATATATATATATATATATATATATATATATATATATATATATATATATATATACATATATATATATATATATATATATATATATATATATATATATATGTAGTATTTTGTGGGCTTCAATATCACCCTATATTTAGTGGAAAATTAATACTAAAATAGACTTTTATTTCAGCTCCAAAAGTTTTATTATTTACTGAACAGGTTTCACGCCCTTCTGGAGACACTTCGGAAATTTATAACTAAGATTATATCTGCCCCTTCCTGTGCTGAATCAATACCGAAAGATTCAACGGCGGGCAGGTTTATCAGTAGATTATGTATCGTTCTAAAACGCGATCATGTTCTTTACAGGAAGACACTAAATGGTCACTAAATGTATAATCCATTGAAGTACTGCACAATAATATTTTCATCTTTATCATTACTTTGTATCGTAAACAAAAATAAATTAAATTATAAATTCTTATATTTTACTGTTTCTTTGAAAAGTGCAGATCTTTGACAAAAATAAGACTATATGAAATAATCCTAATAACTAAAATATTAGCAATTATATAAAACACTGACTAACAGACTGCATGAAAAGAGACAATTTATAGGCACCACGGGACCTTAGTGCGCTTTTATCAGATATATTGTTACTATACTGAGGTACCTGTAGGCCAGGAATACATACAATGAAATATAGTATTATTGAAAATTATAATATTATTAGATCAATTATTTTATTTAATTTAAGCGCTATGTGATCATCTATGATCAAATATTTATTTCGGGTTCTATTTAATTTTCTGAACATGAGCAATTAATTTATAACCTATTACGTTTTGTTATTTGTTTTTAGCAGATCATTGTTGCTTGGAAGGACTCGAGTATATAAATAAATAAATCATTTATTAATTCAATGTACAGTATTTGGGATGAGAAATTAAAATAATTTTTGGATGACATGACCATGTGGCACGTTAGTGGGAACGTTGAGTCAGATTGATCCATCAACAAATATAAGGATGAATAAAAAAACGCATTTCTGTGATAAACATAACTTAATGTCTGTCAGCTGTTCTGCAGGATTTAGTTTGAAGGTAGGCTGGAGGGAAATTTTTAATAAAAACTTCGTTAATGCAGTACAAAGTTTTATACATGTGGCTGGGACATATCTCTTATTATGAAGGGAAAACATCACAGATATTGTTTTCATTAATTCATTTGATTGATGAAACCAAAGGTTACAACTTAATCTTTTTTAGCACTTTCCTCCAAAGGAAAGTAGCTATTGAGGTAGTAGCACTCATGACGGAATTGTTGAAAAATGTCTTCGAATCTTTATCGATCCTACCTAGTAGATACCAAAAATGACCCCAGTTAAAATATATATATATATATATATATATATATATATATATATATATATATATATATATATATGTTAACACGATAGTGGCCAGAGTATTTGTTTTTTCGTCACGAAACGTGGTATACAGCGTTCAATTAACAAACGAGTGAACGAGTTCGTAAACCACTAAAATCGGTCCAACGGAAGGGGGGGGGGGGGGGGTTTATCCTGGACCCAAAACAGTTATTTGACTATGCCAGCCGTATTTTTTGATATATTTCAACGAAACTTGGTATTCGTAGTGGTAATCTACAAAGAAAAGTGTGTTGTAAAAATAAACGAAATCGGTCCATTAGAATGGGGGGTTTACTCCGGACCCACATTACCAATTTGCCATTACCAGCCGTAACTTTTGTTGTGTTTCGACGCAGAGTTGGGCAAACGTTAGCGCGCGCTAAAAGCTGATGATACCTCTCCGCTAATTTAGCGAAACTGTAGAAAGCCAGCGCTAATAATTAGCGGTTAGCGGCGGCAGTGCGCTAACCGCTAATCTATTTATGAAATATCGTAATTGCTAATAGCTTAAGCTATAGTTACAAGTTGTAACTATAGCTTAAGCTATTATTACAATGTAGTTACAAGTTGTAACTATAGCTTAAGCTATTAGCAATTACGATATTTCATAAATAGATTAGCGGTTAGCGCACTGCCGCCGCTAACCGCTAATTATTAGCGCTGGCTTTCTACAGTTTCGCTAAATTAGCGGAGAGGTATCAGCTTTTAGCGCGCGCTAACGTTTGCCCAACTCTGTTTCGACGAAACTCGGTATTCGTAGTGGTAATCTACAGAGAAAAATGTGTCGTAAAAAGAAACTTAATCGGTTTGTTAGAAGGGGGGGGGGGTTACTCCGGACCCAAATTATTAATATACTCATACCGGTCGTAATTTCTGCGGTATTGTAACGAAACTCGGTATACGTCGTGGGTAATTCATAAGAACGAAGTGTTGTTAAATTGAGCTAAATGTCAATTTAAGCCCCCTATCGGAAAGGGGGGTTACTTTGTACTACATTTCAATAGAATTAGCCTGCCGTAGGTTCACAAAGCCGCCGCGAGGAGCGCTTTCTACCAGTAGGTGGAAGTCCCCCTACAGTCCTGTATCCTCATCCTGCATCAGTTCAAAAGACGAAAACATGAAGTTTTTGTGTATTTATTAAGTTCATGTTTTTATTTTATTGATATAGGATATTTTAAGAAAATTATTCGGGAATGCAATCTACACTACCGAAATTCTGAGGAAAGTGATTAGTTATGCAGCTCCTGCGTAACGGACTTTTTTTAATTCTTGTGTACTCATAAGAGATTAATTGATCCGCTATTCTGGAGTGTTGCGTGGGAGCTTGGAAGGGCTGGATGGTAAGGAATATTCTCCAAGCAAAGGTCCGCAAAGACTAACACCAATTGGAAACTTCAAGAATCCTAAACTAGTTTCTTGGAGCGAATTGTCCCTCAGAGTGAAACAATCAATGAAAACTTTCTTCCGCCAAAACTTTACTCCAATTTAATTGAATTCCGTGCTGATATAGAAGAATCAATACAAACACACACACACAAACACGTTCATTCAGAAATCTATCTTGTACTGCATTACATAACATACGACGTAATATTATGTTCTACATTATGTATATTGTGACTATTAATATCACTAAAATGGCAAATATTACAGGTATATCAGCTAATTATTGATTCTGAATGGAAATCATGTACATTTTCAGAAGAAGTTTTCTTTCAATACACCGTTTATTAACATTTAGACAAGGCGCTAATGGCCAAGATGTAGATGCGCCGTTAAAAAAAAAAAAAAAAAAAAAAATTAACATTTAGACCCGATGGCCGTGAGGGTTAAGGCGTGAGCACTTAACACTCCGTGCCTAAGGTCGTGGGTTCGATTCCCACTAGGGGTGGTGGCTTTTCTTTCGAAAAAAGAAAAGGCATCAGCCCTATCCTGGCTAGAAAAGGGTGGTAACCTATAGATAACCCGTCCTAAAATTCGTAGTTAGTAATAAATGGACGTTAAAATTATAAACATCTTTAAAAATAACATTGTACACTTGTTAATCAAGATAATTAAGGAAATATTTATGACTCCACATAATGGAATTTAAAGTTAAAATAAGCCATAATAATTAAATTAATTACAAATATGGTAGATAAAAAGCACATTATTACCGTCAATAAAAAAAAAAATAATATGAAAAAAATAAACCTATAAAAGATATTAGGAGAACCATATATATATATATATATATATATATATATATATACAAATTTGAACCACCTATATTTTGTGATCTATGGGGCCTGAAAGGAGAAAATCTGGCAATTCCGGATTAAGTCGGTAGGCCAGCCTCATAAGCGGGTTTCCTCCCTATGAAGGGAACCGGCTAATACAAAACATTAAATAAAACAATAACTGAAAGATTGTAGGAACAAATAAATAATAGAGTATCTGATAGTTTATTTTGATATAAAAATCATTATTATTTTTTATTTATTTTTTTTTTCGTCTTTAACGGCGCATCAACTATTTGGCTATTAGATGGCTATCTACAGGTTGCCACCCTTTTGTAATGCCAACAGCACGTGGTTGGTCACCCATTCAGGTACTGACCACGTACCCTTTTTTGGCCGTTGGCTAAACATAAATTAGCTTAACGAAACGCGCTAAGAGAACGCAGATCCTGCAAGTCGAACATATTCCACCTAAAAACACTGACATCTTCAAAGCATTTAACAAAATATTGGAAAACTAAATACATTGTTAAAAGGAGGTTATCTTTTATTCGCTCTGAATAACGCTGTCATTGTCAATTTATAAATATCCACTCTTTGTTGTCAGAACAGTGGAAAATTGTTCCTTTAACCTTTACAAAGCTAACCTAAATCCCTAACCTTACAATATATCAGTACATTTCACGGAGTGAAATATTTTCAATATGGAAATGGGAATGAATAAAGAAAACCCTAAGGGAGGAATTATGCGGAGTTTTTTTTTCCGTGTTATACATATTTCATGAGAAGAACTGTATAAAGAATCAGGGATGTTATCTTCATAATCTGATTAGGTTATAAATATGTATTCATCCTGATTGGGTGGATTGAAGCTTGATTAGAGGCAATAGATACTAGAAGGAAGAGTATTGATAGTGTGTTACCAACATGATTGAATATGATATACATATCTTAGTATTATACTGTTACGATCGTCACTCATACCATTAAAGGGTTAATACGCCATCATTATTCTACGTTGTTACAAACGAGTCCGTGCAAAACGGAATATTGTTTTTATGTTCTTATCTGTATTAGACACTGGTATATACAAGACTTAATTACTTTTTCCGTTGTGCATTGCCAAGGTCACATAAACACGTAGAAAGTTCTTTTAGCGCGTTTCCTCTCCCTCTCCGTAAAGTGGAAACCCGATTATGGTGTCACCCAAAGACTTGGCAATCCGGAAGTGCCGAATAGAGTAAAGCACTTTTCAGAACTCATAAATCACGCTGCTTTAAATTTGAATAAAATTATGTAAATCATTTATTTCTTTTGATTTTGGTTAGTTATAAATTTGGGCTAATGTCTTAACTTCTATAAAAATTGTCTTTGTAATAAATAAATTTTCTATATTACAAATTGAGTCACCCCAGTTAACCTCTTTACAAATAAATGGATCAATATTTGAATATTCTGCTGTAATTAATATTTTAAAGACGCCTTATCTGATAAATTTATCGAGGTATTTTGGAAAAATTCATTCAAAAAATATTGGAAAATTTTCCCTATTAATTTTCCCCAAAAGATTAATTGATTGTATAATTTTCTAAAAAAAAAAAAAAAAAAAAAAAAAAGAAAAGGGAAAAAGGGTAGTATAAGTAATTTATAATGTTGACAATCACAGTCAGCTGTTTGGCCCTGGTTGCTAGTGACGCTTGCTAATTTTCAGTGGTTCTTTTTTTCAATTTTAAGTGGTTTTTTCTTTAAATTTCTTTTAATATTTATTGAGAATAGTTTAATTTAAGTGTTCAGATCAAGTTTATGTAGTTTTTTCACCTAGTAATAGCCTATGAGGGAAGATATTTAATATTGAAGTTTGCTAACCTGAAGCTAGAGGAGGAGCCAGATCCATTGTTGGGACAGGAGGCTGCCTTCAATTGTTTCTTCACTCAGGGAGTAGACTTTACATTATAAACAATTCTTTTTCTTTTTATATTTATTATTTTTTCTTGTATTTATATTTAATTTATTTTAGTATTGTTAATATAAAGTACATCTTACTCCATGGATATGGAAAATAATATAATTATAGAACCTAAACCCCCGGATCCCGGGGTTTCTTCAATAAATAGCTTTAAATTTGAGTTACCACCCGGTCGGTGGACAAAAAAATTTCTTGTTATGACCTTAGCCCCTAATAGAGAAAAGAAAACCTTTCGCGATTTCAGCCCTTTTAAAATTTGTAGATTCATTAAAAGTTTTGGTCCTCAAATAAATGTTAAATTTTTGAAATCAGGTATAATAATTTTAGAAATTTCAAACGAAAAAGATTTTATTAATCTGGGAAAAATTAAATCTTATGAAAATTATAATATACAATTCTCCTTACACAGATCTCTAAATTTTTCCAAAGGAGTCATCACTTGCGATGAATTCCTTCATTGTACAGAAGATGAGCTTAAGGAAGAATTAGCCAAACAAAATGTAGTCGAAGTTAAGAGAATATTCAAAACTATAAACGGATCAAAAATTCCAACTCCATCTATCATTCTGACATTTAATCGGTCTGATCTACCTGAAAAGATAGTTTTAGATTTTTTAAGTGTGCGAGTCATTCCGTATTATAGACCTCTAATATGTTTTAATTGTTATGGATATCGGCATGGAAGACGTCAGTGCAGAGAACCAGTTTCCCTGTGCGGTCGATGTGGATTGGCAAAGCACGAGGGAGAATGTGAGGCGAAGTGCCTCCATTGTACGGGTCCCCATCCGGCCTGGTTTTCCTCATGTCCGATATATAAAAAAGAAAAACAGATAGAGGAATACAGAAGAAAGCATAAAGTATCCTATTTCCAAGCAGATAAATCCCTCCAGCCTAGAGTACAGGTTCATCCTAGTACCTCTCATAGTTACTCGGAGGTCGCCTCAGCATTACCAACTAAAAATATACTCCTAGAACAATTCGAAAAACTGACATGTCTAGTACAATCTCTTGCTGAAAAAATAAATTTTTTAGAATCATCAATAGGTAATAAATCTCCCCAATTAGTTAAAAATAAAACTGAAAATAAAAATAAATCTAAAATTCCTTCTAACCAAAAATTATCAAACACATTGGAAATATCAATAATTCCCGACCCTAAACAGAATATTTCTCAATCAAGCCAACTACCCCTTCCAAAAATAGGAGATAAAAGGACTAGACCTCCTTCCCAGAATTCTACTCCTTCGTCATGTGGCTCTCCAACATCCTCTCGTGAGGATGACGGGGATTCGAATCCCAAAATTCGTAATAAATACAAAAACAAAACAACAAAAAAATGAACATCGCCATTATAATAATTATTTATTTATTTATTAAACAAAAACACATGGTTATGTCTTCTCAATCTCCAACATCAGTTCAATGTGTTTTTCCTTTTCCTTACACAATAATGCTAAATATGTACTCCCAAATACTAACTACTATTTCGTCTCTAGAACTCTTTCCCAACAATTTATTTTTACAAGCACATAATACAATAGTCATATTAGAGTTAACATATATTATGTTTATAAAAATGTACTTGAAATAACTTCCTATATAAATTTATTAATGAACATAATTCGAAATAATTACTTCAATATTGCTAGCATCATAAAACTTTTAAATCTCCAAAGCTTTGCTATTTTAGCTAAATCGCGTATAAATATTGATTTTCACATTTTTCCGCGATTTTCAGATAATACATTTAGGGAAACTGCTCCTATTATTGACATACCCCCAATTATTGACACTCATACTTTCAATTAAAAAAATAAGCGTTTGGCGCCACCTATAAATTTAAACTTAGCACCAATGGGTTCGGAATCGTATCTACTTGTTTTCTACCAAAAACAAGTTTGCTATAAAGAACACCACAGTTGAGGTCAAGATTTTCCCTTTAGCTTTGGAGATTTTCAGAGAATGTAGCTGATTTGCTAGTGTTTCTGCTTAGAAGGTGAGTGCTTATTTTTCCTATTTTTCAGTCCCCATTTCTTTTTTTTTTTTAGCGGAACTGTTTCTGAAACAGTTTATAGTCTTTCTTAGATATAATTCAACCTTTTTAAGTGCTCATTTTGAATAAATAACGTTATTTTGAGGGTGTCAATAATAGGGTAGAGAAAAACCACTTTAATCCAATTATTGACACTCTGTCAATAATAGGAATTTTGATGAAATCTTTGTTTTGGTGCCTAACAAACTGGATTTTTAATGCTCAACAAAACGGTGTTTTACTTTCCCAAAAATAATGAAGGGGTCCAATTTTTGACAGGGGGT
Organism: Gonocerus acuteangulatus; assembly: GCA_946811695.1. NCBI lineage: Eukaryota > Metazoa > Arthropoda > Insecta > Hemiptera > Coreidae > Gonocerus > Gonocerus acuteangulatus. The sequence goes on from OX328123.1 coordinate 31,349,185, forward strand.
GTCAATAATAGGTAAAGTATGTGTCAATAACTGGAATACATTTTTCCAATTATTGACAACCTCAAGTTGCCAGTTATTGACATAACTAATCCACTTATGCAAATTCGAAGTTTATGATAAATTATCGTACCAACCTATGAGTCTTTTTTCAGGCTCGACTACATTTGTATGATTCTATTATGTTGTGGAAGTAGGCATGTAAAATGGCTCCCATAAAGATCGATTCACACTATACGTACCGTCTCCGACAGGCCACCGTCCAGCATCCGACAGGCAAAATATTCTTTAATGTCCTAATAGGAAAACCAACAAACTCCAAGGTCTCCACCACAAATGATTTATTTTATTCACCCACAAAGCATGCTTTTGGAGTCTACAGCTCCATCCTCAGTGCTTCTACAGCATAGAAAAACAAAAAATATATAATCTTTAACACCGGAGAATAAGCTTATCAAATAAATTTGAATTGTCAGAACCCATTTAAAAAACAATCAATGCAATCATAAAAACAATTAAATCCTAAAACACAAAACACGTAATCAACCTCACAAGCATTCATACTCAAATATACATTAAAAACAGCAAAATACACACTTTCTGTCCAAGCACACGACCGAAAAATAAATAAATAAGTACAACATAAAAAACACACTAGTATATCACAAGTTAAAAATAAAAATAAAACCTAATGCTGAGGTACCCACCCAGTTCTTCACTGCAGGCGGTTCACCCGTTGACTGAGGTCTCTTCTTGGGAACTCTCCGAGCCGGGATAATCCTTCTTCAGTCCCGTATTTCAAACGCCATGTATCCGTCCTCGTATTGAGATTATCTTTATTGTGGTCTTCTTTTTGCAAATGCGTGAACATTTCCGAAGAGTTATACGTCATATGCTCATAATTACTTTATGATAGCTCATCGCTATCATTACGAAGCTCATCATAAAAAAACTAAAATAAAATAAATAAATATGCTCATAACACCTCTTCTTCAATTTTCGTCCACACTGTCCAATATAAGACGCCTCACGCGATGTACATTTCATCTTGTAAATCCCAGACTTCTCCACTAAGGGTACTTTTTCCTTGGCATCACACAGTAGAGACTTTAAAGAGCCAAGGTTTTTGATATATAGGCATTATATAGGAAGCCCACTTTCACAGATACCATGATTCCATCTGACTCGAGTCATAGTTATAGGCACAAGTTGTCTAGTTTTATATATTTAGTTGACCGAATGCTGAGGTTCCCACTTAGTAAAGGAGACTATCAAAATGAACTAAATACCATAAAACACCTAGCACAGGTGAATGGTTATGGAAAATCGTTAGTGGATAAACTGGTAAAGAGACGTCTCAAAAAAAAAATATATGGGAAAGTTGGGGACAAAGATGAGTCGCATAAAACATCGATCAAATGGTGTTCTATGCCATATATAGAAGGTCTTTCAGACAAGTTGGGGCAACAGTTAGGTAGCCAAGGAATAAATGTGGCTTGCTCTTTAAAGTCTCTACTGTGTAATGCCAAGGAAAAAGTACCCTTAGTGGAGAAGTTTGGGATTTACAAGATGAAATGTACATCGTGTGAGGCGTCTTATATTGGACAGTGTGGTCGAAAATTGAAGAAGAGGTGTTATGAGCATATAACGTATAAATCTTCGGAAATGTTCACGCATTTGCAAAAAGAAGACCACAATAAAGAGGCCCTAGATGTAACTTTGTTGCACAATGTTAAAAAGGGGTATAAGATGAACCTCCTAGAAGGGATTGAGATTAAATTAGATAAACTAATAAATAAAGGTAATAATCTCAATACGAGGACGGATACATGTCGTTTGAAATACGGGACTGAAGAAGGATTATCCCGGCTCGGAGAGTTCCCAAGAAGAGACCTCAGTCTACGGGTGAGCCGCCTGCAGTGAAGAACTGGGTGGGTACCTGAGCATTAGGTTTTATTTTTATTTTTAACTTGTGATATACTAGTGTGTTTTTTATGTTGTACTTATTTATTTATTTTTCGGTCGTGTGCTTGGACAGAAAGTGTGTATTTTGCTGTTTTTAATGTATATTTGAGTATGAATGCTTGTGAGGTTGATTACGTGTTTTGTGTTTTAGGATTTAATTGTTTTTATGATTGCATTGATTGTTTTTTAAATGGTTTCTGACTATTCAAATTTATTTGATAAGCTTATTCTCCGGTGTTAAAGATTATATATTTTTTGTTTTTCTATGCTGTAGAAGCACTGCGGATGGAGCTGTAGACTCCGAAAGCATGCTTTGTGGGTGAATAAAATAAATCATTTGTGGTGGAGACCTTGGAGTTTGTTGGTTTTCCTATTAGGATGCAATACCACCACCGTCCAGCCAAATCAATGTCAAGAATTCTTTAATGTATTTCCAATGAGGTAGTTCACACTAGAGCGTTCCGTCACCGACAGTCCAGTAAAGCCAAATTTAGGTAGCTGGACGGTGGCCTGTCGGTGACGGTACGTATAATGTGAATCCACCTTAAGACACACTTATGTACTTCTAGGTTTTCACCTCTATGATTCGACCTCGAATTGCCCAAACTACTCGAACTTCTCCGATCTTTTAATCACTGATAGTGATTGGGAAATCGTCAACAGGAGTATCTGCAAACATAGACTTATTCGTAATTCGTTAAAGTTTACTGTGGTGTTCCTTTATGAGAACCCCCTTCTGAGAAGAGCACTTTATCCAAAAATGCAGCCAATAGTGGACAACATTGAATTCGAACTGATGATGAACCTGAGGAATAAGTGGTCACAAAAGAATATCCTACAATTAGAGAAGCCCGAAATGCGGTTAATACATTTTAGAGCCAACGGCCATAGCCACGTTAAATGCACCGGTTTCCGTTCATCTTGAAATTTAAGCAGCTTCGGGCGTGGCCAGTAGTTGAATGTGAGACCGACCACGTTCTGTTGACATTATTAAAGGGTGGCAACCTGTAGATAGCCCGGCGTTAATAGCCTAAATGTTGATATGCCGTTAAATACACACAGTGTTCTTATGTTAAACCACAAAGAGTTCGCCATAAGTAGCTGGGAATATAGAAGATACATCTCCTTTTAAACTTTGGGAAATGATGAGTTTCTTGGAGAGCCCGTGCTGCGAATTTCATGAACCATCATAAGAACAAGAATGCAGAGGAGTTAAGTCTCAAAAAAAGAACTCAGTGAAGTACAAGCTTCCTTATGGACTTTTAGAGTAACTATACTTATTTATGATATAATTTCATCATAACTTTTATAAATGTTGAAAAAAAAAGTATATCGTTGCTACTTCATTGAAATTGAGTCAATGACTGGTGCCTTTTCCTATCAAAAGCTAGATTTTACCTGTCAATAACTGTGTCATTTACCTGTCGAAAACTGGATTTGACCTGTCAATAACTGGGTCATTTACCAGTCGATAATTGGATTTTACCTGTCAATAACTGGTGCAAAAAGTCACCTTCTTATTATGGCTAAAATCCTCTGAAATCATTCATTTTTAATTAATATAATAGGCTTAATTAATTCTAGAGATCCTGGCGAGCATAAACCCCTTTGAAGCAAGTGGATTGGTTAATAAATAAGGAAGATACTGTAATATTGCCTGAAAATTTTGCTTAATGTGTCAATAATAGGGGCAGTTACCCTATATTAAACTCTTCCAAGCACACTCCATGACCATTCTGCAATGGAACATTAATGGTTTAAATTATCATAAAGCAGATCTATTATCAATATTAAAGGAAAAATGTTGTCCGTTAATTTGTCTGCAGGAGACGCATCTGAAGGAAGATAGCAATTTCCATCTTAGTGGGTTTAGTCAATTCCGAAAAGATTATTGTCATGGACTTATTGCTAGTGGTGGTGTTAGTGTGTTAGTCAGTCATGATATTCCTTGCACTGAGGTTCCATTAGTGTCGGATTTGCAAGTTGTGGCTGTACGGATATACTCTCACCAGTCATTCACATTATGCTCCATTTATTTACCTCCAGGACAACCTTTTAATGAGAACCAATTAACAGATCTTGTTGCTCAACTTCCATCTCCACTTTTCTTACTTGGGGACTTTAACAGTCATAGTGGTGTTTGGTTTTCAGATACAACAGATACCAGAGGGCGTATTGTTGAGTCTTTTCTTAACTCATCTCAATTAGGTGTCTTGAATGATTCTTCGCCGACCCATCTTTGCAGCTCTACAGGAACTCTATCTTCCATCGACCTTTCGTTAGTTAGCCCTGTCCTTCTTCCTAGATGCACTTGGTCCACCATGGACGACCTTTATGGGTCGGACCATTTTCCAATTTTAATCAATTTTCTGGGAAGACATTCCTCTCCCCAGTTGCGTTTACCCCGCTGGAAGTTGAATGAAGCCGATTGGGACAAATACAAAACCAATACCGATCTTACTCATTTAAATATGAATAGCGCCTGTATAAACACTTTAACAAACGAAATTAATAGCCTAATATTATCCTCAGCTGAGATGGCCATTCCAAAAACAAAACCTCATAGTAGTAGAGTCCTAGTTCCATGGTGGAACGAAGATTGTGCTTCTGCTGTTAAGAAAAGGAAAAAATGTCTTAGTAAATTTAAGAAACATCCGTGTTCTATGCATTTAGAAGAATACATTAACAGCAGAAAACAAGCAAGGTTTATAATTAGGACACGAAAGAGAGATTGCTGGAGAGATTTCGTCTCTAATATTAATATACACACGCCCCCCACAGAAATTTGGAATACACTCAGAAAAATAATAGGCCGTTACAAAAGTAGCAAACATCCTCTCAATCATATAAAAACACCAACCGAAATTCTAACAGATCCTCTCCAAATAGCCAACCATCTCGGCCGATTTTATGAAACCATTTCCTCCGATTCAAATTACAGTCCACAGTTCCTTCAGATCAAGCAAGCAAAAGAATCACAACCAATATATATACACAAAGATCCTCTTGACCCTTTAAATCTCCCCATTTCGTACATAGAACTTGAAGAAGCCCTCAAAACTCGCAAAGATTCCTCTCCCGGTCCGGATAATATTTGCATTGGAATGATAAAACTTCTAACACTGGAAAATAAAATCATTATATTAAAATATTTTAATAAACTTTTTCAGACCGGTATAATTCCCGAGCTATGGACCAAATCAATTTCGATTCCGATCCCCAAAAAGAACCAACCCCCTTTCCTTGCATCGAGTTACAGAGTAATTTCATTAACGAGTTCCCTGTGCAAACTATTTGAAAAAATAATAGTCAATCGCCTGCACTGGTATTTGGAAAGGAAAGGTTTGCAGGCTAAGTGGCAGAGTGGTTTTCGACGAGGTAGAAGCACGCGGGACAACTTGGTAAAGCTTGAGGTAGAAATTAGAGAAGCTTTTAGGAAAAAGAGAAAACTACTAGCTGTTTTTGTGGACATTAAAAATGCGTTTGACACTGTTTGGAGAAGATATATTTTAGATTGTTTGAACGAAATCGGAATACGTGGTTATATTCTAATATTTATCCAGAATTTTTTAAGAAACCGATCATATCAAATTCGAAACGGAACAGTACTGTCTGAAGAATTTATTCAAGCAAACGGTGTACCGCAGGGAAGCGTCATGAGTCCTCTTCTCTTCTCCGTAGCTATCAATCATGTCCTACAGATCATAGAACCTCCGGTAGAAGGTATGCTCTATGCTGATGATCTCGTTTTATATTCATCTGATCGAAGCACAGAAAATCTTCAGAATAAAATGCAGTCTGCTTTAAATGCAATAAATGAATGGTTCAATGAGCATGGGTTTGAGATCTCCTCTACAAAGACCGTATCCGTCTTGTTTGCCCCTCGTAAAGTCGACAATCCACCTTCACTCTACATAAATAACATTTTAATTAAGTCTAATCAAAATGCTGAATTTTTGGGTCTCATCTTTGACCGTAATCTAAATTGGTGCTTCCATCTAAAAACTTTAAAAAATAAATGTTTTCAGTCATTAAACATACTTAAAATGTTATCGAAGCCTTATCAGATCCAAGTTAGACTATGGATGCATGGCCTATGGCTCTGCCTCTCCGAAAACTCTACAAATGTTAGACACAATTCACCATTCTGGCATTAGAATTGCTACCGGAGCTTTCCGTTCCAGCCCTGTACTTAGTCTCTACGCGGAATCTGGAGAACATCCCCTTGAAACACGCAGAAATCAGCTTTCTCTGAATTATTTTGTATCCATAAAAGCCAATCCCTCCCATCCACTTAATGAATGTTTTTCGGACCTCAATAGTATACAAAATTATTCGAATAGAAGAAAACCTTTCACAACAAGAATCCACGATCTTTTTGAAAGCCTACATCTGGCAGATAGCTCTTCCATCCTACCAGAATGTCTTTATTCTGAAGCACCCTGGACTCTGCCACCTATCAGACTGAATCTTACCTTAACTAAATTTCTCAAGAAGCATAAGATTCAACAAATCTTTTCTCATGAATATAACAAGATCCGCAGCGAGATGCCATTCTCTTCTATAGTTTTTACCGACGGATCTAAAAGCGATGATGGTGTTGGTGCAGCATTTTTGTCCGACAGTGGTTCAGGAATGTTCTCTTTACCTCCTGAAGCATCCATCTTCACCGCGGAACTAGTTGCCATATCCAAAGCTCTCCATACAGTAACTACTCCAAATTCTCAATTAGCAGTTTTCTCCGATTCCCTTTCCGCCCTTCTAGCATTAAAAAATTCCCAATCTAGGCACCCAGTAGTTTTAGATATATTCACTTCTCTAGCATCTCTCAATAAAAATAAATGCTCCGTTACATTCTGCTGGATTCCCAGTCACTCCGGCATAAAAAGAAATGAGGAAGTCGACCTTTTAGCAAAGAGGGCCATTAAGGAAGGGGTTCGTGTTTCCAGCATGACATCAAATGATTTTGCAATATCCATAAAACGGAAAACATGGGGACCATGGGAAGAAAAATGGTTTTTAACAACTGAAAATAAATTAAGGCAACTTAAATCTAGTGTACAATCGTGGAGGTCATCGGTGCGCCGGACGAGAAGGGAGGAAGTTGTTATAACCCGTCTTCGTATAGGCCACACGAAAGTTACTCACTCATATCTGATGTCAAAAGGTGATCCACCGATGTGTGAAGTTTGTGGGACAGTAATAACAGTAAAACATATTCTTCTAGATTGCCAATCCTACGCCATGGAAAGACAACAAAATCAACTAGGGACAACAATTGATGATATTCTAGGCGATGATTCGACAAATTTAACAAAATTAATAAACTTCCTTAAATCAACAGGTTTATTCGATAAATTATAGCTTTAGTAATTTGGATCTCAATATAAAATTAGTTTGAATGAGGAGCGATTCGGGGTGGGGGTGTGCTGGCGTCCGGGGCCTTGCATCGGCCTCTAGACCAGAACGGTCCCAGCCATGGTGGGATGTGGTGGGTACTAAGGAAGCCATACTATGTAAACCCATCACATCCCACGACTCATGCCTGTAAGAGTCACATCATAGACTCCAAGAGAGAGCTAGTGCTGGGTCCTCGGGCTGTCCTCTGCTCCTCTACTTCGGATCGTTCTTCTCACCTCACTTTATTAATTTTTTTTATTTTTTCTCCCTAAACAACAACAAAAAAATAGTATATTCAATTGACTCCTTAATGAATACCCTGTAAAATGCATATATTTTTTTTTTTTTTTTAATAATCTAGTTCAGTAAATGTGAAACAGCAATATCTGCTATCTTTCTTCGGTGAGGTGCAGCTTCTCTCCCTATCCGTGGCCTGGGTTCCGCCGGGTTCGGTCCTGCCGTGACATCGCTGTACTCTCTGGACTGTCACAGTCCCGGGCTCTGGAGTTTGTGGACGCCCTCCCGGGGGAGGGGGCGAGCACAACTCCCATTAGAGCCTTGCATGGTTAAGTTTCCCCTGTTAAAGCATTTTTACAAGGAGAGCAGTGCAGCGGTGTCGCGGTGGTTCTGGGCTCGGACGGTGCCCTTTCCGCGGTGTGGGCTGGAGGCTTATAGATTTTTTTTTGTTTTGTTTAATTTTTCTTTTTTCCTTTTTCTTCTTTAATTCAATTATTCATTTTCTATATAACAAAATTAAAAAATGTATTTAAGATTTATTTAAGAGATTCCTTCCTTTCGTTGGGTGCCCATGACCTCCCGCGGTTGAATACACCCTTAAAAAAAAAAAAAAAAAAAAAAAAAAAAATGTTGACAATTAATGTTCTAGTTGCAAAGGTCAAAAATGTGATAAATTTAACAAGACAATTTGGGAATAAAATAGTGCTAAAAATAATTGAGTATTTTTTCACTTCTTTCCAAACTCTCATCTACAATAAGCACGAAAAGATTAAAATAAAACATATTTTGAAATGAAGTACATAAGTGTAAATCCCTCAAGAAGATGGCGGGGACTGAAAACTGTCGTTGTTTCGTTGAATCATTTTTACATCAAATCTTTCTTATTAAGTTATATTCACACACCTCAGTCTCGTTACGTTTCCTCTCCTTTAGTTTCGAGTATTCTCAGTCACAAAAACATGTTTTAATGACGGTTCGGTGACTGACGGTTCATAACCTCTACAGTCGCCGAACCGTCAAAAGATAATTTCTTCTCAACGATATTTTTTTTTTTCTTTTGACTGAAGATTTCAACGGCGGCCCACACTGGGGCCACATGACATATCGTGTTTCATAAAGTCTCTAAATCTTAACCGATTTCAAAGCATTCTTTTTTTTAAATGAAATCTAATAAAATTTAGAACGACTTTGTCTAGCTAGATTTTTGTGTCCCTTGTTTATTAAATGACGTGTCAATAATTCATGAACTTTTATAATTGAAAATAAAGTAATATTTTATTTTTCATTTAACTTAATGTCAGCAGTGATATCTTTGAAATTAAACATTCAAATTCTGATTAGGTTTTTGAAACGTAATTTTATCTTAAATCAACAATGAGATTAATTGAAATATTATGATTTTTTCCAAGTTTTAAACAGGACACACGAAATTTCGTTTGGCCCTCTGTGCGATGTGCTTGTATTAAAAATATAATTGAATATCATAGATATTTCCTCCTATTTTCCCGAATTGGCTACCAACAAATAGAAATATAAAACGAGAAGTCCCAAGAAGTAGCTTCAATAGTCATATCTATCCAACCAATTTTGAATATTCCCACTCTATTTCTCTAATTTCTCTTCCTGAAAAGAATCCCCACGAGCCATATTGTATTACCTTCCACTTTATTCCTTTTCCCCCAAGGACTTCCTTATTCAAATGTAATACATAATACATATTTATTGCATTTTGCATCATAAATATATAAATCTTATGTATTACCACCGCATATTCGTCGTATCATCTTTATGTAGAAATATATTAAGGTGTAATCCATAAGTGAATGGTGAATGTAAAGTGTAATATATATAGTAAAAGTCCGACTCGCAGGAACTGCGTCATCTTAGCGCGGTTCCCTACATCTCGTAGAAATGGAATAGATTAGGCATCACAAATCACAAGAAACTGACAGTATCCAACTTACACTGAATAATACGGATAATTCTTAGTCTTCATTCTTGAGGAAGGCTGAATAAGTCAATGCCATGGGCGTATATAAGGGGGGGGGGGGGGGCTGAGGGGCCTGCAGCCCCCCCGAAATTTTGAGTTGAACGGTAAAAATTTCATAAAATCCTTAAAAATAAATTAAAAAGATCATTTAGTTCATAAAAAAATATTCCATTTTGGGTGTCATAGCGTTTTAGTTGGCTAAAACTCTTCCAAGATCTAAATTGTTAGTATTCCATACACCGGAAATGGTCACAACCATCAATCAATGGTGGAAAACATACTCACTCTTCGACTACTGCACAGAAGGCTCTATTTCGAACCAAAAATTCGTTGTCATTTTAAGTTTCTTTTGCTTTACTAGCAAATTAATTTTACTGTTATAATCAACTGTAAATATGTGCTTCACGACAAATAAAATTCCATTCTCTCGAGGGTAAAATCATTATATAAAATAATAAATAACAATAACTTCAGCTGTAGGCTATTAGGAAGGTTATATAAATAGGAGAATTCAAAACAAACTTATGTATAAGCCATCATGATTAGCCACAGCCATCTTGATTACCACAGCCAATCCAAACTTATTACCAATACCTTTCACTGTTTCTTGGCTTATTTGACTAAAATACTAATTTCACTGATAAATGCAATTTACAAAAAAAAAACAACCAATTAAAAAGTGAGATAAACAAAGACAAAACCCGTTCAAAACAACAAAACAAACACTTTTTAAGTTTTAAGCGCTTATATCTCCGATTGACGTTACCCCATCGAATATTGCTTCAGAACCTTTTTTGTAGAGAATTGAGTAAGCATTCGAATGGTCACCTTCCACTTAGCACGATTTCCTAACCGTTATCGAGATATTTACGAAAAATGTATGAAGATCCGAAAACTTTTCATGTCTATTAATAACTTTTTTTTTCGCATACTTTCGTAACTCCAAATATAACCAAAATTTAAAAATTTTAGTTCGGATTAATTTCCAAGATGTAGAAAATATTTCAATTGAATCTCGCGACTCTAAGTACCCACAAAAAATAATGACTTACAAAAACACTGATTCCACTTTTCTCAAAAACGGTTACAGATATCGCTTTAAAAATGGTTTTGTTCATTTTCTTATGTTAAGAAACCTATAAAACCTGCAAGCATATTAACTCAAAAACGTAAGCTTTACAATTTTTTTTTGTGCGAATTTCGCCCCAAACACTATCTTCCAGTGGGCGGATTCTGCTGGTTAACGAACTTGACCTTTCAAATTAGACGACAGATTTTTGTACCAAATTTAATCAAAATCGGACCATTTCGGAGGTAGGGAGGAATCGCGCTAAAAAAACTCGCCAAAATAGGAGGGGTTAGGAATGTAAATGGTGAAAGTATAAAATTTCTTGACTAACTGTTAGCCAGATATTATAGCTCAGAATTGTACCTTCTCGGCAATAAAATTATGTAAGTGTAAGTTTGCAAAAATACCTGACAAACGGAATCAAACAAGCACGCCCAAAAAGAACAACGGACTCATTATAAATCAAGCGGCTTAAGTCACATTTCAATTTTTACAGTTTTTAGAAATATGATCCTTTTACTATTATATTATTTACTCACTACCCAAATGAAAAGAAACCCAATCTGGTTCAGGCGGTTGTCGAACCCACATGATAATCCAAGCGGTTATCCACAGGACCACTAGGAGACAGCCAAAAATATGTTTTGATTATCGCCGAGTGAAGCCTGGTTTGGAATAGCATTAAGACAGGAAGAGCGACACAAGTGCCCTCTGGTGTACAAGTTCTAATGCTAGGTACATACAGTTTTGATGATTGATAAAGAAATATTTACCATGTCTTTAACTATAACGATAACTGAAAAACACCGACTTTTCAGTTGTCACTTTTGAAGTACTAGTTAATACTAATTAAAATTATCCATATATATATATATATATATATATATATATATATATGTATAATTTTAATTAGTATTAAATCTGTTCATCCTTGTTTACAGCCCTAATGAAGGCTTGAAATGAATAAAGCTGAATTGTTGGCGTACATCGTCCCTACCGTGTCAAATATCGAATATGCAAACACTCGTTTTTAAGATTCGAGACTTTGCTCTTGGATTGTGGACGATACGTCTTGCCTTAAGTTGTCACAACTCTAACCCCTTCATAGAATAGCCTTTGATACCTTCAATCAGTATCGAATAAGACCATTTTTCAATATATTACTTCGCCAATGGATAGTATATATTCGTTCCTTTTTTGCTCCGATTTGCATATTCGATTGTCATGGTAGGGATGATATAATACAGTTTTAATAACTTCAGGACGCATCCCTGCAAATCCTCACTTTCTCAGTCTCAGTCGACCTCTTCTCAAAAGACTTTGGTTGGTTTCGTATGTTTTTTTAAATATCGTTTGTCGAACGAAGGGTTTTGTAGGCAATCGCTATATATATGAATCTAAAACCATAAGATAAAGCTGAATTGGATTGACTTGGTTAAGTTGGCCCATTGAGCAGAAAGTGGTGCTGTAGAAGACCTCAGTGTAGGATTCTCTCACAATCTCCTTTATAAAGTGGGCCATCTCGAGGATTTATGTGCTCCATTCTCGGATAAACTACACTTCCTCGTTTAGGATAGGCCAAACCGCGCGGAAACATATACATATACCTCCTATTTATTGGTGGACCAGGAAATTTATGTATTTTTTATGCAATGAATATCTTTGATAGAGATCATGTGGTGGAAAGTCGTTACTCTTTTGAAATATTCAGGTCAAATATACTAAAGCTATTGCATCATATATATATATATATATATATATATATATATATATATATATATATATATATATATATATATGATCGATTAAATGTTATAACTACAAATCAGACATACTCTACTGACCTACTCTCACTTAAGACGTACCACTTTGTGCATAATGTGATGTTTACATAATCAGTAAAACATTTATTAACGGACTGCAGAAGAAAAAGACGAAATTTAGGACAACTTACGACTTTCTAACTAGGGCGTAAGATGAGAAAAATCCCTGCTGCAGGCGGGACACGAACCCCCATCTCTCGCATGGAAATCTAAAGCGTTAGCCTCAAGACAACGGGCCTTTATAGTTGTTCTTTTTATTTATTTTCAATTTCTTTTTGTTCCATTTTTTAAATTATAGTTTATTGTTTAGATTTTTATTAGTGGCAATTTTACATTTTTTAAAGGAATTCTTGTTTGCACTCTACTTATACAATAGAGAAAATCGTCCACAGCTCTGAAAAATCGACTAAATAAATATACTTCAAAACACTATTCGTATAAAACTAGCATGGCTGCCAAGATATAATGATGAACTCCTTCAAAGTAGTGTTTGAAGAAACTTAAGTACACATTTAAGCACTAAAGCTTTCAAAAGTATTTTACAGATTGAAATTCGATCAATTTGGACGGCTTCAAGAATATTTTCAAGTCATTGAGTTGATAAGTTCTACCACTTTTTTTAGACCTCCGCTAAATTATCCACGTTTTATAAAACTGAAGAAGGCCAATCAGGTCTCCCAGTTTTAAAAATTTATATTTTACTAGCTGCCCGGTAAACTTTGTTTTGCCATATATGTTATTTCTAGTAAATATTTTGTTGTAAAATAATGATCCCGTCCCTGTTTCGGGATCTCATTATTTAATATTAATGCAATGTCTGTATTGTCCCTTCCAGAAAATTAGCGGATATTGGATACCGGTCGCCAACCATGATTCCAGCAACGTCATCAGCAACAGGTGCATTGAATGTATTCTCCAGGTGGTTCTTTATCAGAATTGATAAAAACAGCGTGATTGTCATTTTGTAATTTGTGCATGTGTGATTTAAATAATTTCAACAATTCATTCTGCTCATTCAATAGATCGTCCAACTGAATGACAATGCGACCAGCGATAGGCGCGTGCGCTTTCGGAGTCCTCACCTCCCATGAAATAAAGGGTCTCACCGTGTTTCCATATGAAATCTGCACTTGCGTCTTTCTTGACTTTGATGTCATTATTTTATTTCTAGTCCCTAGAAATAATTTTTCGTCAATTGTCAAACCTCTAACTGTACTCATTTTGAGGAAATAAGGGTTAAAACCCCTAACTTCAAAGTGATTTTTCTATGAAAATATACTAGACATTTAAATGAAACTAATGTAAATTGAAGCTATTGATTAGGTGTACCTTGCGTATTTTTTTTCATAATTTTTGGACCACTTATAAGATAAGAAAAAAAATTGTGAAGATTTGAAGAGCGGTTTTCCCTATCTACCCCTCCAAGCACACCTATCAAAAAAATCACGTAAAATCAGTAATTTCTAAACTACACTGGTGTTAAAAAAAACCGGCGCACCTTGAATTTTATGCAAAAACCTTATCTGAAAGAAATATTGTAGAGCGTGAGGTAATGACAGAGATACGGTAGGTCAAGAGGGATTAGTTCGCACTAATCCTGTCCTAAAATTCTCACTAGGCTTAAGAATAAGGGCATTAAGATAAAGCGACATAGTCGACGGACTATGCTTCAGTTTGTCTCCAGTTGTCTATTCACGCGCACTGATTTTTTTGCCTTGAAAACTTTGTTCTTTAAGAAAAAAAAAGTTTTTGAAAAGGTAAAATGGTTTTGGATGCAGTTGTAGCCGCTCAGATTATTGCATTGGTGGAGGACGGCCGAAGTCAACGATATGCCGCCAGAACCCTAGGGCTCCCTGAAACAACGGTTCGGCGTGCTGTCCAGAGGTATCGGGAGACAGGAAGCTACGTGAGGAGGCCAGGATCAGGGCGTCCAAGAGCGACAGTCCCAGCTGACGATCGCTTCATTGTCATGCAATCCCTCAGAAACCGCTTCCAATCATCAGTCGAGACCTCTCACCGGCTGCGTGTTGCTCGGGGTGTGAACATCAGTGCACTCACAGTACGAAGAAGACTCGCTGAAGTTGACCTGCACGCCACGGTACCCGCTTCCGGTCCTCTACTCACCCCAGCACACAGAGCAGCTCGCCTGCAGTTTTGTAGAGAACATGCCGCCTGGAATGAAATTGATTGGGCCTCTGTTCTGTTTTCAGACGAGTCGAGGTATAGCCTCTATGGTGCAGACGGTCGAGTGCGAGTGTGGAGAAGACAAGGAGAGCGATATGCTCAGTGCAATATAGCGGGGAGAGTGCAGTTCGGAGGAGGGTCAGTGATGGTTTGGGGTGGCATTTCTTTAGAGGCTAGGACAGACCTCCATGTGTTCCGAAGACCGACTCTTAATGCACAATCGTACATCACGGACATCCTAGAAGAATATGTGGTGCCTTTTGGCCCGTTTAGGGGCGATCAATTTCTTTTTATGCACGATAATGCCCGGCCTCACACAGCAAATGTTGTCAGGGAGTACCTGGATGAGGTCGGTATCCAAACTTTGAACTGGCCAGCTCGCAGCCCGGACCTCAATCCTATAGAGCATCTTTGGGACCATCTTGGGACGTCCGTCCGACGGCAACAGAACCCTCCAGGTAACCTCCAAGATCTCAGGATTGCCTTGGAACATGAGTGGAACCAGATTCCTCAAGATAGGGTAGCCAACCTTATTCGGAGTATGCCTACAAGGATGGAAGCAGTTATTCGTGCCAGAGGAGGCAACACTCGGTACTAGGAACAATATTTTGTAAGTAAAACACAAGTTAGAGGAGTTTTTTTCATTTTAAAATTGTGATCATTTGCTTCTTTTTTACATTACATTATTTTTATGTATCATGTTTTATGTTAGTGCGGTTCCTCCCTCCCCCATAGGGAGGAACCCCGCTTATAGGGTTGATACAATGAAACAATCCGGAAGTGCCGACAAGAAAATTTCGCGTTTCAGAACCCCTAGAGACCGAAAATAACGGTGGTTCAAATTTGTATATATATATATATATATGTATATATTTATTTATATATATATATATATATATATATATATATATATATATATATATATATATATATATTTGTCTGTTCGCACTCTAGATAGAAGACGAATGGTCCGATTTTGATGAAATTTGGTAAAAAAATCCTTCGTCCAATTTGAAAGGTCAAGTTCGTTAACCAGCAAAATCCGCCTACTGGAAGATGGAGTTTCGGGCGAAATTCGCGCAAAAAAAATCGTAACGCTTACGTTTTTGAGTTCATAAGGTTCTAAGTACTCGTTTTATATGATTCCTGGGCTACGAAAACGAATGAAACCATTTTCAAGGCGACAGCTTTAACCGTTTTCGAGAAAATTGGAAAAATATTTTTTGAATACCGTTTTTGGTTTGGGTACTTAGAATCATGGGATTCAGTTGAAACATTTTCTGCATGTTCTACTTTCATCAAAACTAATATGTTGAAATTTTGGTTACGTTTGGAGTTAAGGAAGGGTTAGAATAAAATATTTTATTAACAGACATAAAAAGTTTTAGTAACTTTGTTTACTTTCATTAATATCTCGAAAAAGGTTGAGAATCTTGGTAAACGGAAGAATACCATTAGAAAGCTTATTAAATGCTCTAAGAAAAAGGTTCTAATGAAAGTTTTGATTAGGCGATGTCAATCGGAGAAATAAGAGCTTAAAACTTTAAAGTAATTGATTTCGCTTATTCGAACTGTTATTTTTGTCTGTTTTTTATTCCTTGTTATTTTTTAATTGCTTATTGTTGGATAATGTATTCGAAAATAAAACAGGTTAAGAAAAATAAGAAAAACAATTTAATGTTAGAGATATGGATTTCCAAGATATATAGCTTTTCAACTGCCTAGCGTCCTTCCTAGGGAGGGTTCTTTGTCTTTGATTTTGGTACTTAGAATTATGGGATACAGTTGAAACATTTTCTGCATGTTGGAGTTTCATCACCACTAATATGTTGAAATTTTTGTTACGTTTAGAGTAAAGGAAGGGTTAGAATAAAATATTTTATTAACAGAAATAAAAAGTTTTGGTAACTTTGTATACTTTCCTTAATATCTCGAAAAAGTTTGAGTATCTTGGGAAACGGAAGAATACCATTAAAAAGCTTACTAAATGCTCTACAAAAAAGGTTCTGCTGAAAGTTTTGATTAGACGATGTCAAGCAGAGAAATAAGTGCTTAAAACTTTAAAGTAATTGATTTCCCTTATTCGAACTGTTCTTTTTGTCTGTTTTTATTCCTTGTTATTTTTTAACTGCTTATAGTTGGATAATGTATTTCATAACAAATCAGGTTAAGAAAACTAAGAAAAACAATTTAATCTTAGAGATATGGATTTCCAAGATAATATAGCTTTTCAAATTCCTAGCGGGGTCCTTCCTAGGGCGGGGACCCACCCAGGTAAGATCGTAAATAACACCTTTCTTGAGAGTAAAGATGGAACTGTCAACTTTGGTCCTCCTCTACCTCCCGGCACTTTCATTGCTGACGAAGACTACCACTGACTAGCCAAAACGTCCTAAATATAGATTTTTTAACAAAAATCGTATTGAGGTTTATTTAGCCGAATCCCAACCATTCCATCTTTACTTATCACCTCGACGGCTAACTATCTAATCTTCATGCTTTCTAGAAATGTGGACCCAAAATAATAACATCTTCTATTTTAATCATTTTAAATGAGTCTAGAGATAAGAACGGAACCGCGCTAAGATGATGCAGTTCCTGCGAGTCGGACTTTTATTTTTATGTTAGTTTTATTTTTTCTATTCTTTACTTCTTATGTCCTACAAGCTGAAAACATTTGGGTAAAAATTTTTGCCAATTTTATTACGTTTTGAAAAAAATAAAGACAAAATTCAAGGTGCGCCGGTTTTTTTGAACACCAGTGTATTAACCGTAAATGTTTTATAGATGTGTGAAAGGTGCATCATCCATGAAATTACAAAAATCCTATATCGATAGCTAAACACTAAAAACCAAATGTATCGAAAATATCTCAAGTTACTCTTAGGACGTTTTTGTTATTTAAATATGAACCCTCACATTGCTCAGTGCATAATCATACAGATCGAAAAAATATTGTCATATTGCAAGCCACTAAAATAATAAATAGGTACTAAAAATCTTCATTTTCTACAAAAGATAATTAATCTTAATCACTATTTTCCTCAATAGTTTTGGTATCACTTGTAACTTTGAATAAATGTGTTAATATTTCCGCGGGTTTAATTTTTTTTTATTAGTAACGACCAAGTGATAAGAAATAAATTATCGAGGCTACCTGTGAACAGCAACCTACGATCCTATTTCCATTAGCGTAATCACACGTGTATCTTTTTATGCCCTTGTAATCAGAGATGGGCATAATTATTTATAAATAAAAATACGAATTTATTCGTACTTTATACATTTGTGAATACGAATATAAATAAATTCGTACTTCATATATTTGTGAATACGAATATAAATAAATTCGTATTCATAAGTGTGAATAGGATTTTATTTTTATTCACATATATTAAATATAAAAATACAAATAAAATTTTATTCGCAAATTTTTCTGCGAATAAAAATAAATTCACAGAAAAAATTGTAAATAATCACAAAAAATGTGAATATTTACAAAAAATCAAGTGATTACAAAAAAAAATCACATTAAAATATACGAATAAAAATTTATTCACATTATAATTTGTGAATAAAAATGTATTCACAATAAAATTCGCAAATAAATCATGAATTTATTCGTATTAAGATGATATTACAAAAGTTATTGAAGGTGATTTTTTTTTTTTTATGGAGGTACAGATGACAAACTGTGTCCCTGCAGCATGGCTGGTGGTCTCGCGGCGGACTCGGGGTAAACAAAAAATCTAGGCGCTAATAACCTAGACGTTAAATGCCTTAAAAAAAAAAAATCACCTTCAATAACTTTTGTAATATCATCTTAATACGAATAAATTCATGATTTATTTGCGAATTTTATTGTGAATAAATTTTTATTCACAAATTATAATGTGAATACATTTTTATTCGTATATTTTAATGTGATTTTTTTTTGTAATCACTTGATTTTTTGTAAATATTCACATTTTTTGTGATTATTTACAATTTTTTCTGTGAATTTTTTTTTATTCGCAGAAAAATTTGCGAATAAAATTTTATTTGTATTTTTATATTTAATATATGTGAATAAAAATAAATTCGTATTCACACTTATGAATACGAATTTATTTATATTCGTGTTCACAAATATATGAAGTACGAATTTATTTATATTCGTATTCACAAAGGTATAAAATACGAATAAATTCGTATTTTTATTTATAAATAAAATTATGCCCATCTCTGCTTGTAATTGTATTTAAAAAAAAACCATTTTTTTTTTTACAAGAGAAACATCCTATTCTAGGTCTCTATTATATTGAAACAAGTACAATAAAAAACAAAACGAAGGTAATTGCGTCACATGGTAAACTGTAAAGAACGAATAATACGTAGTGACTGAATATGTAGCTTTATGTAATCCGATTTATAACTAATTGATCAACCAGATGTATACGAATAATACCACTTGTTTATAGATGTATATATGTAATATTGTAACTGATGTATATATGCAATAACTGTTTGGAGCGAAACGCCTTAGATGCGCATGCCTTATTTTTCTTAAATAAATATAAGAAAAAAATTAAAAAAAAAAAAAAATTGTATTCAATGAAACATTCGATATTTCTTGCTTTTGAAGTGCTGATAACGAACTTTAATCCTTAATATGTTGCCATGTTCTTATAAGTACTCAACATGAATATCGTTTTTAATGCCGTCTAATAGAACAGCGAGGTAACATTTATTCCAGTTTCATCTAATGTTACAAATCGTACCAAAACTATTAGGGAAAATAGTGATTAAGATTAATTATCTTTTGTAGAAAATGAAGATTTTTAGTATTTATTATTTTATTGGCTTGCAATATGACTATAGTTTTTCGATCTGTATAATACAAATTATGCACTGAGCAACGTGAGTGTTCATATTTAAATATCAAAAACGTCCTAAGAGTAACTTGAGATATTTTCGATACATCTGGTTTTTAGTGTTTAGCTATCGATATAGGGTTTTAGCGCGGTTACTCCCTATCTCCATAGGGAGAACCCGCTTATGAGGTTGACCTCATGACGCAATCCGGAAGTGCCGACTAGAAACTTTCACGTTTCAGACCCTATAGATCACGAAAATATAGGTGGCCCAAATTTGTATATATATATATATATATATATATATATATATATATATATATATATATATTTATATATGCTTGTCTGTTCGCGCTCTAGCAAGCTCAAAAATGGTCCGATTTTAACGAAATTTGGCACAAAAATCTGTCGTCTAATTTGAAAGGTCAAGTTCGTTAACCAGCAGAATCCGCCCACTAGAAGATAGTGTTTGGGGCGAAATTCGCGACAAAAATTCGTAACGCTTACGTCTTTGAGTTTATAAGCTTGCAGGTACTTGTTTTATAGGTTTCTTAACATAAGAAAACGAATGAGACCATTTATAAGGCGATATCTGTAACCGTTTCTGAGAAAAGTGCAATCAATGGTTTTGTAAGTCATTATTTTTTTGTGGGTACTTAGAATCGCGGGATTCAATTGAAATATTTTCTACAACTTGGAAATTAAGCCCAACTAAGACGTTTAAGTTTTGGTTATATTTGGAGTTGAGGAAGTATGCGAAAAAACTCGAACTGAAGTTATCGTTATTTCTTATTTTATAGAAAGATTTAACCCACGACAGAATGAAATTTTATTCGCCATGAAGAACATATTTACAGTTGATTATAACAGTAAAACGCATTTGCTAGTAAAACAAGATACTTTAAATGACAAAGAATTTTTGGTTGTTTAGAATAGAGCCTTCTTAGCAGTACGTACACACACTCACGACTAAATTCTTTCATGCAGTACAACTATCAGACAATCCACTAATAGCTGAAATAGGTAATTACAACAAAGAAACCCTCAGACGATACACCCACAGACGGACCAAACATATACTTCTGGACACCTGACCTCATATAATATAAGTTAATAATTATCAGTTGTATTCATAATAGTCGTATTTTGCTTGGGTTTTTGTATAATTTTTCCCAAACTTTCAACAATAGTCATTGTGTATTTAGTTAGTCAATAAACAAAATAACATGTAAAATATATAATAACATGTAAAACTCAATGTACATATTGTATATTCAATTTGTAAATAAAAATCTCTTCTTCTTCTTCTTCTTAGCAGTAGTCAAAGAGTAAGTAAGTTTTCAATACATAATTGTATTGACTTATACAGATTAAGAATTATCCGTTTCTGTGTAAGTTGGCTACTGTCAGTTTCCTGTGATTTGTAATGCTAATCTATTCTATTTCTTCGAGATGTACGTAACCGCGCTAAGATGACGCAGTTCCTGCGAATCGGACTTTTTGTAATTTCATGTATGATGCACCTTTCACAGATCTATGAAACATTTACGGATAATAGTTGAGAAATTACTGATTTTATGTGATTTGTTTTGGTAGGTGTGCTTGGAGGGGTAGTTAGGGAAAGCCGCCCTTCAAATATTCACTTTTTTTTCTTATCTTATAAGTGGTCCGAAACTTATGAAAAAAATACGCAAGATACACCTAATCAATAGCTTCAATTCACATTAGTTTCATTTAAATGTCTAGTATAGTTTCATAGAAAACCCACTTTGAATTTAGGGTTTTTAACCCTTATTCCCTCAAAATGAGTACAGTTGAGGTTTGACAATTGACGAGAAATTATTTCTAGGAACAAGAAATAAAATAATGACATCAAATTAAAAAAAGACGCCAGTGCAGATTTCATATGGAAACACGGTGAGACCCTTTGTAAAAATTGATATGGTTTTTTTTTTGCATTGGCAGCAATGATCCCACTTTGTGATAAACTTGGCCTTTGATTTTCAATGGTGAATTAAATTGTTGGCTATCTGCAGCATTATGTTCAACTATTTCCGTTGCTCCGAACGATGTCATTTGGAAACATGACTTAATAAATAAATAAAAGATCATATCTATTATATAAAAATGAATCGCTGAATGTGTTGGTAAGTGCAAATCTCGAGAGCAGCTGAACCGATTTCGCTAATTCTTTTTTTCATAATATTCCTATATTGAAGTACGAGGATGGTTCTTACGGAGAGAAAAATTAAAAAAATTGCCTGAAAAAGTCTAAAAATAACACTTTTCTATATTCCCATACAAATGATTCGTAATAAAACTTAAAAGTCAATTTGAACTTTAATACCATACCATAACGTTTGGTTTTCTAGATTAATTAAACTTTGGTTTTGGTTTTGGTTGCCCAAGAATTCGGCAATGACAAAGGTTTTGCAGCAATGTAAACTAATAGTGTGGGATGAATGCACTATGGCGCTTAAAAAATCTACTTAGATAGAACCCTAAAAGATCTACAGAACAACCAAAACCAATTTGGTGGTTCAATGATTTTATTATCAGGAGATTTTCGCCAAACATTGCCACTGGTTCCACGTTCAACACAAGCTGATCAACTGAATGCATGTTTAAAGTCCTCCAGTTTGTGGAAACATGTCAAGGTATTACATTTAAGCAAGAATATGCGTGTCATGTTGCAAAATGTATCTGGAGACATGTTCTCTAATCAACTCATTGATACTGGTAATGGCAAATTTCCTATAGACGTGCTGACTGGCGTTAACTCAATCAAACGCTGAACTCATTCAAAAATTGTTTCCAAATGTTGCTCAAAATTACATATTCCATGATTGGTTGAGCGAACGAGCTATACTGGCTGCCAAAAACACTGATGCAAATAAATTAAGTTTCAAAATTCAAGATGACATTCCTGGCGAAACGAGGTCATATCAATCAGTTGATATGGCAACTAATACACCCGAATTTTTAAACTCACTTGATTTGCCAGTATTGCCGCCTCACAATCTTCAATTAAAGATTGGATCTGTAGTTATAATGGTGCGAAATATTAACAAACCACAACTTGGTAACGGCATACGATTAGCGATAAACAAATTACTGAATAGCGTAATAAAAGCAATCATATTGAAATGAAAGTATAAAGGAGAAGATGTTTTGATACTCCGCATCCCAATGATTCTGACTGACGTACCATTCGAGTTTAAACTACTACAGTTTCCAGTAGGGCTTGCTTTCGCTATGACTATAAACAAATCCCAGGGGCAGTCATTATGTGTTTGTGGTATTAATCTAGGAAACCCATGTTTCTCGCATGGTAAATTCTATGTTGCCTGTTCTCGTGTTGGAAAACCATCTGCTCTGTTTGTTTACGCGCCAGGTAATCAAACAAAAATTTCGTGTACCATAAAGTACTACAAGAAAAACGAAACTTAATTTAGAATAAGTAAAACTAAATTGAAATATAATAAGTAGGTATTATAATAATAAATCTGGAATTGTAATTTTCATTGTGTTTTTTTTTTTTAATTCTTTTTATGACATGTCAACCTTTTCGGTCATTAACGCCATTTCTTTGAGAAGCGAGTAATCCGTGATGGTTGTATTCATCAAAGATTATTCGCGAACATATATTTTAAATGAATCTTGTCAGGAGCCATTCTCTTCAATGAGCAGCATATCATTTAACTTCGGTGGTGATATTGATTTTAGTTATCTTCGGACTGATTAAATTTTGCTGATTAATTCTGCCTCTTCCAAAAAGTCAAAAAGTCTGGCTATTTGTTTGGAGTCATCGGCTAATATTTCATCAATAGAGTCTAGTAGTTGATGCTGTTCTTTTAAATGTTCATAAGCCCTGCAATTCGTCAAAATATGCTTTACTGTGAGTTGCACATTGCACGACCCGCACACCGGAGGCGCACTATGAGGAAGGAGTGAGTGAGGTTTGTGTGACCTATTCTTAACCGGGTCAACACCACTTCTTTTCTTCTTGTCTCTTGGATTGATGTTTTCCAAGGTTTAACTCTTCTTTTAATTTCGCGAAGTTTATTCTCCCTCACTCCTTCCCAGTCTGCTTGCCATGCACCCCAAACCGCGGCCCGCGAATGTGTAATCATATCGTTCTTTGGAACTTTATGCAGCGGTATAACCTCTCTAACTGCTCTCTTCGCCAAAGTGTCTAATTGCTCGTTTTTATGAATACCACAGTGTCCGGGAATCCAGACAAAGGTCACTTTCTTTTTCAGTTGATATAATTTATGAATTGTTTCTATTGTGTTAATTACTTGTGGGTGCGTTGAGTATGGATCACCTATAGCAAGGAGAGCAGAAAGAGAGTCTGTACATATTATGAAATGGGACTCTATTGTTGAACTGATATTTAAAGCTTTATCAATAGCAAGGAGCTCAGCTGTATTATTACTGGAGACCGCCGGGAGAGCGAACATGTAAGATTCTGACGAGGTAAGTACAGCTGCCCCAACTCCAAGATTGTCTTTGGAGCCGTCCGTGTAAATTTCTTGTCCTTCAGCCAGTATGTTCATTAATTTTCTGTATTCTATGAGAAATATGTAAAGGTCTGTGTTATTTTTTAATACTTAGTGATTTTTTTTAGTGACTATTAAAAGAATTTTAAGTGTTTTATAATTTATTTTTTTTACATAATGTAATTGTTGACTTATTAACTTTCTTTTTTCTTTTTTTATCTTACTAGCTGACCCGGTGTCTCGAATAGCAGAATAAGTATTAAAAATAAATAAAAAATTAAAGAATCGACTGTTAGGCAGTACGAAGTTCGTCGGGTGAGCTAGTGATGAATAAGACTGAATTGTATAATTAAAAAAAGTACTAATATAATATCGTTATTATAAAATGGAGATTGGTGGTAAAAGGTTAAAAATTTAGGTTTGTATGTATTTTTTAATGCCAAATTATAAAAAAATAAAAATAAAACATTTTACCCAAAAATGGAAAAAACTTTTTTTGGGGTGAACCACCCTATTATTTAGCGGTATGAAAAATAGATACATCCTATTCTCAGTTCTACTGAATATACATACAAAATTTCATTAAAATCGTTCAAGCCGTTTCGGAGGAGTTTGGCCACAAACACTGTGACACGAGAATTTTATATATTAGATTACCTAATTAAAAACAATATTTCGGCTTAATGCCATCATCAAAAAATCTCTGGAAAAAGAATTTAAAAATCACAGAACATCAACAAATATTTTTGTAATACATGTAACCCATTGTATTTTGCTCACTTATTAGTATCACATTTTTTTATGTTTTGTTTTTTTCATATTTCTTTTGTTTTTCTTTTTTTATTTATTTATTTTAATTTCATTATGTGAGATCATAAATAAGATCCTGTATATACTGATCATACTTAATAGAAGTACTTAAATATTGTACAGATGTTAAATGAACATATTAAATATATATATATATATATATATATATATATATATATATATATATATATTAGTATTAGAGTCTAAAAATTATGACATTTTACATGTTTCATCTCATTTCTTAGCTCGTCATTCAATTTTATAAAAACATATTTGAAAATAGGTAAATGACTAATTATTTGCACTCTACTTGTTATATCAAAAAATAGAGAAAATCACCCATGTAGTGGGCTTTGAAAAATCGACTAAATAAATAAATTTTAAAACACTATTCATATAAGACTAGTATGGCTGCCAAGATATAATGATGTCCTGCTTCGAAGTAGTGTTTTAAGAAACTTAAGTAAACATTTAAGCACTAAAGCTTTCAGAAGTATTTTACAGGTTGAAAGTCGATCAATTTGGACGGACTCAGGAATATTTTAAATTAATATTTTATATTAGCCTCGAAGAGTCGGGACCATTAAATTGCATCTTGACGATTATCTCTTCATAGGAAAACAGACTTTTAAGTAGTTCAAATTTTCATTTTGCTTCTTTTTTTTTATCGTGAATTCAAGGAGTTTTCTTAGCGTTAAAAAGGGATTGTTGGGAAAAAATAATGGGAAATTCCTTTTATAGGCTCAACATTTTTAGGTCAGAGTTTTCATCTTTAATTTTAATTATAGACAAGGTATAAAAAACTGTGGATGACGGAAGGCAGGAGGGAGAGAGATATAGGGAGTAAATAAAGGATTATCTGAGTTAAGCAGCTTCTGTATAAAACTACCATTAGCCTGGGCTGCAATTCATTCTGTTAGAACTTGCGGGCTCAATGTTTACATTTAGGGAGCATCTATGTTTTTTCCTACCCACATTTTTATGTAATTGTGTTTAACGCTGATTAATTGATTATTTCGTTTTAAGTAATATTATTGAAGGAAACTAGTTATTCTTCGTACTGATGATCTACTGAAGTAGATACAAGGATAGAACAGAGTACTTACTCAACAAACAAGGAATATTGAGGAAGCTAACATCTCCAGACTTGTTGCTTTACTTGTTTGCTTTCTCCTAATGGATTCAGAACCTCAAAGGAACTGGAATCATGGGCGTATATAAGGGGAGCTGAGGGCGTTGAAGCTTCCCCCCCTCCCGAAATTTTGATTTAATCGTTAAACATCTGTCATAAAAACCTCAAAAAGCAATTAAATAAGATCGCTTTGTAGAGAAAAAATAATTTTTTGGGGGGTGTAGCGATTTAGTTGGCTAACTATTCCAAGTCCTACATTGTTAGTATTCCATATCCTCCTGTGCTCCGTGCCTCCCCCCCCCTCCCAATTATTTCCTATATACACCCCTGAGACGAATAGAGTGATGCTTGGATTTCTTGAAACTTAAGCTGTGACTATCTCAGAGCGACAGACCCTAAGCGGTTTGTCCTACTAAATTTCAGCTCGAGTCATAATATCATCTGCCTAATCATTCCATTGATCGAATTGTAGCTCCAGGGGACTCGTCTAAAGGCTATCATTGATCGAAAAATAAACCAAATCGATCAATTAAGTATGGTTATTTACTCCGGAACCAAATTATAAATGGGCCTGTACCGACAACTCGTAAATTTATTTCATTGCAAATAAAACTAGATATGTACCGTTCCCAACTAATGAGCCAGAGTAGGACTGATGCCCTTCTTAGAAGCTATCACCCCTAGAGGGAATCGAACCTATATGGAGTGCTCACGCCTAAACACTCATGGCCACAGGGCCTCGTAAATATGTTTTACCAAGGCCAGTAATTGTGTGAGTAATTTATGTGTGTGGATTTGGGTACTTAGACACGCTTATATGTCTTTGTGGACACAAAGAATTATTTCTTTAAGATCAGAAGCGAATAAAACCTAGTCTAATATAAGATAAAAGTGCTTGTGAGTGTTTGAACTATATTAGTTATGTATTCTGCCATCTTCGGTGGAATGCTGTTCATACAAAGACTTGTTCCGAAATTCCCGATGCTCCTTGCCTCCATCTTCCTTCCTCAGGAATTCATGTAGAGCCTTCAGAGAATGGCATTCGTTCTGCTTGAAAACATTCTCTCCAAGAGTCTGCCCTAAATATTCACAGGACCACGAAAAGGAGGATCCCTTTCATTCTTTTCAAATCCCACGTCATTCTATTCTTTAAGCATACGTATTTGGTTTGTAATAATTCAATCATCGAAGTAGCCTAACGTTTCAAAAGGACGAATTAATTCTTTGAGAGTTTTAATATCTTCTATTTGTCTCTCTAACAAAAGAAAAAAAAACTTCAATGGAATATACATATGTCAGCAAGTGGAATGGTCACAAATCCTCCACTAAACAGGGATCTTCCGTGGTCTAGTGGCTAGTGCCTTAGATTCATAAGCGGGAGTTGGTGGGTTCGATTCCCAACGGCGGCAGGAATTTTCTTATACCACAGCTCGTTGGGAAAATTCCTTGCTGCACCCTGGATGTCGGCGCTAATGGCCTATACGTCGAAGCGCCGTAAAAAAAATTACAAATTAACTAGTCCAAGTGCCTCATCTTATAAGACTCATAGAAAATTAAAAAATGATTAGGGAT
Organism: Gonocerus acuteangulatus; assembly: GCA_946811695.1. Classification (NCBI taxonomy): domain Eukaryota; kingdom Metazoa; phylum Arthropoda; class Insecta; order Hemiptera; family Coreidae; genus Gonocerus; species Gonocerus acuteangulatus. The sequence goes on from OX328123.1 coordinate 31,376,719, forward strand.
TTATGAAGAACAGCCCGACTCGCACAAACTGCGTCATCTAAGCGCATTTCAGTTCATATCCATAGTTACATTGGTAAAGGAAAAGAAACATGTATTGAAAGGTTTTGATATTTCGTACAAAGGACAAAATAAAGTTTCACTGAGAAGTAAAATTTTAGGGGCCAGAACTTTTAGGGTCAATGTTAGCTCCTGGAATCACGAGGTAAGGTTAAGAGGGATAAAAGAACAAAATTAACAATTTCAAAGTTTTAAGCACATATTTCACCCCATAAAAAAATACTTAAGGAACTTTTTTGTAGAGAATTTGGTAAGCTTTCGTATAGCTTTCTTCCAAATACCACAATTTCCAAACGGTTTTTGAGATATTCTAGAAAATATAGCAAGATCCTAAACCTTTTCATGTCTATTAATAATTTTTTTCTTATAGTTTCTCACCTCCGAACGCAAACAAAATTTAAATCTTAGATCAGGTGAATGTCAAACACCTGCAACAAGTTTCAACTGAGTCAATTGTTTCTGTATACTCAAACTGAAAATTAGTTTAGAAAAGAAGTGTTTTAAATTATTCCCGTAATCATTACAGATATTGCAGAAACATAAGTTCATTCGTTTTCCTACATATAAAACGAGTAACTTTACGAATTCCGCCCCAAAACCATGTTACGGTTGACGGATTCCGCTGGTCTCCCAATTTTACCTCTCGAGAGATGAAACGTGTAACGGAAGCGATATTGGTCGCCTGAGCGGAACTTGATTTTGTTGGGAATTCAATTTTTCAACATTGCGTATAGAATTCATATTTTACACCAGCTTAGAACTTGTCTTTAGTCATTTGTCACTTCTCACTAAGCTGGTTTTGTGGGAAGTGACAACTACTCGTTCAGACGTTGGTGGATGAGTGCGTTCAGTTCGGTCCGTCCGAGCTTGTCACTCTCATCAAGGTGGCTTAGTGACATATGCCCAGTGCTCTTTATCAAGTAATGGGCAATTACGTTCACCACTTTCCGTCCAGTAACTAGCCGTTGGGCTGTTTACGCGATCTGACAAATGTTGCCGAGGAAGGTTACTTGCCGCTTATTGGAAATGTCGACGATGAGTTTTAAGAAAAAAACTATCAGGGTGAAAATAAGTCAGTAATCAATATTTCGTATGTTTAAAATTGCATTCCAGAAGTAGAATAATTATTAAAAAATAAATAAAAACAAATATCTTATATTGTTCAAATTAAATCGATAAGGGAGGCCCAGTAGCTGTGTGCGCACTCGGTTCCTAAGGGTGCCATCCACGGAGTGGAAAATCTCAAGATTTGGACTGCGCAGTCAAAACCTTAAAGATATTCCTCCCTGAGGCCAGAGTAGAATCCACAAAAGTAGAATTAAAACCCCAATAGATTAACTGTTCAGTCCACTGAGGCCGGGACACTGAAGGACAAGGGAAAAATTGCTTCAAATTCAGTAGGTCTAGTATAACTGGACTGTACAGTCCCACCCTTGAGGTTTATTAACTTATCGTGTGTCTGATAGACCCGTACAGTCTAAACCTTGAGGCCAAACTGTGCAGTACCGGCCTTGAGATTGAAACGTGAATGGCAACATAAGGGGTGACCAGTAGGGCTTATGGCTGTTCTTTCGAGAAAAAAAGTCACATCAGCCCTATCCTTACCAGAAAAGGGTAGTAACCTATAGATGCCCCGCCCGAAAAATCTTTTTTATGTATAAGTGAACTTAAAAATATTAATAAAATTGGTTTGCAAGAGTTTTATTTCAGATAATTCTAAAAATTATAATGAAGGATCATTTATTTTCTTTATTTAGATTTTTTTAACACATTAGGTTTTACAAATATTATAGTCTTCTGGTATTGACCGTGCCACAAACTTCTTTGCCGACGTTTCGCTAGTCATACTGCGAGCTTCCTCAGGGCTTAGTCTGAGAATTCTCAGACTAAGCCCTGAGGAAGCTGGCAGTATGACTAGCAAAACGTCGGCAAAGAAGTTTGTGACACGGTCAATACGAGAAGACTATAATATTTGTAATGACTCGGACCGTGGAAGCCTACGAGTTAATTTAACATTAGGTTTTAATCCAACGTCTATCTATTTATTTTTTCAAACCATTTTTTTATCCAGAAGATATTGATATCTTGGAGGATACTGTAATGTATCCGATCTATTCGAACGGAATAACAATAACCCTTCAATAGAACAACACAAATAACCTTTATAATAATAATGCCATAGATTATTGTGTTTTGCCGTGAGTTCTCGGAACGCTGAAGGGTTATTAAAGTGGAAAATGGCGGCTAAAAGCATCTGTGTTTATGGCTTGTAGTAATGGCATAGCTGAGTCAATGAACTCCCTCACTTAATGTCCATTAGCAAAACTTTAAGGAGCGTTCCTTCCATGATTTTATTAAACATTATAGCAGATATTAGGATCAAGCTCATGATTATTACATAATCATACATACTTTTGGCAGGATTCCTAAAAAGTGCAGATAAATTTTAAGTTTCCTACATTTTGTAATTTTCAGTCCCGAGAAGTGGGGACCAACCCAGTGGGGAGAAGTGGGGGGATTGACTTCTTGTAGTAGGGTTTTAAATAGTAATTTTATTAAATAAGAATTTCAAATCGTTAGAACATCATCATTTTATGGTTATAATTAGCCGAACTTCTAAAAATAAGAATTGAGAAGGAAATACTCTTATTAGGATATAGGGTTATCCTAATATATATATAGGGTTTTATGTCCATTCAGTCTTAACACATCTAGACGTGGTCATATCAGTTAAAGGGGTTTCTTCCCTCCCAATTTGAGGTTCTATGTCTTTAAACTTAAGTATACTCCTCGAAGAGATTACGCATCCGCGTAAACAATGTACTAGGTCAGTTTTTTTAGCACACATTTGCTTCAGCGATGACTAAACTGGGGCAAAAACTTAAAAAAAATGCGTTACAAAAAAGTGTCAGAAGTGTCCGCTGGCGTTCGTGCATGCGCGGTTGCCACGTACGAAAAATAAGACTGTATGTTAGATAGTACATTAAATAGGTTTGTGGGGGACCTTAAGCATATTTATGTTCCTGAATTTGAGAACAATGTAAACGAAATTAATTTTTTTTCCAGCATGTAAACTGCTGAGCTATTAGCGCCGGGGTTAATATAGGTTGCCACCCATCAATAATACCAACAGCACGCGGTTTTCCACAGCGGTCACCCCCTAGTAATGGTCACACTCGTCGTAGCTTTACTTCAGGGCTGGAAGGAGAACCGATAAATTAATTTTAGATTTTAATTTACTTTTCTTGAAATATATTTAGTGAAATTCCGGAAAAGTACTTTAAATTTACATTTACTTAAACGTGTTAACTTTTTTTTCCATTTTTCCTTACGGTCGCGCTTAACATAAATTACTGAAAGGCATACTGTATCCTATATATATATTATTTTAATATTGATGCCTCTATGAAAATTTAATTAACTTATTACATTTGTTTATATGTTGTAGCACAAAGCCGTGTCTAACCTAGAGATGATGCGAAAGTTGTCTACAAAAAGGTAACGTAGAACATGGAAAACATTTTTTGCTTGTTTCAACCATAGAATGTTTACTTTATTTTACGAAACTTATGCCGGAAATACTCGTACTTTTATGTTAAAGCTGCGGACTGTCTTCACTAATCTTGTGCTAAACAATTAAATTTTGATTGCATTTACATATATGTTTTGTATCTTCATCCCCCAAAACCAATAATCTAATATTTTTCTGGGAAATGTAAGCAGAAAACTGTTTTCCACGTCGTTGATTTTGCCTGGGAGAAGTGGATCTTACTTTACAGTGCGTTTATAACATTTTCTTTGGTTTATTTATTTGAATAGTACTTGAATGAGAAAGATTTTTCTGAAATTTAATAACTGTTCTAAATAAAGGCAAAAATACTGCCTGGGGACAAACCCCCCTCACCCTGTAGGTCATAAACAGTCTTTTCGTTTTGGAGGCCGACGAGACGGGGTTTATGAGCTCATATGGTGAGTTAATGCTTTGAGATGCCAACATGAAGCAGAGCAGCTCTTTTAGGGAGTTAATACTAGAAAGGCTGAGATAAGACTGGACTCTCTTTTAGCTCTTTATGAAACCTCCGCAACTCATATATACTAGTCTCACACATAGAAACTCTGTAATCTTCAATTTGGTTTACAGGAACCTGCTATTCTGTCGGAATTAGAGATGGAGGCGGCAGCTTGTAGTTTAAGGATATCAATGGTCGGCTTTTTGACATTCCACCTGTTTTGATAACATTTAAATATGAGTAAAGGATCATTCAGTGATTAAGAAACCTTTAATATTTTCTTAGCCGTTGTCTTTCTGAAGAAGAAGCATAGCCACACACTCCTGCAGGAGGGATTGTATAGTTATTAACCTTTGGCTGCTGGGTTTGAATGGGACTATTCCAAATGAGATTTCGACACCAAGATTTAATCGGGAGTTTAAAATGATTAATCGTCCAACGATAATTACTGATGGTTATCTCTAAGGAATATCGCCGGTTCTCCAGGCGCCTCTAGAGCAGGTAGGGGATCCCTGTGAGCCTTGGGATCGAAAATATTCTCAAAGGAAGACTACGAGTAACTGACTCTAGTTTTCACTTCAATTTATTTATAGGATGGTTAGGATGCCCCACTTTATTGTGGTTCACACAAAGCACAGTGTTATCTTAACCTCAACCTAGAAAATACATACAGGTTAATGAGTAATCTTATGAAGAATTAACCGAAAAAATAAATAATTTTTTTTGCATCAATGAAAAAATAATATTTTTAAACAAAAACGTATTTAGCATAGGATGGTAGGCTTGGACATGAGTATTAGTAAAATTACAATGATGATGTATAATGTGATCTCAATTAATAACTTATTATTCATTAATTTAATTTGGCCAGAAATAAAAGACCACAGAAATGTTGTGCGAACTTGAATAAATAATTAAGATAAATAAGTAAATAATTATGTTCAATGTTCTTATGTGATGTAAATAATTTGTAAATAGCAAAGCAGTAAATAGTAGATAGTTCTTCATTCTTTACCCAAATCTGCTAAATACATGTTAGTGCGTTTCCTCCCTCCATGCATAGTGAGGTAAACTACTCATGAGATTTATCTTATGATGCATAGTGAGGTAACCTGCTCATGAGATTGATCTTACGATGCATAGTGAGGTAACCTGCTCATGAGATTGATCTTATGATGCATAGTGAGGTAACCTGCTCATGAGATTGATCTTATGGTGCATAGTTAGGTAACCTGCTCATGAGATTGACCTTATGATGCATAGTGAGGTAACCTGCTCATGAGATTGATCTTATGATGCGATTCGGAATTGCGGAAAATTTCACGATTCAGAACCCGTAGATCAGGGGGAAAAGTCCGACTCGCAGGAGCTGCGTCATCTTAGCGCGGTCCCGTTTATATGCCATTAGTAAAGGAATAGAAGCAATTATTCGTAGGGTTTGTGGGCGAGGTTAGCTCAGTAGTAGAGCACAGGACTCATATGCTGTAGGACATGAGTTCAAATACCGAGCAAGCACTAAATATTTTTATCTTCTAGTGTCTTCGTTCATGGGTTGGATTCGGCGTTCCTGACCGTCCCTAGGCCAACTCAGCCTTTAATTAATTTCTTCATGGGTACCTTTGAGCTAATGACCCTAGCCCTCGAAGCAGCAAGGGGAGCATAGTACTGACCACACCATCTTCGTAGTGTGCCGTATGGTCATGAATCAGGTTCCTCTATAGTATCTGCCCTTCGAGGCCAATTACGGGTCTGATTTTTGATTGGTAGGGTTTGATCGTTCCTTAAAAATATAAAATAGTTTATCAAAGTGAAGGAAGTTTAAAGTGCCACAACAGGAAACTGACATTATCCTAAGCGAATATGACTCCCCCACCCCTTCTCAAAATTCGCTTTAGGAAAACACTGTCACCATTAAGTTCCTCATTTTCCTGCAAGGATGCAAAAGAAGAGGATTGTGACATGTGGGAAACGATAAAACGTAATGTAGAAGAAGGAATACCTATTATACATGTTGCAACTAAAACTTTATGGATTTCCTTTGTTCCTCGAATCTTCGTCAGGACATTGTTGTATATTTTCTTACAGACTGCTGGTAGTTTATCCTAATCTAGAGAGATTGCCCTATTGTAATACTAATACTACTTTGGAGTATTTCTTGTAGTATTTTTCTTTACTATAAGCTGGAACTGTTGGAATATTAGACCTACAGAGAGTTATACTCCTTTTCAAGTGCAGCCAAAGGAACTAATATTCTCCTTTTAGAATGAATGTCATCCTTCTCTAGCTAGGGCGTTCCTTTTTAGGAACATGTCAGTATTTCAAGTATATATCAGTTTAATATATAGTATTATGTAGTAATAGTAATATGAGTGTAAATAGAAAGAAGTGAGATATCACGTGTATATTTAGACTAATGCTTTATATGTATAAATATAAATAGTATATATAGAATATATTTATTTATTTCTAATGTGCATAATAAACAATAGTTATTAAAATCGATAGAAATAAGTTATTTTTTGGAAATTATAAATTGTAATTTATTATTGTACCTACTATAAATGTTTGATATTGTTGTACGTAAGATAGCAACTAGATTAACATATGCCTATAATAATACTAACATTAACTATACTAATATCATTATATAAGGCCTACTCCTTGCTATGGGGAAATCTTGTAAGCGATAAACAAAAATAAAAAATATATAGTATTATCTAATATATTATTAGTTTTTACCAAAGACTATTATGAATTAAAATAAATTATTAGTTATTTTATGCTTAATCATGTATCGACTGCAATACAGTCTATAATTTCCGATTTGCGTCGCATCCCTTTATAAAGAAACCCTAGTGCTAGAAACGCGCCTGAGAAATAAAGAATGTTGTGAGTAAGTTTCAACTTAATTGAACTGAAGGCCTTTAATAAAAAGAAGATACGTCTTAGGAGAGCTCATGATATATATATTTATATATATATATATATATATATATATATATATATATATATATGGCGAGATTAATTGTTAATCGTTAATTCTGTCTTTATTGAATTTCTGAAATGAAATGAAATAAAAAGTTTTATTCTTATTCCGGGACACAAGTCCCATAGGAATAATTTTGAAATTACAAAATAATTGTGAATTTTATATATAAACTTAAAAACTTATAAATGCTATCAGTATATAGTGTACAGCTTCAATATAGACCAGGGGTTGGGTAAAACTTGCAGGGATAGAAGGTGGTGGAAAAGTCGGGATTTAAAGGTTTCTAGGTTGGTAGAATGGCGGACAAACGAAGGCAAGGAATTCCGTAGCGAAGTGGCGCAGGTGACGAATGATTTTTCGAATATTGCTGTTCGGTGGAAAGGAATATAAAGATCGGAAGGACGAGATCGAATATATATATCGATACGGGAGTGAACAGAGGATTTAAATTTAAGAAGTTGAAAAATATAATAAGGTCTACGGGATTGAATTACTTGGTATAGGACTGAGCCGAGGAAGTACTGTCGACGATAAAGAGAAAATAGCCAATTTAGCTCCTGGTAGAAATGTGATATGTGGGAGTCTCTGGGGATCTCGATTAGCTCAGTAAGCTGGTCTAATGTACTAGAGGACCTGAGGTCAAAATTCGAGTGAGGGCGCACTAAAAACGTTACCTAATGTCGTCGTCGGGCGCTTGGATTTGAGGCCACAGAACGTTCGAGAACCACCTAGTCTTTGATTAATTTATTGGGTACTTGTTAAGGGAACATTAGGCGGCCGGAGCATACTACTGAACACACTACCTTCCTAGTGTGTCGTATGATCAAGAATTAGATACCTCTACAGATCTGCCGCTAAGCCACTATACGATATACCGATCTGCCATAATAATTTGCCGAGCCTACTTTTTTATTCCATCTAACACTTTTATTTTCCAAAAATGTTTTTACTTTGTAGCTAAATGTGATACCGTAATTTATTACTTTAATATTACAGATTTATTCTGACGTCGACTATATTTAAAAAAAAAAAAAATGTTTAATATTAACATAGATACCAGTTAATTGTCGTCAAGATGGGCATGTATATCAATTATTTATGGATAATAACGGCCATTCTTTTTCTTTCCCTTCATACTGTAAATTAAACTAATTTTTTATTTAAATTTTAACGTCCATACAGTAATAATTAAATTATGGGACATTCCTAAAATTAATTAAATACATTTTGGAAAGAATGATTAGCAGGCAGTGTGTGTAGCAACCCAATAGACTTGAGACAATATGAAATTATTGCAGTATTATAATGTAAATATAGTTTCTTGCATCATTCGGTTTGTGTGGTGGAGGTTAGGGGTTCTAGAACTGCTTCTGACAGGTTTGTCTAGATTCCATCTTCTAAATAGACTGTCACAGACATTTTTCATTTGCCACATTATTATTATCCTCTCTCTCTCTCTCTCTCTTTACACACATTATATATATATATATATATATATATATATATATATATATATAATATCCTACATAAAAAATATACAACAATTATATTATATTATATTACAAAGAAAATAAAAATGAAACATAAAAATATCAAACTACTTTATAGAAAAGATAAATAGAACAATTCTTATAAAGCCAACGGCCCTAGCCACGTTGAATACACCGGTTCCCGTAGATCACCGAAGTTAAGCAATGTCGGGCGTGGTCAGAACCTGGATGGGTGACCGACCACGTGCTGTTGGCATTATAAAAGGGTGGCAACCTATAGATAGCCCGGCGGTAATTGGCCAAGTTGTAGATGCGCCGTAAAAAAAAAAAAAAAAAAAAAAAAAAAAAAAAAAAAAAAAAAAAAAAAAAAAAAAAAAAAAAAAAAAAATCGTATAAATTACTGAAAAACAATTATGAATAATGTAAATTAATCCATATAAATATATATACATATATAAATTACTAGTAATTCATGAGCCTTTTGAAAAAACACGCCATTTAATTTCGAATCAGTTTGTAGTTTTGACTAATGTTTGAATTATCATGGTATATTTTTTTCTTAATGGTTGTGTCGGAAGGGAAATGTTACTTTGTACCTTGATGTTTATTGTCTAATGTTTGCCAAAGTTTAGAGTACACGTTCTTGTGTAAAGTAAATTGTTTGTTCCGTTGTCATGTCACATTGGCAGATATTGTTGTTTGTATGGGTGACCGACCATGTGCTGCTGGTATTATAAAAGGGCGGCAACCTGTAGACAGCCCGGCGATAATAGCCCAAGTGTTGACACGCCGTTAAACAAAAAAATATAATTAATTATGTAGCGGGAAAAGCTTTTTTGATTTGGTGATGAAATGTGGCACACAAAGAAATGAAATTTCCAGTACTTTTGGCAAGACCTATCTATCTAAATGTATTTCGATTCCCTGAATCTGAGAATGAAGTACAGCACTCATTTTTGTTTTGAATCCTAATCAAAAAAATAAATAAAATAAGTAAATTTTGCAACTTGGTTCCTGTTCTCTTTTATAAAATACTAGCTGTTCCCCGGCGTGCCATGCTTTACCAGTGTGGATTTGTAACGAAACAAACATACAGACAGACCTAGCCTATGACCACGTTACGTCAAAATCGGTGAAACGGTGATGATTTGTATAAGGAACAAACAGACAGACAGACAGCTGGTAGAAATTCTTGACCTAGGCTATGACACTCCCCGTAACAACCTACCTGTGTACCAAGTATGTTCAAAATCGGCTAAAAGGTGTGGACTTGTGTAAGGAACAGACAAACTGAAAGAGAGACACCTGATTTATTTGTGTATATATATATATATATATATATATATATATATATATATATATACGTTTTTTTTTGTTTTTTGTTTTTTTTACATAGATTGTGTGTGTTTATATATATAGATAAGTGGGTAAGTCCGATCCATAGGCCCGCCAGTACTACGTCTTGTCATCTAGTTATTTTGATGCACGAGGGCCAAAACTGTGCTCGATACCCAATATGGAACTCAATAAAATAGAATTGAACCCCAACTAGAGGTATTTCATTACTGCAAAAAGTTACCAGCTGTAAATATATTTCTACTTTTACTTTACCTAATGTGTTCAACTACTAGAGTCAGAGTACAAAATGAGAAAACTCTCAAGAAAATGTCGTTATTTTTCCGTCCATTTAAGTATTAATATTTCTTTACCTGTAATAACTCTAAGGACTTATCTAAGCCACAAGATGGAGAAATAGAAGAAAATGGTGGGATTTCAAAGATTTATAACCCCGAGAGAATGATTCATATCTTTTTCTCACTTTTTCATACTTTTCTGAAATTAAAGCTGAGATTTCTGAGAGGCGGAGCTAGGGGTCGACATTTTACATTCTTTCTTTGAGCCATTATTTATAAATGACAGAGAAATGACTATTACTAGACTTGTATCCCCTTTATTCTGGAATGAATTTTTTCTACTCTGGATCTGCTGGAATTTTGTGCGATATTAAAGTGGACGTTCTATAGATTCCTGCTTAACTTAAGACTACCTATATTTATTAAAACATTGACATAAACTATACTGATAATCTTAAACAGAATTTCATTATGAATTGTTTAAACTGTTTCATGGTTTCGTAGAGCAAAGCAATAAGTAATTGTGCCATATTGTTTTACAAAATATGCAATCATTATTTTTCCATTTTGTTCTTCTTTAATTGTAACAATATGTCCGACTCGCAGGACCATCTTCATGGTTCATAATTAATATCCCTAGTGGCATTTAAAAATCTTGGAGTCGATATTTTGTATGAAATCTAGAAGACTAGTGAGGTATAAGGCGCAGTTATGCACAGAAAACAAACAGTAGAAGAAATTACTCATTCAGCCTCTTCGATATTTATTTATAAAGCTCTTTGCACAAAAAGAAAAAAATGAAAAATAGTTTCTGATTTCGCGTCTCTTGTTTTACTGTAAGATTCAATTACATAAGCAATGAAAAAGAAACACAAAGAAGTGTTCAAAACAAAAACAAAAAAAAAACGAAGTTTTAAGCTTGTATTTCTACGACTGAGTTTGTCCAATCGAATATTTCTTTAGAGCCGTTTTTTCTAGACGATTTAGTAAGATTTCGAATGATTTCTGTCGATATATATATTGGAGTCGGAGATAGTTAGCCGTTGCAGTGATACGAAGACAAGGTATGGTTGGGATTCGGCTAGGAGAAAAAAACGTCAGACCTTCAGGAAGAAATCTGAATTGGACGTTTCGGCTGCACTTTGGCAGCGTTCTTCAGCACTAGAGAATGCCTAGGGGGGAGGGAGGAAGACCAAGAAGACATTTAGGTGACCATGGTTGAATGTAGGTGCTTCCCCTAGGCATTCTCTAGTGCGGAAGAAGGCTGCTAAAGTGCAGCCGAAACGTCAATACAGATTTCTTCCTGAGAGTCTGACGTTTTTTTCTCCTAGCCGAATCCCAACCATACCTTGTCTTTATATATATATATATATATATATATATATATATATATATATATATATATATATATATATATATGTGTGTGTGTGTGTGTGTGTGTGTGTGTGTGTGTATGTATATACACTCGTACACACACAAATATCAACCACCGTTATTTTCGGGTGTTATCCTTATGGAGGAAGGAAGGAATCGCCCTAAAAGTGATATGTACCTTTTCGCTATAATTATATTATGGTTTTGATATTAAAATAAAGCAACCATTTAGTAATATTCTCCATCGCAATAACCTAAATGTTCAACTTCTAAGTGACATTTTATATATTTGCATAGTTCATGTTATCTATGTATCTACCTATCCCATCTTCAGAGATAATATCTTTTGTTGCGATGCTCTAATCAATGAATAAAGCGTTTCCAACAGTGGGTGTTATCTATTCAGGGACCAGTGAAAAGGGAAGCATGAATATCTCAGGCACTGGAACAAAGTTAATCAAGCCAGAATGCCTTTATGAAGCTGAAACGTCAGTTCTCATTAGAAATAGGCCAACTCACAGGAACTGCGTCATTTTAGCGGGTTTTCGTGCAAATCTTGACTTAGGGAGCTTGATATAGGCACAGATATTATTTTGTTTTGATTTATCGTGAAAAAAAAATAAAAAAACACCTACTCTAATGACATCTGGAAGAAAAATGGGTCTTTAGGCTCTACAACGCACCGGGAACCGGTCGTACGTGGAAATTATCACTCAGCTTTCTCGATCGCCGCTCTATTCTTAATGAAAGCTCTATAAAAACACGATGCTTACCTTGTTTTACTGAAAAAATAATTCTACTCTTCAATTGTTAAAATAAAAAGCAATAACAAATTAAAAACTGAGGGAAACATAGAGAAATCTGAATTTTAAGCACCCGTTTGTCTGACAAAGATGGCTCTTTCGGAAATTTCATTGGAATTGTTTTGTAGAAATTTAGGAAGTTTTCGAAATTAAGATATTTAAAACAAATATGGCAAAATGTCAAAGCTACTCATGAGTGTTTATAATTTTTTTTCTAGTATTAACACCAACCTTTATATGTCTCAGTTCGTTAAGTGACTTGAAATATTTTCAACTCATTCCGCCATCTGCAAAAGAAAATTCCAGAAAGATCCAGGTTTGTTTTTCTACTCTTATCAAAAATTGATATGGATTTGAAAATAGAGTCATTCAATTCCGTACTTTAAATTATCAGTTCAAAGTGTACCCGGAAGCCTAACAGCGTAAATTCTAATCGCGCTATTTCTTTCGAGCGAATTTCTTCGAAAAGCCGTGTTCCGGTAAGCGGATTTTGCATAATAACGGACTTGGCCTGTCTTTTGAGACAAAGGTATTTTGTTGACGCCTGATGGTCTGAAACGTGGATATTTCTCGTCGGTATTTCCCGATCGTGTGCTAAGATCGACGTCTTAAGCGGGTTTCCTCCCTACGAAATGAAGGAGGAAACACGCTAAACATCTACAACAACAAAATTGGATATTTTTATGAAAAAAGATGTTCCAGGAGACTTATAAAGTGATGAAGAAAATGTTAGCGATCGTCACAAGATGATTAAAGAATTTTTGAAATAATCTTTGTCGATACTGATATCTATATATATAATGGCTACTTCATTCATCTTGTGACGATCGCTAACATTCTCTTCATCATTTTATAAGTCTCCTGGAACATCTTCTTTCATAAAAATGTCCAATTTTGTTGTTGTAGATGTTTAGCGTGTTTCCTCCTTCCTTTCGTAGGGAGGAAACCCGCTTAAGACGTCGATCTCGGAATTCGTCATAACTTGCGCTCGTTTAAAAAGAATAGTCTTTTGTAAAATTAAACTATATCATTCCATTAGAAATTATGGTTTCTCCAATACCCACATTAGAAATTTTTCCTTGCCGGTAGGTGTGGTTATCCCCTTGAAACGAAACTGGGTAGATATTGCGTTTAACTGACGAGGAACATCCGTTGTAGAGAAACAGTATCCCGATCCATTAGAAGTGGGGACTCACTCCAGAACACAATTAAATGAGAAATTTGTAATTGATCCTGGTGTCCATTACCAATATAAATGTACAAGAGTATTTATATTTATTTGATTAGATAGCCAGGAATGTGATGTAAACGTGAAGAGCAATGAGATTATGTTTGTCCCTACTTAATAATTTTTATCTTAAACGTTTTTGTTATTTCGTTTATTTGAAATCTGAACTGTACAATCATCACGTTTGTTGGCAAAGATATATTATATAAACGTTGATTACAACAGGAAAAATAAAAGAAAAAAAATATAGTATTTGATACTTCCAGAGGTGGATAAACAAATATTTCAATGATCACAATGGAATCGGCTACGTAAGTTTATCACGGGGCCACTGTCTTATAAGCCGCCTGAGAGGACTGTCTGGATGGGATAGACTTTCAGGATTAGGATGGTGAGACACGCTAAACATGAAGTGGAACGTTTGGTAACGGATATTAGCAAGATCAAGGACAGATCGTATGTTAAGGTCATTGTGAAGAGGTTTGTTGGATCATAGAAAGGGGCATTTAAAATTTTACGAAAAACGTTTGACTCGAATGCCTGTATTCTGTTGATGTTTGTCTTTCTGCAGTACGACAGAGCGCAAGTCCGTATGTCCTTATTGATCGAATGACTGTTTTGTATATTGTAAGTTTGTTCTGTATCGATAATTTATATGATGATCCAAGGATTCGTCTAATTAGTCCGTATCATTTTTTCAGTTCTTGTCTTGTGAATATGAGGGTTCCAGGTCGGTCGGTTTTTTTTTTTTTACGGCGCATCTACATCTAGGTAATTAGCGCCGACATCCAGGGTGTAGCGAGGAATTTTACCAGCGAGCCGTGGGATGATAAAATTCCTGCCGGAGGTTGGGAATCGAACCCACCATCTCCCGCTTATGAATCCAAGGCGCTAGCCATTAGACCACGGGAGACCCCGTGAGTGCTACCTGTTTGCATTTTCATACCCCACTTTTCACTCCAATGTTCTATTGCAGTGTAATGTTCCTGCAGGTGTTGGGATGCTACTGAAGGATAAGGGGAAATGGATAGGTTGGCGCTGGTGCTGCGTAGGGGGTCAGCAAGGTTTGGTGGTGTTTGGGGAAATATACTCCCTTGGGGACTCTAGCGTTTATGTAACATGTCGGGGAAAATGTTGTGCCTTCTTATTATTTGACCTGGAGGTTTAAAGGGTTTAAAAAATATATATATCTTAATTTTTTTATTATTTTTTTTTTTTATGAATTCATGTTTATTTAAAATCTTTCCAATATATTTTAATAAAAGTAAATATTATTTCTAAGCGAATGTTTTCTTTGTTAAATTATACTCTTTGGTAAAGTATTTGGTTAGGACTTCAGTTTGGTAAATTGAAATTAAAATTGAATGGTCTAGACATGTTTGAAATTAGACATTGATCTTTCTTTCGCGTGACTCTTCGAATTGTTTCTTCCCAGTAGTTTATTGAATATTGTGTATGTGTGATGAAGGGACCCTGACGGGCCTGAATTTTCCACAGATACCATGAATCCATAAACACACACACACAGGAACATATATCCTCCTTTATTTACTAGCGAGGATAGAGGGGAGTAACGGAGTATGATGCTTTCGTTGTCAAGAAGCTCCGATTTGAGGAACGGGTAAGAAAATGTCTCACAACGTCTTAAACATAAAGTGCAAATACGATACAGCAGGCATTAAGACAAACCCACCAGTCTGCGAAGTAATGGCAGATGTCGGGCCCTTAAACAGACTGAGAAGGATAGAGGTATTTTAGTGTATAGGAATCTGACTAGGTTGTGTCTTTGTACACTTCGTCCGTGAAGTATATTTTCCTAGCCTAAAAAAAAAAAAAAAAAAAAAAAAAAAAAAAAAAAAAAAAACCGTTGGTGAGTGGACACACCCAAATAAATCAAGAATTCGTTATCATAAGCAGTTTTTCTCCTTCGATGCAATGAATTAATTACCGGAAAAAATTTAATTCGCCGCTGGTAAGGAGAATTTATTTTATAATGATTATTCAAAACATATAGTACCCCTATAATAAAAAAAAAAACAACAAAAAAACAGAGATATTTATATATCCAGTAGCGCTCAAATGTATTTTGACAAGAAGAAATTCTTCAATGTTCTCGAATGACAAAGTGTATGTGATGATCTAAACCCCATAGAGCATCTGTGAGAGGAGATAGATCATAGAGTAAGATGTCACAATCATTCGAGCCTTTAGTTTAGCCTTTAGTTCAAGCTGTTAAGAAGGAGTGGGTAACAATTCCTTTCCATCGAATGAGGGCTAGAAAATAAAGTTTATGTTAGAAATTTTTATTTTATTACAGTGTGAAAATAGTTTTGAACTATCATGTTCTTTACTTACAGTTTGGTTTTGTCATTATGAGCTAAATTTCAAATTTTTTTACAAAAAAATATAGAGAAATCAAGTTTCTGGCAATAAAAAATAGTTGCATATTTGTGTCTATTATTAGCTCAATTATTGTTTTTTATGAAAATACTTTTGAGCGCTACTGTGTATATATAGCATTTCCAAGTCTATTTGAGCCTTATCCAAGTCAACTGTAACCTTTTACAAATTAAATACCATCCTTTCAAAGTCATCAGCAACTCTTTCCAATTCAAATGTAACTTTTTTTTTTTTTTTTTTTTTTTTTTTTTTTTTTTTTTTTTTTTTTTTTTATTATTAAGGTGCTTCTACTACCTAGGTCATTAGCACCATTGAACGTTGTTTTATTTTTAACAAATGATAAAACAAGTTTCAAATGTAACTCTTTCCAAATCAGTTAAAACCCTTTCCAAAACATATGTAACGCTTTACAACTCAATTGTCACCCTTTTTATTTCAATTGTAACCTTTCCCATTTCAATTGTCACCCTTGAAAATTTACCGTAATGGGGAATGAACGTATTTAGGGTCGCAGAACTCAACGGAATAAATCTTGACAATATTTTTATTTTCCAAACTATTATTGGCACAAAGCAGCAAATGAATGAAATGAATACAATTTTCGAAAATCAATGCTTTTCCAGAAACTTTCCCTCATTTTTGTCGTAATAAGAGGTGTTAAGAAAAAAAAAAAAAAAAAAAAAAAAAAAAAATATCGATGCCGCTAATTACCTAATGTCTGTGCGTCGTTCATTATTTATTTTCAATTTTTAAAAATCAATACTTGTTCTACAATTAATACTTTATTCTTATAGGTAAGAATTTTTAGATCAAAATTTTAAAGCAAAATCATTTTAATTCCCAAAACTTTTATTTTTTATTTTTATAAAAAAAATTCTAGCCTATAGAAATTCAAATAAAGTTTTGAAATAACTATTTGAAAACAATTTTATACATAGAACTGATTTAACTGTTAAAAAAGAATTGTTTGCAAAAGTGTGATTACACTTTCGGTCCCTGAAATTTTCAAACATTTACGAGGGTGACAATTGAAATAAAAAGGGTGACAATTGAGTTGTAAAGCATTACATTTGTTTTCGAAAGGGTTTCATTTGAATTGGAAAAGGTTGCTGATGACTTGGAAAGGGTGACATTTGATTTTAAAAGGTTAAAGTTGATTTGGAAAATGTTCAAATAGACTTGGAAATGCTATATATATCCGTATACTCTCTCGTAACTTAACCTCTTCCACATGTTTATATATATATATATATATATATATATATATATATATATATATATATATATATATATATATATATATAGGAGTTCAAATCCCGAGCAAGCACTAAAGATTTTTTCTCCTTGGGTCTTCGTTCATGGGTTGAATTCGGCCTCCGTAATCGTCCCTAGGACAAGCCAGCCTTCAATTAATTTATTGAAGGGCAAGGGGAAAAGCAGGCGGCCGTATGGTCATGAATTGGGGGGGTCAGCCTGTCACGGGACTGATTTTTTTAATATATATATATATATATATATATATATATATATATATATATATATATATATATATATATATATTAAAGAAAATATTTGAGAGGAAGAAACTCAAATGCCGGTATATTAAACTACATAATATAGTAAGGTTGTGTTTTGCCTAGACAAAGCGTTGATTATGCCGGCTCCATATCGACACTGCTCCTGACATCTCCCTCGGGCTATGCTTTTACTCGGGGATCCTACAAGAGAAATAAACAGATTCTCTCAAGGCCTGTTTATCCCTTTCGGAACATGTCCTATTGCTCATTATTAAAACATTTTTTAAGTCCTTTTTCTATGAAATAATGATACATTTCTTGAAAATAAATGGTTCCTTTAAAACAAGATAGTAATGAGCCTCTCATTAAATGTTTCTGCTTCTTTCTTCAATTACTTAAGAAATAACTGAAAGCATACTTCTGTATAGAAATGTCTTGAATCCTTCAAGGGAATTCTTGTTTTTTCAATAGAATTCCGTAATTAGGGCGCTCTAGATTTATCACTTTCATTACCCGTATTCGTGCTTCTGTGGTTAATTGACTGTCGGTTTGTGGATTGCTTTAGGCTTTTAGAGCAAACAACTTCTAGATTATAATTGCCCGATATGGTAATGTCGTATTGCTTTGGTTTACTGCCAAAACACTAGGATTGTTTGTACATTTTTTGTGTCTTTTTTTGCATTTTTTTTTCTCCCTCATTAATTAATTTCTATTCTTAAATCATGCAAAACTACCTCTGTGCTAAAAGCACTGCAGTTGATTTTCCATTAAGAAAGTAAATATAATAGTTGCATTTCATCGGAAAGTACTAAAAAAAACACAAGGTGATTCAGGTCTAAGTAGCCAAACTCTAGGAGGCGATTGTAGACCTAATTTCCAACAAAAAAGTTCATTTAGAGTATGGTCCGATTCCAAAGGGAAAAGCAGTTATTTCCAATTTTGTGATTTTTTCTTGTAGACATATTTTCATAGAAAAGAAACGATTTCTCAAAAACTGTCCAAAATAAATAAATTCTAATTATCCCATCATAAAATAGACAAAATGTTAATAAATACAACAGTGTTTTAATTCGCTAAATCCATTGATAGAAGATATTTTCTGGACGTCCAATAACGTATTTTTGTATTTCTCGATGAATCAGAGGTTTCTCGCGAATTGTTTTCCTCAGCCCCCTAACGGACTACAGATTCATTATTTACAGGAGAACTTCTACATTTAGTAAGAATTAAATCTCTGCAAATAAAGTGGAATTTTAGTCAGGGATAAATTGAACGATTTGCTCCTTTTTGCCAAAAAATATAAAATGTTTTTACTTTCAAATACCTTGTGTGAAAAAATTACGGTTTACTTATTTTTTATTGTCCAAACTGTGGGAATCTAATGTCCAGTCCGGAAGCGATAAAAAGTAACTGAATGATATTATTGGAATAGTTTTTCATTTGAGAATATGTCACATTTTGTGTTTTCTAAATTTTTATTTATTTATATTTTTCGTGGTGTAGTCAGCACTCTTTAGAGAACGATAAAAAAAAAAATGCTAATATAATTAAAATTTGCTATTGTCCGAAATCGCAATTACGCTTTTGTCAACTTGGACAGTGGATCCATCCAAAGTCGAACAGCACTGCTTTTGTCAACTTGGACAGTGGATCCATCCAAAGTCCAACAGCACTGCTTTTGTCAACTTGGACAGTGGATCCATCCAAAGTCCAACAGCACTGCTTTTGTCAACTTGGACAGTGGATCCATCCAAAGTCCAACAGCACTGCTTTTGTCAACTTGGACAGTGGATCCATCCAAAGTCCAACAGCACTGCTTTGAGCCTGACAGCAATCTATCTGGATCCATGAATTTATCCGTTGTGCAAGCGGAAAGTCTTCTAATGTAATGTGTTCTAGGTCGATCGTATTGAAGGAGCTTTAAAAATTCATTTGATTCAAACCGGTCGGGAATCATGATTGGCTAAAATCAGTCGACAATTGACGTGTGGTGCAGTATTTCGGACGAATAGCTTGTTTAGCCAATCATGATCCCCGAACAGTCTGATTCAACTGCATTTTTAAACCTCCTTCAACACGATCGACATCCGGTGATATTTCATACTCCGGTCTTGATTGGCATATTTTAAGAACTTACGATGAAATGATACATGTATCTTGCTTAAGTTGGCTACAATCTCACTGTTTGATCTGACCTAGTCGCTAAATTACATTGAAACCCACTCAAATGGAAGCCTCTTGTCAGGAAAGAATGTTATAGAGTAAAAGTATACTCTTACCTGCTGTTTGCTAGCCTTCATTTCTCTATCCACTTGAGCTGCAACAAAGAAAAAATATTCATTATTTCTTCATCTTTTCATAGTGCTTTATTTTGTGTGTTCAATCAACATGAGAATGTCGGTAAGTTATCTCTTGCTGGGCTATATGAACATTCATTTGTTGAAAAAGATTAATTGTTATGTTAAACCTTTAGTTATAGAAAGAACCATCTTTGATTGTGATTAAACGTGTTTTGAGAATCCAATGTACAACTAAAGAATTAAAGAGTCCAAAAGAACTAAAAACACCTTCAAAAGAACAAAAATAACAATATCAAAGTTTTAGGCACTTATTTCTCCGCGTACGTCAAGTAACCTATAAAGCAACTTTAATCCCGCACTGGTGCGGGCTTACAAAGAAGCTCTCCCCACTTTAGTCGCCAAAGTGAATTATTGCGCTACGTTGGTTTTTTTTTTTTTTTTTTTTTTTGTTTTGTTTCTTAATGAAGTTGTTCACAACTAGATTGTAAGTAATGTACAACTTGCTCCGTTCTCCTCTAATATCTAAACAATTTATATGCTCCATTTGCTGAAGTTTCTGGGTATAATTCACTCCTTGCCTAGTAGGTATTCCTAAAAATGTAATCGTAAAAAGTAATATCCTTCCAGATTTTGAGCAAGTAGTCCGTTAAATAAAACCTATCTATATACAACATATGCTTTGTTTTGCTGTTAATTTCTTGAGGGATATTTCAGTATTAATAATTTGGAATGAGGGTGGCGTTCATATAAACATACTTAATTCCTTAAACAATGCCATTGTTAAAATTAGCAGAGTATGCCGATGTTTCTACGTCGACCAAGATCCTCCGTTTGCCTCAACCACCTCGCCGGTTTGTGGTTATCTGCAAACAAAGAATGTCTGGGCGTAGGTAGCTCTTTCATGGACTGTCAGCTCTTATCGTATGGTAGGGCCTCGTTCATTCAGATCCATTCTATTTCTGACATGAAAACAAAGAGCTACTTAAACGGGTATTTATGAATGAAGTTAATTTTAACCTTTATTCAACCTCAGCCATTTCCACTTAACATTCTACTTTGGTTGCAAATGTATTTGTAGTCCTTATTGTAGGAGAAGGTTGTTTTTTTTTTTTTTTTTTTTTTTTTTTTTTTTTTTTTTTTTTTTTTTTTTTTTTTTTTTTTTTTGTTTTTTTGGGTGTATGGGATAAGCCGTGAGAAGGCTGAGAGAATTCCTCAGCTATAGCTTCAAGTGGGGTTTATAAGATAGATGCGATCTATTGTCTATTGCCGTGGCAGTAGCGAACAGCCATAGCCGCGTTGAATATACCGGTTGTCGAAGATCACTGATTTTTTTTTTTTTCTTTTTTTCCATCCATGTTGCGGCAACGGGCCCTTAGATGAGAACACTTCCTGCCGCCGAAGTTATTCGAACCCCCGTCTTCCGCATGAGAATCTAAGGCGTCAGCCACTAGACCACGGCGAGACCCATCGCCGAAGTGATTCGAACCCCCGTCTCCCGCATGAGAATCTAAGGCGTCAGCTACTTGACCACGGCGAGACCCATCGCCGAAGTGATTCTAACCCTCGTCTCCCGCATGAGAATCTAAGGCGTCAGCTACTTGACCACGGCGAGACCCATCGCCGAGGTTAAGAAACGTTGGGGCGTACTTGGATGGGGCGAAACCACGTGCTGTTGGCATTATAAAATAGTGCAAACCTATAGATAGCCCTGTCGAGAATAGTCGATGGCTGTTTTATTTTATGCCATAAAAAAAAAAGAAAGAAAAGTGCAGTGGGTGTCTTTGGGTAGGCATATTTTCATTGTAGCATGGATTAGAAAGTGTCAAAAATAATACTTAAATGAAAAACCAACCTTTCTGAAATGAGAGGAAATAAATTGATTTTTTTTTCTGTGGACCAAAGCGTAAAATTTATCTCATTAAAACGGAGATGTTGATTTGTTTTTAGTTAATTTTCAAGTAAAATCTAAGATGTCTCATTTACTTCAGAAGAAGTACTAAAAATTAAACCCGAGTACTTTCAGCAGATGATCGTTTTATTTTTATATTTTACTCTAGTTAGATTATATATCATCAAGAAAAGGGAGGTTTTACGGGGCATTCATTTTAAGTATTTATTTTACAGCCATCAACCTTTATCGGAGAGACACTTAATTTCTATTTTATTTTATGTTTTTCTTTTTCTATTGAATAGCTATATTTTCCTAACCTTTTTATCACACACTCTTTTCTTAATTTCGTTTGTTATCTTTTATTGGATTACAAATAAGCGTATCTAAACAATTTGGAAAGCTGATCGACTTTAGTGCTGAGCTCAAATAAAATGAAATATAAGAAAAAAATATAAATATAATTTTTTAATCGTATCGACATTCGTAATACTAGGTTTTTGTGTGCAATTAATGTAGGATATTTATTTAAAGAGTCTTTTTGTGCGTTGATTGCCACAAAATTATACACTACTATTTTCATTGATTTATTTCAAGCCATATTGCAACTCTATGGCGATCATGCGTAATACACATTATAGAATTGATGCTTCATTTACATTATGTTAACGTTTTTCCAATTTACATTCATACTTAAATAAAGTACATATATACATATATATATATATATATATATATATATATATATATATATATATATATATATATATATATACATATATACATGGGGGGCGAGGTTAGCTCTGTGGTAGAGCATTGGACCAATGTGCTGGGGGATGCTGGTGTTCAAATCCCGAGCATGCACTAAAGATTTTTTTCTTCTAGTGTCCTCGTTCATGGGTTGAATTCGGCCTCTCTGGCCGTCCCTAGGCCAACCCAGCCCTTAATTAATTTAATAATGGGTACCTTGGTGCTAATGACTGCAGTCGAAGCAGCAAGCGAAAAATCAGGCGGCCTGAGCATAGTACTGACTACACTATAACCCTAGAGTGCCGTATGGTCATGAATCAGATACCTCTTCAGTATCTGCCCCTCAGGGCCATCGTGGCCTGTTACGGGACTGATTATATACATATGTGTGTGTGTGAGTACGTATGAGTGATTGTAAAACACATTTCATTTGAAAATGAATAAAAATAAAGTACTTTAGCGTGTTAAAATCAGATTCATAGGCTACTAAAATAAACCGTAAAATTGAATGTACAAGCAGAAGGAAGATTTTATTTTAGTATAAATTACTTTAAGTAATGTAGGTAATATAGTGTAGTTGTGAGGGATATTGTCTCGTCTTTTGCAGTCTGAAGGTAGGTGTTTTATCGTCAGGGTAACATTACTCTGCGAGCATATGGGTCTATCCGGTCTTTGTGCTTAGTACGAATGTGTTAATAGAGAGTGACCAATTCTAATCCTAGTTATAAGAACTTGGTCTCTTCTGTTTAAAGGCAATTTATTATTTTGCATTTATTATGCTTATTATTTAATTTATCTTAATTTGCTGTACGTCCGTAGCCAGATAATGAATAATAATGAGCTTAGGAGAGCCCTTGTAGTACACATTTTTTTCTGCTGCCCTTGTATTAGAACCACACAACATACATGACTGACTAAGGATGAGAGCCCTTGTTTTGTAATCAGTTTCCCAAACTATGAAGTTGCTAATACAATACACCCTCCTCTCCACCCCACGTCATTGGGGAGTGGTTATATCAGCTTGTATCATCCTAGCTCGGATCATTACATCCTCTCGAGCTCAGCTTTTCAAAGGATCAACATTCAATAGGCCCATCTTAACGATAATATATTTTCAAACTTCCTTTATAATATATTTTAAACCCGTATAAGTTCCTGATAAATTCAAATTTACAATTAATTTTAAAATGATTAATTCTGACATTCTGTATTAGCAAAAAATCATCTAGGAGAGAATATATGTTACCTGTTTTGTAACTTACATAATCAACGTATATTAAATGAATAATTCAATGCTGTACCTGGAATATTATTGATTAAGACGCTAGTCGTTGAATAGTTACTTAGACTATGTACATTTTCTGAAGTTCTCAGGAGAAGGGAGATTCTTATTTGCTGATGTTATATTCTTCGGCAACGACTGGTGAAGATCAATGTGTAATTTCATGGTTAGTTGCTTGACAGACAGTTCATCATGATAAAGGATATTGCAGTCAGGGTCTTACCGAGGGGGGCTGCCCTGTGCTTTATTTCTCTACAGGATATCAGAAAACGGTTCCCGTTAAACTCTCGTTTAAAGAGACGAGGATAAAGGTCTCACATTTATTGAGAATCACTTAGGAACACATGTTCTCAATGTTAAAGGATTGAGAGACAATCGCAGTCAGGATAAGTGATGAGCAATCGAGAATCCTTGAAACAATATTATTAGTGTATCCTCACAGATTGAAATCTTTCCATTTATAGATTTTTAGGTTCCATAAACCCTTTTTGGGAATATTAATGCATATTCTTTATCTTTGTTACTTGATTTTTATATACTATATATTTTTCCCCCTTATCCATATCACTACAGCCACATAACAAGGAAAGTCTCAGAAAGCAGGCTGGGATTCATCCCAAATACGACGCTACAAGCAAAGATTGAATACAGGCCATAAAAATACTCCCCAGTAAATAAACGCCAAGCCACTACAGAAGACCTCCGGTACCCTGGTGGAACGATGAGTGCAAAACAGCTGTAAGCGATCGAAAGAAAGCTCTCCGGCTTTTTAGTAGGAATCCATCGCAAGCGTTTCTTGAGGATTATAAAAAGGAGAAAGCCAGGGCACAGTGGGTAATCAAACAAAGTAAGAAGAAATGTTGGATGAACTTTTTGACTAACATCGACGACAATACTACTCCAAAAAACAGCTGGAAAAAAATTAACCAAATTCAACACAAAAATACAGCGCACCTATAACTGGACTTAAACAACAAGATGACGTTATTACTGACCCTCAGATGATAACTAATATTCTAGGAAGTCACTTCAGCAGAATATCTAGCACTGCAAACTTTAGCGAAGACTTTCTAGACCACAAAATTTACACTGAGAACATACAGATACCTATACTTACTGACTTAGAACATCCACTGAATGACGAATTCACACTACTCGAATTGAAATGTGTTCTTTCAGACATACGTAACACTTCACCGGGACCAGACAACATTTCTTATGAGTTGATAAAAAATTACCCACTAGAGGTCTGGCTACACTTCTCATGCTTTATAATAATATCTTCAAGACCGGTACCTATCCTACACTCTGGAACGAATCTGTTGTTATCCCAGTTATTAAGTCAGGGAAGGACAAGTATTGCCCGACGAGTTATAGACCGATATCGCTGCTCTGCTGTACTTCAAAGGTTATGGAGAGACTGGTTAATAAAAGGTTGGTTTGGTATCTCGAAAATAATCACCTTCTATCCAAGTTCCAGTGTGGATTCAGACCAAATCACAGCACCCAACACCACATCGCCCGATTGGAGAGTGACGTACTTAACAGTTTCCTGTTGAAGGAGACTCTAATCGCAGTGTCACTCGACTTGGAGAAAGCATACGATCGGCTTTGGCGGCGGCTAATCTTGTCTCAAATGAATGACTGGGGGATACAAGGAAATATATTTCGATATATCTCCAGTTTTCTATCAAACAGACGCTTCAGAGTGAGGATAGGTAATACGCTCTCCGATGAATTCCTACTTGAAAACGGAGTGCCTCAAGGAGGTGTACTAAGCACCACTTTATTCAATATATCAATTAACTCTGTCGTATCCTTTATCCCACCAAGCGTATCTTTCTGTCAATATGCCGATGACATTCTCATATATTTCTCTTCTAAACGCTATGAAATCGCAGAAGAAACAATTCAAGATGCTATACATGCCCTCGAATATTGGTCTACAAGGAGTGGCTTCCAATTTTCAGAAGAAAAATCGCAGTGTACTGTATTTTCTAAACGACACAACCTACCGATTACAAAATTAAAACTCAATAACACAAACGTAAGAAACAGTGACAGTTTAAAATTCCTTGGAATAACACTAGACAAGAAACTAACATGGGGACCCCATATAAAAAGTATACTTAATAAATGTAACAAATCGTTGAATTTATTAAGAATTCTTTGCAATACTAAGTGGGGAGCTGACAAATGTACCATGCTAAAGTGTTACAGAGCCTTCACCAGGCCTTTGCTGGATTACGGCTGCATAGCATATTCATCTGCCAGTTCGACAACACTAAAAGCATTAGACACAATACACAACACAGGTGTAAGACTTGCAACAGGAGCTTTCAGGTCGAGTCCAATATGTAGCCTTTATTCAGAATCTGGTTAACCTTCGTTGGATTATCGACGTCAGATGATTTGTCTTAAATTTATTGTGAGATCAAAAACTTTGAACTGTCCATGTGTTAATAGTTTTCTAAACAACCCCTTTATATACACATATGCACACAAACAACCCAAACAAAAACCCCTCCTTATCCGCTTCCTCGAAAACACAGAAAATGATGTATTAATCAACTCACCTACATACCCTAACGGACACCTCACAATCCCCCCCAAAATTTAAAAAAGCTGACGTGTCATCTCAAATTTATTACAGAGCGACATTTAACAACTTGACAGGAAGTAATCAAAATACGCCAATAATATACACAGATGGGTACAAAACTGAGAGCGGAGTGGGCGCAGCAGCTGTTTTAGGAGAGAACATATTTCATATCAGCCTGCCATTAGGCACAAGCATATATACAGCAGAGCTGCACGGCATACTTTTGGGCCTATCCAACGTACGGACTACAATACCACATATAATACTATGTACAGATTCATTAAGTTGTTTACTCTCCCTATGCAACATCTACAACACCAACCCAATCATCATCAAAATTATACAAGAACTACTGAGACTAAAGGACCAACACAAATCGGTAACGATGATATGGGTTCCTGGTCATGAGAACATCGGACAGTCTACATTAGCGGACGAACATGCAAAACTTGCTACTAGAAGACAACCGAATGACCAGCACTTACTTACAGTTCAAGACCTACAAATAACAATAACAGAAGCTGTCCTGAACAGGTGGCATGCAATGTGGTATACCACTCAAGATAACCACCTAAGGGAAATAAAGAGCAATATACGACCATTCACGTCAAGCGAACAGAGCACAAGGCGTGACGAAGTTGTACTTACAAGACTAAGAATCGGACATACACGCCTCACTAACTCACACCTATTTACGAAACAAGACAAGCCAAGGTGCGAAGCATGCAACGTTCCTTTGACTGTGAAACACCTACTAACAGACTGCATGAAAAGAAACAACCTACAGGCACCTCATGACCTTAGCGAGCTGTTAGCAGATAAGAGCCCATATATTGATACCATACTCACATACTTAATGACCACGAATGCATACAACGAAATATAACTGTATTACAAGTAACGCACAATTAAAATCAAAGACAAAATTTCTGATCTCAAAATAATTTTAGAGCAATTTGTCTATATTTTTGTGGCTTTGTTTTCTTTAGGTTAGATCCTACTTACTATTTTATAAATTTTTGTTATGATTTCAATCGTACCATTATTTTATTACTTATTATTTGCTACTTATTTTGTTTTGTATACATAATAAATGTATATATTTCTTTTTTTTATAAATATGAACAATCAATGTTAATTATGAATGTAAATTTGAAAGTTTTTCCTTATTATTTTTATTTTTATTATTAATTTTCTTTGAGCAGATCACCCCTGTTGCGAAGCTCTTCAAGCAAATTAAATAAATAAATGAATTGCTTATGTAGTTGCTATGAGAATCATCAAAGATTACCACAAAATTATACCTTTGCGATGACTTTAGATCCTCAACTAAGGAATGCATTTCCTCTTCTGGGCTTTGGGAACTTTAACTCTATTGAACCTTATGTGTGGTTTTTCAGATAGTATTCGCAGTCTGACATGTTTCTGATCAGAGTGTTCAAGGGATTTCCACAAATCACTATGCCTTGTGTAATGAAAAAGTATGAATGGACAACATGAATATTTGTATTTTTCACTCCTAAGGAGACAATCCTTATGCTCTTTTTTCCGTGTTTAACGACGTATCAACTATTGGGCTATTAACGCCGGGCTACCTAGAGGTTGCCATCATTTTCCAATACCAACATCACATGGTCGGTCTCCCATTTAGGTAATGGCCACGCCTGATGTTCCTCAACTTCGGTGATCTACAGGAACAGGAGCATTCGACGTGGCTATGGCCGTTGGCAATCCTAAGGCTTTTTGACAACATATAATTTTTTCCTGTTTTCTCAATCAAAACGCAAAAATTCATGATCTGAATGTTTGAATGTTAAACTTTTCGATTAGGTGCATTGTTTCACAGTAATTAAAAAAAAAAAAAAAAAAAAAAAAAAAAAAAAAAAAAAAATACACGAAGCTCAGGCATTTAGGCAAACGTCATAATATTAAAATTTGATGCCTAATCAAATAATTAAAACCATTTCCAAACTTCATTCCCACGCTTATGAAGGTCGAAGATACATGAGTGATTAAGGTAGCAACATTGTTGGAAATTTTATACTTCAATATTGAATGTTTTGAATATATTATCGAATAAGTGACGGAGGTTCTTATATAACCTTCAGTAAACAATAATTCCCTCGCCCAAAGAAATCTTTAGGAAGCCTGGTAATCACTTCCCAATCTAAGCGAAACGTGAGCTGAATTTAAGGAGCCAAAGGATATAGATTGAGCCCGAAGGGTGGCTTTCTCGAGCCGAGAGATGGATGCACCATTCCCATCAGACATTTCTCTATCTGGCATCCGATTACAGAGCAATATTTATTGCGGTCCTCTCGGGTTACACTTTCCTATTTATCTTGGTGGAAATCTTAGGCCGTTGGATATAAAAAGGACCATTCTCCTTCGTAGCAGACAATTTTTGGCCTTCATTTGATTTATTATTTTCTACGAATCGGAATAAAAAAGGTATGAATGCTTACACAAATTTTTAACATTTAAAATATTTTCTGTTTTTTGTCCAGAAATTGATATTTGTAACGAACAAGTAAAAAAGATGGTTGGTGTTTACTTTATTGGAGAATTATCATGCTGCAAGGAGTGAATTAATGGGTAATACTACCGTGTGGGCAAAATCAAAGGCATTTTCTCCAATTTATGAATTACAGATATTTTAATTTTTCGAAAACAACATCGAAAGTGTCTAACGATAGAAAACTAACTTTTTTCGCGAGCGATAGTCTGCAGGTGGCAATTTATAATCTATAAAGTATTTTGAAGGAAGGAGGTTAAATCTAGTAAAGTAGGTAGGATTTTTAAGAAATATTAATTTTTTCAAAAATGGCAAACAAGTCTTCATTTTCAATTAAAAAATCTGTCAAAAATTGATCATAAAATCGTAATAATTCAATGATTTGGATAGATTAGGAATCTGCAGCTAAAATTTGAAACTGATCGGGTGGAAATTGAAAGCGCTAGCGTATCGCCCGATTTGAAAAACACAGTTATGATAAAATCTACTTTAAAGTTTAATGTGCCGAAAAGTTCATCTCGTTTTTTTTTTCTTCTTGAGAAGCAAGCGATCTACGACAAGTGCGTGACCTATTATAAGGAAAAATTCCACGAGAGTTTTGGAATCAGAGAATACCGAGTTCAGGGATTTTGGTTCGGTTCCAGAGGCACCATCCCGAAGGAGACGACATCTTGTCTCAAGGAAACAGGAATCAGCGAGTAACAACTAGGAATCATAGCAGAATCTATTCTCGTTGATTCCCTAGCAATTATTCAAAATCACATATATGGCTGAAGTCCTTCAATTTATACATTAAATTTATTTACTCTTTTTATCATAATTTTTTATTTCGCATAATTAGAAGTATTTTCATTTTTCTTTTACATTCTTACAATCAATTTTACCATTATTTTCGTAGTTTTATTCGTTTTTTTTTAATTTACATATTGATTTTCATTGTTTGATATATTTTTATAATTATTGCAGTTTTGTTTTGTTGATTAGTATGTTGTGCATTAAGCAACCCAATATAGTTGGACAACTTTGTTTTTTTGTTTTTTTTTGTTAAACAAAGTTTTTTTCTTCTCTCTTATAAAAATTACTAGATTCAAAATAAAAAGGTTTTTAATATTGAAATTTATCGGGACTTTAGTTAATAAATGAAATTTTTAGCACATTTAATATCTGTTCTGACCCATGAGCTCATCTAGACAAGAACCAAGATTTTTGAAGTACATAGGCGTTTTAGGCATTTTTCAGAAGAAAAAAAAACTATTTTTCCCCTCAGCGGTATTTAGTTCCTAGAGGTATTTACGGTTTCCGTACAGGTGTCATATTTGTAAGGAAGCCGTACAGGTGTCATATTTGTAAGATTTAATAATTAATTTAGAGCAGATCACCCTTGTTGCGAAGCTCTCGAAACGAATAAATAAATAAATAATTAATTAGGAATTTGAATATCTTTTTAATTGGACAAATCAAACTATTATATTAGGAGTAACTAAGTAATTAGAATCTAATCAAGGCAATCAGCATTTAGCATAGTGAGGATTTGATTCAAGCCCGTGAATTATCTACAGGTGTAATACAATATTGTAATTTCAATAATTGTTTCATTTGTCTAATAATACTTAATTTAATTTATATTAAGAGCTTCGCAACGACGGCGACTGCTCTTTTTTTTAAACTACAACAGATACAGATTTATACAAAAATACAAACTTATAGAGCTAAATACAACAAAAGTGTTAAGAGAACATAAAACAAACGTTCATAGATTTGTGTACAGAATTAAGGGCTAAAAATAATTTACAGTATTGCTATATACCATACATTATATTACACTATAGTTACTATATTTACTTAACATATGAATAAAACTACTAACATTATTTAATTATTTATTTATTGAGATGTCACAACGAGGCGATATGCTCTTTAGGTCAATGTGCGAACAAAGCTAACAATTATACAGCACCATACAAACATGTCTTACAAATATAAACAAAAAACAATGAATTTGGGAATATATTTCATAAAATAGTAATGTTGAACATTCGGATTGAAAATGTAACATGAACACATGAAAATATACGTTATATTACCTATATATATATATATATATATATATATATATATATATATATATATATATATATATATATATATATACACCTTCAAAACTTGTAATTTTAAATGAATTATAATGTTAAATGCATTTAACTGTTAAATAAACAATAGTGTATTAAAAAAGTTGAAATTTCTTTTTAAGTATCACATATTTTAATATATTGTCTATGTGTGTACTGTCCTCTGTAAGTAGTTCGTGTTAGTATATTTAATAATATGTTTAATTATATAAATGCATTTAATAATATATTTAATTATATAAATATATTTAATAATATATTTAATTATTTATTTGGTCTAATAATACACATATATTAAAGAGTTTTAAAGAAAGCATGCACGCCTAGGCAGCATGCCTTGCTAGGACAATAACAAAACAGCTGTTACCGTACTGTATCTATTTTAGAGTATTATTTTTGTTTGCGGTTCATTTCAAATATGATGGCAGACCTTGAATTACTAGAAATAAACTGTAATTTTGTCCCTCATAGAGTTAACGCTATGCCTGGTGATGGTCTATTCGAGTTAATAATATCCCGAACCCATGCACAGCCTCCACACACATCAGTGCCCCCAGTCAGAACACCTCTTGGTAATGCTCACAAATATAATGGGTTTTTCTAAATGACATATTGAAAACATAAATTTTAACGTCTATTTAATATTGACAACGAATTTTAACCTGTACTGGTTTATCTCCTGTTACTGGTAACCTATAGATAGCGGGTTATCTCTGGGTTATCTGTTTGTTGACACTGGTCTGGAGCGCCCCAGTGTTGAGAAACATTATACTTTGATTACTGATCAATTGATGAATAACTTATAGTATGACAGGAACCGTACTATAATAAACTGCACAAAATTATATAGTAGCGTTAATTTTGATGATACATTATTTAACACAATAAAATAACTACTTATCTGCCGTTACGAAGCACGGGTGTTCAGTTAGTTCTATTATTTGTGTAAAAAGTTGGAACAACGTGCTCTTTTGAAAGAATACTAGATCGAAGATTGAGCAGTGGACTCCGAAATCGTGCACTGGAAAAAGAAAATACCATTGTGGTGAGACCAGGTGATTTTGGTGTTCCTATTTGACACATTATCACCACCACCAGTCTAAATCAAATTCAAGATAGATTTATTTATTTACGTTCTCCGCACAACTATTCTTTTCTTATTACATTTGTAATGGTCTAAGGTTAAAATTGCTTTGGGATCTAAAAATAAATGTGAGATGAATATACGAGAGAGTTGAGCTCTGCTTGGAAAAGGAGAATTCTGTTAGAGAACTACCAGGAGATGATCCATTCATGAAGTCGGGTCTGTCAACATCCCCAGGGAACCTACTCTATTCCGAAAAGGCTGGGGATTTCTCCCGAGTATTTCACCCCCTATCCTTAGTCTTACTCCCAGTCTCTCGTATAGTCTATCCACCCTCTCTAATTCATACATATTTTCTTTCAAAAGAGTATGTAATTCCAACTCTTTACAAATATAACAGAATATTTTAAAAAGGTATATTACTGATGACAGCAAAAGAGTGGCTACTTCCTTTTAAGTTACTTGCTGCTTTATTCCTTATGTTAAAAGATACGGAGAGAAATGTTTCTATTGTAAATTTTAATTTTTTTTTAAATTTTTTTAAATTTTATCTACAATATATTTGCCAAATACCACTCACTGACCTATCATCCCCCAGCCCAAACTACTCGACAGAAAATTTTGAAATTTTACATGGACTCTCCCTATATAACATAGGCACTCACTAAGAAAGGCTTTTTTGATATTCGAATTTTTAAGTATTTTTAGGGGGGTTTAAAGTTTTAGTTGGTTAGAGCAGGCAAGCCAAGGCAGCACGTGTTGCTAGGACGATAACAGAACAGCTGTTGCCGTACATTATCTATTTCATAGTATTATTTTTAATTGAGGTTAATTTCCACTATGATGGCAGTCCTTGAATTACTAGAAATAAAATGTTGTTGTTGTTTATTGGTGCTTAAGGGCAAAAAACTGCGAAGAAATAAAATGTGATTTTGTCCCTCTTAGAGTTTACGCCCTGGTAATGGCCCATTCGAGATAATAATATCCCGAACCACTTGACACAAAAATTTGAAATTTTGCACGGACAATACGTTTAGAGTGTAAAAACTCGCTAAGAAAGGTTTTTTTGATATTCAAATGTTTAAGTACTTTTAGGGGGGTTTGAATTATTAAGAAGTTCCTCATTGGCTCAAAAATGGTTCGATTTTGATAACATTTGGTAGGAAAATCTTTCATCAC
Source organism: Gonocerus acuteangulatus (assembly GCA_946811695.1). NCBI lineage: Eukaryota > Metazoa > Arthropoda > Insecta > Hemiptera > Coreidae > Gonocerus > Gonocerus acuteangulatus. The sequence continues at coordinate 31,409,950 of OX328123.1, forward strand.
ATTTAAAAGGTCAAGTTCATTAACCAGTTGAATCCGTTTACTGGAACATGGTTTTTGGAGCGAAATTTGTGCGAAAGATTCCTTAACGTAGGAAAACTAATGAAACCATTTTTTTGAGCGAGTTCTGTAGCCATTTACCAGAAAAATTGATAGAAATACTTTTCAAAACTAATTTTCTGTTTGGGTATTCAGAAACGAAATATACGGAAAAAAATTGTATGGATGGTGATACAAAGTTGTCGGATCTCAGTATATTTTCTAAAATATCTCGAAAACTGTTGGGAATTCGTAGTAAGTGGAAGGCGGCTATTCGAAAGGTTACTAAATTCTCTACAATAAGATTCTGTTGTAATGTTCGGTGGGGCATTGTCAATCGAAGAGATGAGTGCTTAAAACTTCAAATTAGTTAGTTTTATGCTTTTCAGCGTGTATGTCTCTGTTTAATTTTTTTTTTTTTTTTTTTTTTTTTTTTTTTTTTTTTTTTTTTTTTTTTTTTTTTTTTACTCTCCAGCGGAAACAAGCACGGTTACCTCTACATGGTGTTTCCTGGGTAACTTTAAAGTCCGTGCAATAATAAGCTGTACAAAATTATGTAATATATATATATACATATATATATATATATATATATATACACACACATATATATATATATATTCATATATATATATATATATATATATATATATATACATATATATATATATATATATATATATATATATATATATATACATATATATATATATACATATATATTGTTAATTATATTTTCGTACCTTTAACCAAATTCACTGTTGATTATTTTTTTAAGTTATGATAATATTTAACATAGCATGTTGCATAGATATCTAAAATAGATATAGTATTTATAAAATGGACACATGTAGAAAATAAATTCCCACATTTCACGGTTATTTTACCCTGGTATGTGAAAAAAGAAAAAAAAAAAACATTTACATGACACGAGGGATGAAAAACTAAAATTAATAAAACAAAAATAATTTGTTGAACCGCAAGCAGACAATACAAGACTACGGACTATTCATGCTGTGGGAATGGGTATGAGCGATAGAGTCATAAATCTATATTCATGACGGACAGTCATATTGGACATACGAGATGTATAGCAGTGGGAGGCACGTGGGTAATAAATAGCAAACCGCAAACCTCTTCCAAGAAATGGTGTTTCATGGTTAGGCTTTGTGGTGGTGGGTGCTGGTTGTAGGCATACCTGCAAATACATTTGCAAATACTATCTATTCTCAGATATTGAGTCATGTATGACTTGTGGTTGTATTTGATGCCGATGATCACCGGACTAGCTTACGTATGACGCGGTTTACTAACGACGTGGTCTGATCCCACCCGAAATCGATTGGAAATCTCTAACTATTGGATTTCAGGGCGACGGCGATGTTGGCCTATTTAGGGTCCCGGGAAATAGGAAAAAAGGTGGTGAATTCATTGTATTAATATAAAGATATGTTTGGTTCTTTATAACAACCAAAAATATCTATGAAGATGTGTTAGTAATACGGCATCATTCACCAGCAGTCTTGCTATTCCTTTCTGCTCAATATTTCGCTGGATTTCTCTCCTGCTTCATTGATCCTTGCACATTGGCAAAGGACTAATGAAGCCGGAGTGGATTCCGGCGAAATATGTCGCAGAATGAAAGATATATGTTATAATTTTATTTATTTATTATCAAGACTCTCATAACGCAAATGATTCGCTTGATAATTACAAATGTGTTCTTATAATTAAACAGTTGTTACAATTTCTTATTGATATTTCATATAAAGTAAAAACATTAATTTACAATAAAAGTATTTTACAAATTAATATAACAGTTGTAAGTATGCACACTATAATATATATATATATATATATATATATATATATATATATATATATATATATACATATATATAATATACATGTATATATATTAAAACATTACTATATACATTACAGATGTATATGCAAGTGCACAACACATGCATATACATTGCTTTTATATACTATGTGTAACTCATGTTATACGCATGTACATACATACGTATTCATACACTCACGCATATAAATCACGATTAATTGAAAATAAAATTAATTTAAAATAACAAATAATTATAATGCAAATTATCTTTTCACCAATGCTACCAGATATCAGAAATAACTTTAGGGTCTAAAATTAAATCTTGTTGTGTAGCTGTGTGTGTTTTAGATGTTGAAAAATAGTGTTTATCGATTGGCTACCCTGTTTCAAAAGTTCAGTCATGTCGTGCGGTATTTGTAACTAATCACGTCTCCTACATTCTGTCAATATGTGTTTAACTGTTAGAGGTAAGTTACACTGTCTGCAAGTAGGGTTTTCAGTATTAGTCATTAAAAACGAGTGAGTGAGTAAAGTATGTCCGATTCTTAAACGACATAAGACGACTTCTTCTCGTCTCACATCCCGTGAGATTGATGACCAAGCTTCAACTGTATGTTTAATTTCTCTGAGTTTGTTGTCTCGTATAAGTTGCCAATATCGCTGCCAATTGTTTAAAGTTTTAGTGTAAGTAAGTCTTTTAATATCTTGTAATGTCAAGAGATCAATGTCATTTGTATCTCTTCGTGTCGCTAATTTTGCTAGTTCGTCTACGTTAGTGCTTTCAGAAATATTTTCATGTCCGGGTAACCATATCATTTTGATTTGTATATTGTTTTCCTGTAACCGGTGCATAAGATCTAATATTTGTTTGAGAATGGTGTGTGTTGTGTATATGTTGTTAAGAGAGAATAAGGAACTGAGCGAATCAGTAAATAACATTGCCTGGTTATAATCAGTAGTCTGTATTCTGCTGATACCTAACAGAATGGCCTGTAGTTCAGCACTGTATACACTTGCATTTTGTGGCAGTTTTTCTTGATAGAAATCTTTGCCAACAATTGCACCTGAACCTGTACCGAAACTTGTTTTCGAGCCGTCAGTAAATATCTTTAGGGCGTGTGGGTTCTCGGATTTCAATGCTGTAAACATTTTACTGTACATAGTTGAGGCTAGAGGCTCATTTTTCTTTATTTTTGATAATGTTAGATTTACACTTAAATTCCTTATTCTCCAAGGGGCAAAAGCCGTATCTTTGTAAGTGTAAATAGGTGTTACTAGAGTATTGTCTTCAATTTCCATGAGGCGTAATAGTAAGGGTTTCGGTGCTCTTTTCCTTTGCCTGTATAAGTGTGTGCAAGTATTGGTAGTGTAACTAGATGTACAATGTGTATTTAGGAATCTTGAGTGATGAATAAATTTTATACCAATAATTTGACGTCTATACTCCAAAGGCATTTCACCCGATTCGACGTAAAGGCTCAAAGCCGGACTTGATCTGAAGGCACCAGTTGCAAGCCTGATTCCTGTATTGTGAATGACGTCTACAATTTTTAGTCTAGTCTTACTGGCAGATGAGTAAGCTATACATCCGTAGTCCAGTAATGACCTGGTAAAGGCACGATAAAATGTAAGCATTACTGATCTGTCGGCACCCCATTTTGTGTTAGAGAGGATTCTGAGTAGATTCAGAGACTTTTTGCATCTAATCAGAATCTCTTTTAGATGGGGTAACCATGTAAGTCGTGAATCAAAAGTCAGTCCTAAAAATTTGATTGTTTCTGTACTGTTTATGTCGGTAGAGTAAAGTGTAATTTGTGGTATTGGTCGAGTTCTTTTTCTTGTAAATAAAATTGCCTTTGATTTTTCAACAGATATTTTAAAGCCAGTAAGGTTACACCAATTTTCTAGGTTATGAATTGCGGTTTGTATGTTTTCCTGGGCTAATTGGTAAGAGTGTGATGTCGTATAGATAAGTAGATCATCGGCATACAAGCAGTATGACACATTTTGTGGAATATAGTCAGTAATCGAAATCAAGGCTATAGCGAATAGTGTAGGACTCAGAACACCTCCTTGAGGAACTCCGTTAGACTGAATGAAAACATCTGATAACTCTGTACCTATTCTTACTCTAAATGTGCGATTGGAGAGATAGTTTACCAAGAAGCATAACACACTTCCCTGGATGTTCCATTTGTGTAATTGATCAATAATTAATCTTCTCCATACGGTATCAAATGCCTTTTCTATGTCTAAAGACACTGTCAGCATATATTATTTTTTTACAAATGTATTTAATATGTCCGTTTCAAGCCGAGCTATATGGTGCATCGTTGAATGGCCTGGTCGAAAACCACACTGGAAGCCAGATAGTAGGTTGTTCTTTTCCAGATACCAAAGCAATCTCTTGTTCAACATCCGCTCGAATACTTTGCTAAGGCAGCTAGAGAGTGAAATTGGTCTATAACTTGAGGGAAATCTTTTATCTTTTCCTGGTTTCAACAAAGGAATGATAATTGATTCATTCCACATTAGAGGATAGGTACAGTTCTCATAGAAGTGATTAAAACTTGAGAGAAGAAGACATAGGCACTCGCTGGGTAGTTTTTTTAATCATGTCGTACTGTATTTTGTCTTGTCCTGGAGAGGTTGGTTTTAGTGATGAGAGAGTTTGAGTTAATTCTTGGAGGGTAAATGGTTCATTTAGCGGGTGTGGGAAGTTATGAATCGTTGGAGTAGGTGTGGTCTCGAGGAGCTGTTTATGTCTTACGAATTCCTCTGTGAAATGTGCATCACTCGAGGTAAATGAGAAATGGTGTCCAAGAACGTTAGAGATAGTCCGTGGGTCGGTTTCAATGTCATTGTTTATGAGAAGTCCTGTAATGGGGGCACGGTACTTTTTGTGCTGAATTTTATTAATTTTTTGCCAAATGCTTTGAAGCGGGGTATATTTGTTTATAGAGGAAACAAATTCGCTCCAACATTTTTTCTTACTGGTTTTAACTACCCATTGAGCTTTAGCCTTCTTCCTCTTATATTCATAGAGAAGTTGATCAGATGGATTCATTCGGAATAAACGCAAGGCTCTTTTTCTATCATTTATTGCTGCTCTGCATTCGTCATTCCACCAAGGAACGGGTGTCTTTTTGTAATTTCCTGTGGTTATTGGTATAGACTGTTCTGCTGCACTGTTAATGATATATGTTATATTTTCAATAGATGTAGTGTTCAATGTGTCTAATTTCTGTAAGATAAGGTTTTGATATAGATCCCAGTTTGCTTCTTTAATGTTATATTTGGATGTTATGTTAAATAGAGGTAATGTTAGATCGTGTTTTAGGATAATTGGGAAGTGGTCACTACCATGAGAGTCTTGGCAGACATTCCAAGAGAAACGTGTGTATACATTAGGTGAAGCGAGTGAGATATCAATTTTAGTAAGAGTTCCCGTTCTTGAACATAAGTGAGTTGGTGCGTTAGTGTTGAGTGGTATCAGATCAAAGTTTTCAAAGATTGTTTGTAAATGATACCCCCTGTGATTTGTATTATTTGCTCCCCAAATTACACTCTCCGCATTAATATCAGAGAGAAGTAATATAGGCGGAGGTAATTGTGCCAATAAGTCATTTATAGCGTGTACGTCTAAGGGTTCACTGGTGGAAGGTAAACAGAGCAGATAGTGATCCGAAAAGGTAGATGCACTGACACTGCGACTGCCTGAATTGTCGACAGAAGGTTTAGAGGTTCGCTGTAAGTGTCATCTCTGACACAGACAGCAACTCCTCCACATGCTTTATTCCCAAAAATGTAATCATGCCTATAAATGGTGAAGCCATGTATGCTGAAGTCTTTACCAGGTGTAAGATGTGTTTCCTGTAAGGCTGCAATTCGTACATTCTCTTATCGAAAAAGAAGTCTCAAGTCAGCAAAGTGTCTTTTTAAACCATTAATATTCCATTGGAGTATTGGCATCAAATTGGAAAACTTTTAGAAATCTGGAAACAGTTATGTGAAATGATAAGCATAAAGAGAATAAATAAATAAAGAAAAAGAATATGTGAAATTATAAGCGTAAAGAGAATAAATAAATAAAGAAAAAGTATTGAGAAAAAATATGCAAAAATTACTAATCCTAGTGTTCTGGGATGACAGAGTAACTGCAATATGTAGATCTCTAGGATTTTTGATTCCGCTTAGATTTTCGTTCAACTTGCTTGGGGAGTCAACTTGCTTCCTCCGCTTCGAAGATTTTCAGTGGTGTTTATCATTTCTTCGTCTTCCTTTTGGTCCTTCTTCTTTATCGCTTTATCTTCCTTGACGAATTTCTTTTCCAAAGTAGAAAAGAGGGGTTCAAGTTTATTAAAACGTTCCAGCAGTAGGTCATTTGATGCAGAACTATCATTTGAGTCAATATCTTGTGGGGTGCATTTATCTGAGGTTTGAATACTTTAAAAATTTTCTGAACTAGATTTTTCCAGTGCCTCCATTCTTTTTTCTATATTAGAGACCATTTCCATTAGTTTACTATTTACTGTGCTATTCCAGTCTATATTTGACTTGATTGTATTTGCATACGATTTTTTAGTAGAGGATATCTGTTTCTTGGCTTCGTAATAGCTTACTTTGCTAGTAACCATTATTTTTTTAATTTCGATTTCTTCATTTAATTTAGGGCATTTTTTGTCTAAATTGGGGTGGTTGCCACTGCATAAGCGACATGTTAGCATCGAACAGGCCCCTTCATGGACTTCTAAGGAACATCCTTTACAAATTGAGGGATTTTCGCACCTATTCTTCCGGTGGCCTATTTTGAAGCAATTTGTGCATATCATCGGCTGCGGAATGTAGGGGCGGATCGGTATAGATAAATAACCTGCTTTAATTTTTTCAGGAAGATATGGGGTCTCAAAAGTCGCTAAGAAGAGTGCGCTTGTATTGTTTTGAGCTCTTCCCAATCTTCTTATCGACGATACACATTGGTCGTCTAGCTCTGCAGCTATTTCATTGTCAGAAACATTCCTCAGGTCTCTACAGTAAAATACGCCCTGACTCTTGTTTAGTGTCCTATGAGGGCTAATGGATATTTTGACATTATTAAAGTGAGTTGCACTTAGAATGTTGATAGCTGCCTTAGCATCAGCTACTTCCAAGAACAATTACCCAGATTTTCTCATTTTTCTTATTCTGATGGTTTTGGAGAAAGTTGATGTCCATTTGGATATAACAAACGGATTGATATTATTAAAGCTCTTACCTTCCTGATCCATTTTGACGATAAGGAACTTCGGTGTGGTGGTGGACGGCGTATTTACAGGAAGTTCTTCAGATCCTTTCCGCCAAGAAACGCTTGCAGCTGAGTTTTCACTATTTGGTGTCGGCCTCATTTTATCTTCTTTCACTTTCTTTTTTAAATAATTTTAAACTTAAGTCATAGCTTGTAGGTGCAGACGAACTCTGCCGAGAGTTGGCTTGTCTAGACAAGGCGGTCAGAACAAAGATCCAGAATGAAAGAACAAGACCGCTCGAGAAGGATGCCGTATCTTTAACACATCTTCATATATATTTTTACATACATCTACGTTGATTTTTTTGGTTGTTATAAGCAACCAGCCATATCTTTGTAATAATACATTGAATTTACCAGTCTATGCCGTATTAGTAAAAAATTTAATTCCCAGTATAGCAACTTAAAAAAATGTATGAAGAGGTATCCTTTTGAAAAGAAGTCCAAGTTCTAGAAACGAAACGATCAATACAAAAATTTTATAAGTAAGAGTTCGAGCTTACTAGACCTATAGGCTTGCCTTACGTCCCGGTATTTTGTTAATGTCCCGGTGTCCCCGCCAGGTTTTATCAATATTCCGGAAACGGCTGTAAGCTGTAAAAAGTATGAATTCATGTTTTTATGAATCGGTTATTTTTCTTAACTCAATAGTGTCATCCGCCCAGTCCTTTGTTATGCCTGCCCAGTATGGAGCTGCACATCAACTACAAACTACAAAAAATTACAAATTATACAAAACTGCTGCCTCAGAATAATCAACAACTATCCAAGATACACAAAGATCACACACATGCACGAAGAACTAGAAATAGCTCCACTAACAGAGTACATATACAAACTTACTGACAAGTTTTTTGGACAAGTAACACATTCCATTAATCCACACATAGCAAACATAGGTAACTACGACAAAAAATCACTAACTAGATACGTACACAGACGAACTAAACACATTTTACTTGACAGACAAGAAATAATGTAATTCAACTTAGCATTTTTTTTTTTTTTAATTTTCCCAAAAATTGCAAAATTATTAAAAAAATCAAACAAATTCCTATGAATTAGCAGGAGCATTTTTATGATACTGTACATGTTATAAACAATTGTGTATGATATGTAAATATTGTAAATAAAGCTTTATTGATTGATTTTCTTAACTAAACATCTTTGACTACCGCGCACAGTCTCAAAGAAGTGATATTAAATGTAATCTGTGAGCAAACGCTGGAACTGTTTGCTTAGCGGCTAGCCCCTCCACTATTTGGCCGGGAATTTTTTTTAAGTAAATTAAGTAGGAACAAATCATTTTTTAAATTTTTAAAATGTGAGTTGACTAACAATTTAGTTCCAGATTCCCCACTCCCGTTAATTGCGAGGCTTCTAAAAAGGCTTAAAATTCACTATTTTGCTTCTAATTTGTACCATTCTTATTCCCTAACCCCCCCCCCCCCCCGCCGGGTACGGACTATCCCATATTAATGTGTCTCGGTTTCACTCTAAAAATCGGGCAAGCCTGCCTTTAAGGCCTATATGAAGAATAAGTTACGTGAAACAAGAGGTCAATACTTTCTCTCTCTAATCTTTGTATGTATCTATATAAATAAATAAGTTAATATATATATATATATATATATATATATATATATATATATATATTAACTTATTTATTTATATAGATACATACAAAGATCCTAATATAAATGCAGAAGTAATAATGCGATAAAAAGCTGTATTAACTGGAATAATTATTGTTTACAAGGAAATCCGTGAGAGAGCAGGTCTGTTTGTGATAATAAGGTTTATAGGATTAATCAGTGTAACCATGTTAGTCTGATCAGCTCTGACGTCACTACACGCTCATCCTTATTTGCTTTACTAAGTTGGCAGCACTGACTAGATAATGGTAGGAAAATCAATAGTGTACCTAATCCCAAACAATGATTATTAGGTTTTAATTTATCTACACCAACTAAGACCATTTGACAGCAATATATTTAATGTTTTATGGTCTTATAAATGTGACCGCAGATGTGTTTCGATAGCCGTTGTTTCCCCTGACACTCTTTCGGCATCCTTAGAGTATTTTTCTTAAAATCTAGTTTTAAAATATCGAAATAGAACAACATATTACTTCTTTACAGTGACTTGATTCGACGGTTATACCATAGGCAACTAAACATTTCAAAGCAATAGACCGTTGGAATTAGAGAACAAAACCGAATGTTTACCACGATCATGCTTAAAAGAGAAACGAGCACATAAACACATATTCTCTTACTTACATAGCACTTATACAAACAAATTTAAAAATTCTGCTGAAGAACCACTGGCTTTCATCTTGCCTTCTAGAGACAGGAGATAACCGTAAATATATATATATATATATATATATATATATATATATATATATATATATATATATACATAAATAAAAGATCAAGGTAACCATACGACAGCTTACTCAACTTTCGAAAAAAATTATTCTGAAGTAAGTTTCGATAGGACAATTTCATTCGGACAAATAGGTCCCTAAAACTTCTAGTGTTGATTTCAAAAGGAGGGGGGTTTAATCCGGTGACAAAGTAGTTATTTACCAATACCAGCCGTAATTTTTGTATATTTCAACGAAACTCGATATTCGTTGTGGTCATTTAAAGAGAAAAATTTGATGTAATAAAGCATATTTAGGCTAACGTAAACTAAATCTACTTAATGGGGGAGGGGGGCTTTTACTCCGGAGCCAAATTACTAATTTGCTCATACCGGTCTTAATTGCTGTTATACTGCGACGAATCCTGAGTATCTAATAAGAAAGAAGTAATGTAAAAATCGGTCTATCAGAAGGGGGGGGGGTTCTTTGTACTATGCTTGAATAGAATTCTCCCGCCAAACGTCGATTGACAAAGCTCCCACTAGGACTGATTTCTGACTTCTGCCACTAGGAGCGCTGTATCCCGTCCCTACGTTATTACTGTATCCCGTTCATTTTATTATTCATCAAGATCAATGGTCTAAAATGTGAAGATTTTGTGTATTTATTACTCAACTTACTCAATTTATAAGTGTATTTATTTAGTAGTGTAGTTCCACGGATACGCAAAACTCTGTATGGAAATTATTTACAAAATTGATAATTCAAAGAGTTGCTCATTACAAATTTAAAAGAGCAGAACTATTCATTCTTATTTTATTTATATACGTTATTTTAAGCAAATTATTCAGGAATGCAGTCGACACTACGCAAATTCTGAGGAGAGTGTTTAGTTCAGCAGATCCTGCGTGACGGACGTTTGTAAATGACTATGAATACACATGAATTTTTGGTTGTTTTTAATAAATATTTCCGTGTGGAAGTCGAAAAAATAATTTCTAATAGAGTAAGTGCATATTGAGATTTCACTAGAGTCGCACTTTTTATTTATTTATGGTATTTTTTTACTTTAGGTACACCAGTTACTTTTAGCACTTTCCTCCGAAGGAAAGTAGCTATTGAGGTTGGACTCATGACGGAATTTTTGAAAAATTTCTTCGAATCTTTATCGATCCTACCTAGTAGACACCGAAAATGACCCCCGTTAAAATTTACAAGAGGAGGCATCGTGACTCCTATTTGTTTGAATTCGTGTGGAGGAGGAGGTGCGAAAAAAGGACCTTTTGGTAAAAATGAAGTTTCACGCCCTCAAAACCGATTTATTTCAAATTTTGTACAATAACGTATTTTGATGCACTAAACACGAATACGTTAAAAAAAAAAAACTTCGCATTTAACTACGAAGTTATTAAGCACTTAAGTTCACTGTTATGCGGGTTATGAGAGCTAATGTTAACAACTAAATTTGTGACGACTTTAAGGCATACATGCTATGCGTTTCCGCTCGCTACCCTCGCTCAAGAAGATAACAAAACCCCATTCAATCCAACTCGCTAAAATCAATAGAATTCTAATAGAATATAATATTAAGCACTAAAGTTCACTGTTAGGAAGGTTATAAAACTAGGCGTCAACAGCATATTTGTAAACACGCGCATGCTCAGATATATAACATTGGGAAACAGAGAACTCTCATTTGAAATGTTCAGAAACCATTTATCCAAAAATATTGTTAATTTTAAGGGCATCCTCACCCGTCGTCACCTGTTGCTTAAGGGCATACGTGCTATGCGTTTCCGCTCGCTACGCTCGCTCAAGAAGATAACAAAACCCCAGTCAATCCAACTCGCTAAAATTAACAGAATTCAATTAATTATTCTATTAACTTTAGTGCTTAATAACTTCTTTCCTAGTTAAATGCGAACGTATTCGTGTCCAGTGCATCAAAATACGTTATTGTACAAAATTTGAAGGAAATCGGTTTTGAGGGCGTGAAACTTCATTTTTACAGACCTTTTTGAGGCAATTTTAAAATCTATTAAGATCTATTGGCCCCCAAAATGAAATTTGGTTCTATATTACAATTTCTGGTAGGTAATACTTACATTTTAAATACATTTTAAATACATTGCTGAGTTTTTAACGGCGTATCAACATTAGGGCTATTAATGCCGGGCTATCTACAGGCTGCCACCCTTTTCTATAATGCCAACAGCACGTGGTCGGTCACCCATTCAGGTACTGGCCACGCCCGACGTTGATTAACTTCGGTGATCTACGGGAACCGGTGCATTTAACGTGGCTATGGCCGTTGGCATTCTAAATAAATGTTGTTTTTGTATATAACCTTTTTATTTCATTTTTGTCTATTAAAATAGACATATGTTATTAAATAACAGAATGATAAATCATTAATAACATGAAAAAGTCCGTCACGCAGGAGCTGCATAACTAAGCACTTTCCTCAGAATTTGGGTAGTGTAGACTGCTTTCCAGAACAATTTGCTTAAAATATCCTACATAAATAAAATATAAACATGAATAGTTCTCTTTTAATTTTGTAATGAGTAACCGATAAATTATTAATTTGCTTCCAGAGTTATGTTTACACATGGTACCTACTACACTACGTAATAAATACAAAAAACCTCGTATTATCGTATTTTGATCTAACGCAGGAACCGGATACAGTCCCTCTAGCGCTCCTTGCGGCGCCTTTGTGAACCTATATCTGGCTGGCTTTTCTATTGAAATATATTACAAAGTAAACCCCACTTTCCGATTTATATATATATATATATATATATATATATATATATATATATATATATATATATATATATATATATATATATGTGTGTCTGTTAAGACGATAGCGGCCAGAGTTTTTGTTTTTTCGTCACGAAACTTGGTATATAGCATTCAATTAGCAAACGATTGAACGAGTGTAAATATGTGTTGTAAAAATAAACTAAATCGGTTCATTAGGAGGGGGGGGTTTACACCGGACCCAAATTACTAATATACTCATACTGGTCGTAATTTCTGCTGTATTGTAACGAAACGCGGTATACGTCCTGGGTAACTCATGAGAAAGAAGTGCTGTAAAAATGAGCTGAATCGGTCAATCGGAAAGTGGGGTTTACTTTGTAATATATTTCAATAGAAAAGCCAGCCAGATATAGGTTCACAAAGGCGCCGCAAGGAGCGCTAGAGGGACTGTATCCGGTTCCTGCGTTAGATCAAAATACGATAATACGAGGTTTTTTTGTATTTATTACGTAGTGTAGTAGGTACCATGTGTAAACATAACTCTGGAAGCAAATTAATAATTTATCGGTTACTCATTACAAAATTAAAAGAGAACTATTCATGTTTTTATTTTATTTATGTAGGATATTTTAAGCAAATTGTTCTGGAAAGCAGTCTACACTACCCAAATTCTGAGGAAAGTGCTTAGTTATGCAGCTCCTGCGTGACGGACTTTTTCATGTTATTAATGATTTATCATTCTGTTATTTAATAACATATGTCTATTTTAATAGACAAAAATGAAATAAAAAGGTTATATACAAAAACAACATTTATTTAGAATGCCAACGGCCATAGCCACGTTAAATGCACCGGTTCCCGTAGATCACCGAAGTTAATCAACGTCGGGCGTGGCCAGTACCTGAATGGGTGACCGACCACGTGCTGTTGGCATTATAGAAAAGGGTGGCAGCCTGTAGATAGCCCGGCATTAATAGCCCTAATGTTGATACGCCGTTAAAAACTCAGCAATGTATTTAAAATGTATTTAAAATGTAAGTATTACCTACCAGAAATTGTAATATAGAACCAAATTTCATTTTGGGGGCCAATAGATCTTAATAGATTTTAAAATTGCCTCAAAAAGGTCTGTAAAAATGAAGTTTCACGCCCTCAAAACCGATTTCCTTCAAATTTTGTACAATAACGTATTTTGATGCACTGGACACGAATACGTTCGCATTTAACTAGGAAAGAAGTTATTAAGTACTAAAGTTAATAGAATAATTAATTGAATTCTGTTAATTTTAGCGAGTTGGATTGACTGGGGTTTTGTTATCTTCTTGAGCGAGCGTAGCGAGCGGAAACGCATAGCACGTATGCCCTTAAGCAACAGGTGACGACGGGTGAGGATGCCCTTAAAATTAACAATATTTTTGGATAAATGGTTTCTGAACATTTCAAATGAGAGTTCTCTGTTTCCCAATGTTATATATCTGAGCATGCGCGTGTTTACAAATATGCTGTTGACGCCTAGTTTTATAACCTTCCTAACAGTGAACTTTAGTGCTTAATATTATATTCTATTAGAATTCTATTGATTTTAGCGAGTTGGATTGAATGGGGTTTTGTTATCTTCTTGAGCGAGGGTAGCGAGCGGAAACGCATAGCATGTATGCCTTAAAGTCGTCACAAATTTAGTTGTTAACATTAGCTCTCATAACCCGCATAACAGTGAACTTAAGTGCTTAATAACTTCGTAGTTAAATGCGAAGTTTTTTTTTTAACGTATTCGTGTTTAGTGCATCAAAATACGTTATTGTACAAAATTTGAAATAAATCGGTTTTGAGGGCGTGAAACTTCATTTTTACCAAAAGGTCCTTTTTTCGCACCTCCTCCTCCACACGAATTCAAACAAATAGGAGTCACGATGCCTCCTCTTTGTACCGCATCCAATTTTGTCAAGTCAATTCAATTTTATTATTTATAGAATACTAGCTGAATACCCGTGCTTCGTCACGGCAGATAAGTAGTTATTTTATTGCGTTAAATAATGTTTCATTAAAATTACGTTACTATACAATTCTGTGCAGTTTATTATAGCACGGTTCCCGTCATACTATATTTTATTCAATGGGCGTTAAAATGGTAACACCCAATATATTTACGAGTATTACCAAGGTTATAGGCGAGGAGGCTGTGCAAGGGTTCCGGATATTATTACCTCGCCTGGAAAACCTAAGGATATGCCATACATCACGGTTTGACCGGGACTGTCCCGGTATTTTGCAATTGTTTCGGTGTCCCGCCCAGTTTTATCAGTGTCCCGGAAAAGGCTGTAAGATGTAAAAAGTGATGAATTCATGTTTATAAGAATCTTTTTTAAATCGGTTACTTTTCTACAATTAACATTTTTACTACTGCTCACAGTGTCAAAGAAATGAGAAGTAATCTAACTGTAAAACGCTGGAACTACCTGCACAGCGCTGCCAGCTGCCAGACACTACTATTTGGCTGAGAGATTGTTTCAAGAAAATCAAGTAGCAAAAAAAGTTCCCTTCTTATTTTTAGGGTTTGGGTAGACTAACAATTTAGGATTCCCCCTTCCCGTTAGTTGCTAGGCTTAAAACTCACCAACCATTTTGCTTATAATTTGTACTCTTTTTATCCCCCCCCCTGGTATGCCCATCCCATATTAATGTGTCAAGGTTTAACTCTGCAAAAATATGGCAAGCCTATCTGACGGGGACAGGCAGGAAAGAAACGCAATTAAAACTCTATGAGGGACAGTTAATTTCTAGTAATTCAAGGTCTGCCATCATAGTTGAAATTAACCTCAATTAGAAATAAAACTATGAGATAGATATTGTAAGGTAACAGCTGTTCTTTATCGTCCTAGCAACGCAGGCTGCCTAGGCTTGCCTTCTCTAACCAACTCAAACTTTAAACCCCCCTAAAAATGCTTAAAAATACGAATAACGAAAAATCCTTTCTTAGCGAGCGCCTACGTTGTATAGGGAGTGTCCATGCAAAATTTCAAAATTTTCTGTCGAGCGGTTTGGGCTGGGCGTTGATAGATGTGTGAGTGAGTGAGTGGTATTTGATAAATATATAGTACTAGCTGAATACCCGTGCTTCGTCGCGGCAGATAAGTAGTTATTTTATTGCGTTAAATAATGTTTCATTAAAATTATGTTACTAAACAATTCTGTGCAGTTTATTACAGCAGGGTTCCCGTCATACTATATTTTATTCAATGGGCGTTAAAATTTAAAAGTTTATGTTTCCAAGAAGTCATATGGTAACACCCAATATATTTACGAGTATTACCAAGGTTATAGGCGAGGAGGCTGTGCAAGGGTTCCGGATATTATTAACTCGCCTGGAAAACCTAAGGATATGCCATGCATCACGGTTTGACCGGGACTGTCCCGGTATTTTGCAATTGTTTCGGTGTCCCGCCCAGTTTTATCAATGTCCCGGAAAAGGCTGTAAGATGTAAAAAGTAATGAATTCATGTTTATAAGAATCTTTTTTAAATCGGTTACTTTTCTACAATTAACATTGTTACTACTGGTCACAGTGTCAAAGATATGAGAAGTAATCTAACTGTAAAACGCTGGAAATACCACCTGCACAGCGCTGCCAGCTGCCAGACACTACTATTTGGCTGAGAGATTGTTTTAAGAAAATCAAGTACCAAAAAAAGTTCCGTTCTTATTTTTAAGGTTTGGGTAGACTAACAGTTTAGGATTCCCCCTTCCCGTTAGTTGCTAGGCTTAAAACTCACCAACCATTTTGCTTATAATTTGTACTCTTTTTATCCCCCCCCCCCCCTGGTATGCCCATCCCATATTAATGTGTCTCGGTTTAACTCTCCAAAAATATGGCAAGCCTATCTGAGGCAGAAAAGAAACGCAATTAAAACTCTATGAGGGACAGTTAATTTCTAGTAATTCAAGGTCTGCCATCATAGTTGAAATTAACCTCAATTATAAATAAAACTATGAGATAGATAATGTAAGGTAACAGCTGTTCTTTATCGTCCTAGCAACGCAGGCTGCCTAGGCTTGCCTTCTCTAACCAACTCAAACTTTAAACCCCCCTAAAAATGCTTAAAAATACGAATATCAAAAAATCCTTTCTTAGCGAGCGCCTACGTTATATAGGGAGTGTCCATGCAAAATTTCAAAATTTTCTGTCGAGCGGTTTGGGCTGGGCGTTGATAGATGAGTGAGTGAGTGAGTGAGTGAGTGAGTGAGTGAGTAGTATTTGACAAATATATAGTAGATATCAAATTACCTTCTTCAAATAGCAAATTGTATGAGGTTCTATAACCATCAATAAAGCTCATATGACTTGGTAACTGAAATCAAAAATAACATGAAAAATTAACTGGTGTACCTAAAGTAAGTCCGTCACGCAGGAGCTGCATAACTAAGCATTTTCCTCAGAATTGGGTAGGGTCGAGTGCATTCCTGAATAATTTGCTTAATATAACCTAGAGAGATAAATAAATAAAAAAAACATCAATAGTTCTGCTCTTTTAAATTTATTATGAGCATTTGTTTTAATTACTACTTTTGTAATTAATTTTCTTCCAGAGTTTTGTGTATATGGGTACTACACTACGTAATAAATACACAAAGCTTCACATTTTCGTCTACTGATCTTGATGAATAAAATATATTAAAAATAACAACTAGTATTGGCAAATAACTACTTTGGCTCCAGGGTAAAGCCCCCTCCTAATGAACCAATTTAGTTTATTTTCACAACACATTTTTCTCTTCAGTTGACCACAACGAATACCGAGTTTCGTTGAAATATAACAAAAATTACGACTGTTATTGGCAAATAACTACTTTGGCTCCGGAGTAACCCCCCTCCCCCTCAGATGGACCGATTTTGTTGGTTAACGAACTCGGTCAATCGTTTGATGGGGGAATAGTATATACCAAGTTTTGTGGCGAAAAACAAAAACTCTGGCCTGTATCATGTTAACAGACACATATATAACTATATATGCATCTATATATATATAGGTAGGATCGATAAAGATTCGAACAAATTTTTCAAAAATTCCGTCATGAGTGCAACCTCAATAGCTACTTTCCTTCCTTTATTTAACTGAATTGCTAAGTTCCTTGATTCAAACATTGGAATGAACTTTAAGAAAAGTCTTAAAATTTCGGAAAGTATAGCTTCCATAGTGTCAGTGATATTTTTTTTTTTTTTTTTGTTTCAAACATACCTAGTCTTAGTTGTCGGCTTCAAGCTCCAAAATATCTCGCTTCAAATAGCGTATTATTTATCTTTCGTGTCACTGTCATTCTTCTATGTTCATAAAACAAGAAAAATAATTCCACTTTAACGCATAGTCAAAATACTGATACTGGGACCGACTTACTTTACAACCAGAAATTATTTGAGAATTATTGCTAAACCGAGCTGGTTTTAAAAGCAAAGCGACCAGCCATTTTTCATGTAAGTTGTGTCGGCCCGTCATTCAACAAGCTATTTACTACAGGAACATGTGTTGGCAACCATTCATCTTTAGTAGCATAGGAATGATGACTACAACACCACAACTTCCATCGTAACTCATATCGTCTCCCGCAGTTGTGCTTTCATTCATTTCTAACTTCTCTTTCTCCACTCAGTCATTCTATCTCACTTATGTCTTTGTATAAATAGATATTAATATATATATACATATACATATGTATATATATATATATATGTATATATATATATATATATATATATATATATATATATATATATATATATATATATATGTAAGGCTCCGTTTTCCCTTTGTCTTTGTTAAGTGAATAAGAATGAGAGAAAAGGTTGGCTGTCCATCTCTAGAGATGTGAGAACCACGAATCAGCAAACGTTGCGTCTGGGTTGTTGGAACTGCACGTGGCTGATTCGTAAGATTCCCGGAAGATTTAAGACCTGACAAGAGTTTCTAGTCCAGCCACCTGCTAAAGCAGGAGTGGGGCACAATGGGTATAAAAAGCTGGCTTACCTCCGACGGGGGAGAGTCCACGCCCGTTCCTGAGGCCTTGGCCGCGATGGCGATGAGAGGTAAGTCAGTTCCAAAATATGCTCCAACCTCCCCAAATGATATGTGATTACTCTTATCTAGCGGTTTCTCTCTCACTCAACCTTTTCTCTCGTCTTAGCGATGTTTTATGATATTTATGTATGTATTAGTAACCTCAGTGTAAATTATAGTTATGAAAGGAATTTCCGCTTCTCTAAAATATTTCCCCATTATCTATTCCTTTAAATCCCGTCCTTGCTAATCGGCCCCTTACAAATGGTGTCAGGTGTGGGGTTGACTGAATAATTTTAAAGAAGCGAGTGAAGGAGCTTGCAGAGTAGCGAGTAGCGAGTAGCTGGGAGGCGGGGGAAGCTGAGCAAGCGACTCTTATCTTCTCGCGAGGATGTAGCGGGCAGCGGAGGCTTGCGTATCGTGTTCGCTGTAATCGGACACTCTGTTTACATCGGGCACTCTGTTGACGATTACGGTGTAAGATATGGGATAATATCTTAGCGTATTAGTATACGGCCAGTGATTTAGGCTTTTTGTGAGGCTTTTCGTAATATAGGCGTGCGGGTACTTCTTTTAAAGCACATAAGATGGCGAACCCAGACGAACTAATAACTAGCCTGAAGGGCCAATTAGAGGAGGCTTTAAAGGCTAATCACTTATTTAAGGAAGAACTAACAAAGGCCCGGGAGTCCGCACGAATGTCGGGGTCTATGGCGCCGAGGCGGGATATGTCCTTACAGGCGATGGTTGCACCTTGGTCAGGCGATGATTCGTCGGTCCCTGTCACTGACTACTTAAACGGGCTGGAATTAGTAGCAGATAGTGGGCAATGGGAGGATAAAGATATGCTCGTGGTCCGGATGCGCCTCAAAGGTTCAGCCGCGTCTTTTCTGGCGAGTCGTACCGATTTACAAGGGCCCGGTGTGCCCTACGAAACTATTAAGGTGGCTCTCTTGGAAAGGTTTAGGGAGGTTAGGCGTCACGAACAGTTTTTACTACAATTGAGCAACATGAGGCAGGAAAAAGGGGAGGGGGTCAGAGCGTTTGCCGTCCGCTGCCGTAAACTAGGGGAAAAATCCTGTGGGGCATTCGGTTCCGAGGAGGAACGCAAGGGTGCAAGGAAACTTTTAGACAAAGTTGTCATGTCAGCTTATTTGTCGGGGCTGAAGGGAGAGATAGGACAGCAAACCCGTCTTAGCTTCCCTTCTAGTTTTCAAGGGGCTGTCGAAAGGGCCACTGCTATCAAGGAGGAGCTTGGCCGAGGAGAGACGCAGCCTTTTGCGTGTAAAGAGGTGGTAGCTGTGGAATTTTGTGAGGAAGATAAGCCTCTAGGACTCGAAGAAAGGGGAGTAGCCGTTGCAGTGAGCGAGCGAAAGGAAGCGTGTTTTAGGTCAGGGGTCACTCCGCCCGTGACTGTCAAAGGGCCTGGCAACCAGTTAGACGTACAGGCCGTCAGAATATCCGGTGCTACCAGTGTAATGGGGTTGGTCATATAGCCAGAGAGTGCAAGGGCAAACAAGATCGGGGGGCATGGGGGAAAAGTCCTAAAATTCAGGGGCTTTACCCAAATGCGAACGGCCGAGGGATGCCCTCTGCCCAAGGCCCACAATAGATCGGGGGGACAAGCGTATAAATGACCTACGGAAAGCTTGCGGGGTGCCCCGCCTTATTATCCCAGTAAAGGTAAATGGGCAAGATTTGGAGATGATGGTAGATACGGGAGCGGACATCACAGTTCTTAATCGGCCTGCGCCGGGGGCGGGGCTTCAGCCAGTTTCTCTTAAGGTCAGCGGTGTAACAGACCATTTATTGCCGCTGGAAGGGGAACAAGTCGTGGACATTGCACTCCCAGGGGTTTCTTTCCGTCACAGGGTCGCCGTAGCCCGGGTGCTTCCCTCGGAAGGGGGAATCCTCGGTCGAGACTTGCTAGGCCGCGTTGGAGCTTGAATAAGTATAGGTGGAAGGAATTACGACTTGGGGACCCTTACCACCTCCCTGGGGGTGACTTCGAACGAGACGGTAACAGAGGCTCACAGTGAAGAAAGAGACAGGAAGTGGATCGAGGGGGTCGTGGCTAGAACACGTATCTTGGAAGAGAAGTTTTCACACCCCGGTTAAGGAGTTAGTTTGTCAAACATTGTCAGTGATGCCGGATCCGCAGTGGGTTGTACCGTTGGCCAGAAGAGTAGCTCCGGAGACGCTCATACAATAAGTGCTGGCTCCGGGCGCAAAGCACGCCGGAGGGAACGGAAATCTCCTTATGTCAGATTGTGCCAGGAGGTGTCCTTTCCGGCTTATTCCGAGGCGACAGTGGCTGTTCGAGTGCCTGCGGCCACAAGGCGGGGTACTATTTTAATTGAGCCGCTAGAAGGGCTTACATCTGGAGTGCGCACAGGGTGCAACGTGAGTGAGGTCGTGGAGGGATCCGCGTGGATACAGGTGGTTAATCTCAGTGGAGGGTCGGTCGTACTACGTCGTGACTCCACTCTTGGTAGGGTTGAGGAGGGTAATTGGTCACTGGCTGAAGGTCAAGGTGAGGCCCCCACCAAAGCGAAACAGACCGTAAGGACCGGGTCGGACCTACAGGAGAAGCTCCGACACCTCCCCGTGGTAGAAAGGAAGCCCTTGTTGGAGCTTCTTTCTCGCTTCCAGGATCTCTTCGAAGAGCCCAAAGGGGAAGGTTGCGCGCTACCCGTCCAACATCGGATAGTTACGGGTAATGCCCGACCTGTGGTAAAGAGACCGTATAGGGTCCCGTACGCGGAGAAAGCCGTGGTGGCGGAGCAGCTGAATTCTATGCTGTAAAGGGGTATAATTACGCCCTCCACTAGCCCCTGGCAGGCTCCAGTTGTACTAGTAAAAAAGAAATCGCCGGATGGGGAGATGCGATATCGGTTTTGCACTGATTTCCGGGGGCTTAATGCCGTTACTCGGGTGGACACATACCCTCTACCCCTGATTCAGGAAACCCTAGAACAGCTCGGCAATTGCCGGTACTTTAGCACACTGGACTTAGCCAGTGGATATCATCAAACACCCATAGCTCCGGAAGACCAGGAGAAGACGGCGTTCACCACCGAGGGAGGCCATTTCGAGTACAGGAAAATGGCATTCGGATTGGCAGGGGCTCCGGCTACATTCCAAAGGTTGATGGAACAGCTTTTAGGTCGTCTAAAGGGTACCGGCTGTTTTGTCTATCTCGATGACGTAGTGGTGTACAGCGCCACACTCGGTGAGCATATTGCCCGGCTGGAGGAAGTATTTAACTTACTTCGCGGGGCGAATTTAAAGGTCAACCTACGAAAGTGTACATTCGCGGCCAAGGAGGTCATGTACTTAGGGCATGTGGTGACTGACAGTGGAGTCAAACCCGAGCCTGGAAAGGTGGAAGCAGTAAAAAACTTTCCGAGACCACGGAATGCACGCGAGGTACGTAGCTTCCTCGGTTTAGCGAGCTACTACCGCCGTTTTATCCCGGAGTTCGCAAGTAGGGCGAAAGCCCTTACTGAGCTGACAAAGACTCGAGCTACTTTCGTCTGGGAGCCTGCGCAGGAGAAGTCATTCGCGGACCTGAAGGAGGCCTTGACCTCCGACCTTCTACTAGTGTATCCGGACTTCCGAGACCCCTTCGTGCTCTCTACGGACGCTTCCGGAGTAGCTCTTGGGGCTGTGTTGTCTCAAGTGCAGGGAGGCGTCGAGAGGCCCATTTGCTATGCTAGCAGGCAATTGAAGGGACCGGAATGTAACTACTCTGCCATTGAACGAGAGTTGTTGGCGGTCGTTTGGGCGACAAAGCTCTTTCGATGTTACTTGCTTGGACGAAAATTTAAGTTAATTACCGACCATGCTGCTCTTAAATGGATGCTAAGTCTGAGGGCCCCTCTTCTCGGCTCACTCGATGGGCCTTACGCCTTGAGGAATTCGAAAATGTCGTTGAACACAAGCCCGGAGTGAATCATAAAAATGCAGACGCGCTAAGCCGTTCCGTTGCTGAGATACGGAACCAGTACCCTCTCAACCGGACCCACATCCGGAAAGCCCAAGAGCAGGATGAGTGGTGCCAGAAGCTGGCAAAGAAGGGCGGTAGTGTCAGGGCCGATGCCGAAGGATTGTGGTACTGGGCTGTCGATCTCGAAGGGAGTGACTGGCTTCTCTTAGTTCCGGAGTCACTTAGGCTAAAGATCCTCGAATACCACCATTCGAAGCCATGGGCGGGACACCCGGATGTAGAACGCACGCTCGCCAACTTAAGGGGGTCGTTTTATTGGCCTTCTATGGAGAAGGATGCACGGAACTTCGTAGAGAGCTGCCATAGGTGTGCTCAACGAAAGAGCCTACCAGGCCTGAAGGTGCCCCTGGAAGTGCCGTATGTGGCCATTGGCCCATTCGAACAGGTTTCATTAGATATTTTTGGCCCTCTACCAAGGTCAAGGAGAGGGCATAGATATCTACTGACCTTTATCGACAATTTTACGAGATACGCCGAAGCAATCCCTATAAAGGAGCAGACCGCTCAAGAGACGGCCGTAGCCTTTGTGGAGAATATTGTGACGAGACACGGTGTGCCAAAGACGCTGCTCACTGATCAAGGGAGAAACTTTGTTTCTTCTCTCTTCAAGGAAGTATGCAGAGCTCTTGGGATCAAAAAGCTGCAGACTACAGCCTATCATCCGGAGTGCAATGGCATGGTAGAACGCCTCCACCGCACGATCACGGATTCGATCACGCATTTCGTGCGGCGGGATGGTAGGGATTGGGACCGTTGGGTCCCATATGCAGTTATGGCCTACCGAGCCATCCCCCACTCCTCGACTGGGTACTCCCCCAATCACCTACTTCTAGGACGCGAGTTAGTCACCCCTTTCGACTGCGATCTAGGGCCTAGCTTGAACCAGGAGGACCGAGATAGGCTCTTACCGGAAGATCATGTGGTACAGCTACGGAAGCGGCTTTCGGAAGCATATCTGTACTATCTGAGGGAGAAGTAGGTCGAGAGGAGGAAGACGAACGGAGCGGTTCACCCCAGCCAATAGGACGGGTGGAGGGCGCGAATGAGGGGGGGAGGTACCGCGAAAGATCCAGACGTGTATATGGTCGACGGGGCGTAGACCCCCAACCTTCAGGTGGGCGTCGTTGCTCCTCTAGTTCTCCGAGCAACGACCCCAAGGATGCCACCTGGACGCCAGGAGTGCGGGAACAGGGACCACGGCCACGATCACCATATTCCCTCCGGAGGAGAGGCGTTCAGAGACCTAACGATGAGTAGGTGTGGGACGCGCTTAGGAAAAGAGCTAAATCTCCAGTAAACGACTCCTAAACATCTACTTACCGGGCTGTCATCGCGGGTGATTCTAGAGTTCTGACTATTGGCATTGGAAAATTTGAGTTATATTAAAAGGTCGTGGGTTACGCGCCTGGGCAGGGTGGTTTGTAAACTTTCAAGAAAATTTTCGAAAAAGGAAGCAAAAGTTTAAACCAATCTTTCACACATCACAAACCCTTTTCCATAGTTCCCTGTACCTTTCCTCGTCCTATCAAAAGCCCAGAAAACAGAGTAACGGAATTCCTATATATAATCAAAAAATTACACAACGGAGGCACTTCGATGAATGGAAAGTTGAGTAGAGAGATGCTAGGTCCAAGAGAGTTGACTCTGATTTTGGGGAAGGAGAGAGAGGCTCTGCCAATTGAACTGACACCGCTCTCGGAGGGAAGCCGATGTCATGATAAACATGTAACCAAATTTCAGAAGTAGATCTCATCGCCACTAATACTGAAGTAGTAGCAGTAGTAGCATTGGACAATTCCAGATCAGAAGATGTTGTTTCATCGAATTCTTGTCCTGCCCTTAACGAAAATAAGTCAGGAAGGATGGTTTCAGCTCAGCCGGAGAGGGGCGTTCTTCTTGAAGAGTTGAAACGAGGAAGCCTACGCAATCCTTCGGTATTAGGATAGAGCCTGATGTGGACCTAGGATACCTTAGATCTGTCCTGCCGAGTTCTTTCACAGAGAAACACCTTCCTGTATAGTCTCGTCATTTCGCCAGAAGATGAACACGTCAAAAGAATGGTGGCAGTGGACTTTGGTGAATCTTGGATCTTCGACCACATGGATTTGGGACGAGCACAAGGAGCTATTGTGGAATACCATGCTTAAAACAATTCGCCTCCTTCTTCGATGCAGCGGAAAGTTTCGTGGCAGCGATAACAGAGTGGATATAGGACCGCTCGTAAATAAAGTGATTGTGAAAATAGTGTTCTGTATAGTTAGAGTTTAATAGTAACTTAACGACGGGTAGTGTTAAAGGTAAAGCAATGTTCCAAGGGAAACATGACTTTAAAAAATCGGGGGGTGATGTAAGGCCCCGTTTTCCCTTTTTCTTTGTTAAGTGAATAAGAATGAGAGAAAAGGTTGGCTGTCCATCTCTAGAGATGTGAGAACCACGAATCAGCAAACGTTGCGTCTGGGTTGTTGGAACTGCACGTGGCTGATTCGTAAGATTCCCGGAAGATTTAAGACCTGACAAGAGTTTCTAGTCCAGCCACCTGCTAAAGCAGGAGTGGGGCACAATGGGTATAAAAAGCTGGCTTACCTCCGACGGGGGAGAGTCCACGCCCGTTCCTGAGGTCTTGGCCGCGATGGCGATGAGAGGTAAGTCAGTTCCAAAATATGCTCCAACCTCCCCAAATGATATGTGATTACTCTTATCTAGCGGTTTCTCTCTCACTCAACCTTTTCTCTCGTCTTAGCGATGTTTTATGATATTTATGTATGTATTAGTAACCTCAGTGTAAATTATAGTTTTGAAAGGAATTTCCGCTTCTCTAAAATATTTCCCCATTATCTATTCCTTTAAATCCCGTCCTTGCTAATCGGCCCCTTACACATATATATATATATATATATATATATATATATATATATATATATATATATATATTTATATATTGAAACAAACTGACAATAATAGTTATTGAATGAAATCTTCTCACAAGTTGGGATAGTACCAAAATTGGCACTTTTCGAAGGAATGTAGGTAGCTATTGAGTTTGTTCTCAGGAAAGAAGTGTCACAAAAATGTGTCCGCTGGCGTTCACGCATACGCGGTGGTCATGTTCGAAAAAGAAGACTGCATATTACACAGTACATTACATAGGTTTGTCGGGTGGACCTAAAGCATATTAATTTTCCTGAATTTGAGGAGAAGGCTCTAAACGAAATAATTTTTTTCTTGTTGCCGACTTTTCTTTGACTGCAAGTGCCTATCTAAAATTTCTGTTAGCGTGATACCAGCTGTTTAAATCTTCATTTTCGTTTAATAGATTTAACAGATTTAATTATGTCGAATTTTGCCTTACTTTTGTTTTCTAAAATTTCATAATTTGTTTTGTTAGTCTTGAATGATCATTTCTTTAGAAGTTTAATTGTTATCTTTCTTTTTTTTATGCCTGAGTTTATTTTTTATACCCTAATTAAAGCGAAGTCTGTGAGTTTCTTCTTTAGCACTAATAGGGCATAATGCGAACAATTCTTCTTTCTCTCTTTTTTATTTGATCTAAGGCAGTTTTTCTTTTAAGAAGTAACGTTTTAGCTGCATAAAAGCATTCTGGCTTAAATATGCGCGTTTTTGTGTCCGAGCGTTGCGTGCTTAGATTGAATTATTGTTATGCATGTTTTGTGTTAATACTGTCATGGTTTTGAATACTGTCATGGTTGTGAATACTGTCATGGTTGTGAATACTGTCATGGTTTTTTGACAGCGTGCATCATTAGCAAGTTTTTCCTACCCGATTTTTGAATAATTTCACCGATGAATAAATGAGGAATTTTATTAAATGAATTTATATATATTTATTTTTTCTGTATTTTGTTTTATATATGTTCGAGAACTTTTAAGGTTGGTCGGTTATTCGATTTTATGAAAAAAACCTGTATTTTCACGTTTTCTGACGCACATATAGATAATGCCTTTAAAGAAATGTTTTGATAGCATCCTTCTATGCACTGATTTGATTAAGAGGGACTAGAGGACTAGACATTTGCACTAGTTTGTAGAGAGACGTCATTTCGTTAGTCAGGAATACATAATCTAACTAACTTGGCCGGTCTTGCTTAGAGAAACTCTCATAATCAAGTAATATTAAAGTTCTTGCAACAAGAACACTCTCTGTCGCATAAACTATCAAATTCTTCAACCCTAATCAAGAAGAGAAGTTGAGAATATTTGCCTGAAAACGTTTGAGGTGATACCATGGTTTGAGGTGCCTGCGAAATTTTGATTTAATCAATAAATATGTCTCATAAAAAATAAATTAGATAATATTAATTAGTTCATAAAAAATAAATCTCACCATTTTACACTAAACCTCCATCTTGGGGATTATTCCATGCCCTCGAACCCTTACCCCTCATGGTCCCAGCCCCTCCCGAAATTATTTCCTATGCACGCCCCTAGGTTATACTGCATCATTTTAGTGTACTTTCATATAATGGAATCACGGATCCTACGATTTGAAAAGCAAAGACTTGGTCTTCAATGTCATTCATTAAGTCTTCTTTCTTAAAACTCTCTTCTAGAAATAGGTGCTTAGAATTCGGAGAGTTGGTTTCTTTTCTTTTGAAGATGAAATTTTAATAGTTTCTATTCTAATCCTATGAGCGATAAATATTGTAAGGTTTTTTTTTGTTTTTTTTTAGATTAGGAATTTCCTTGTCTGTTTTATTGTTATTACTCGTACTTTATTTATTGATTAATTTATAAATATTAATTATTATTATTATTATTAATCATTTTTATCATTTTTCGTTACATCAAAATTCTTATTAACCATTCAAAATATTGTCAATCAACAGACTTAACTAATGGTATTCATTTAATATACACACAACAAAAACGATATTAGACAATGATATTTAATTATTTTCACCCGCTTATACTTAACGGGTTTCTTATACTAAAAAGATCCTTGTCCCGGAGTGTTAGATTGGGCCTAGGTTGTATGAATGAATGAAAAAAATACTTTATTCTGGGACTTCGTCCCATAAGAATAAAAGTAAATACATACGGTTGAATAAACAAATTTAATCTAAAAATATGACTATAAATAAAGAACAAACAAAAACAGAAAAAAACTAATACAAGTATTATTAGTAAAGTCTTAAATAATAAAATAAAACATAATTAAATATGTGCATAAATTATAATTAGATTGGAGCAATGATGATAAAATATTCAGAGGGGTATGAGAATATAATTAAATAGTTTAAAATAAAAAAATAAATAATTGTTGGGGGCTATAAAAGATATGAATAAAAATAAATGCATAAACAAGAGAAGAAAACAACAATATAATTTACATAGCTAAACTGGTCTTGGTGGTGTTCAAATTTTAAGAAGCGTCTTCCTGGGAGGATAGGAGAAAAGCAAAGAGGCGGGATTTAAATACAGGTAAGGAAGGAGAGTGTCGAACGGAAATATGGATAGAGTTCCAGAAGGAGGAGGCTCGGGAGATGAAGGAACGGTCGAAGAAGGCTGTTTGCACGTCCGATACCCACTATGGAGTAGGGTGTTTTTGCAAAAATTAAAGGCATCAGCCCTATTCTGGCGAGAACTGGGTGGTTACCTGTAGATAACATAATGCCAAATGAAATACACAAAGTAGACTATAGGTTTACATGAAGGCTGTAATATCTCCAGCAAATACACCATTGATTGAGTACTTTATGTTGCCACCTGAGATAATTGTAACGATCAATTAAGTGCGAATGGAGCTGATAGGAGATAAGAGAAATCCATATTCCCGCCTAAAAGCTTTTCCATTATGTTTTGACAGAGTGGAGCATTAGGACTTGTGTTTTCACAAATTGTCATGAAAGAGATTTCCATTAACTCTTTAAATATACTGTTTGGCATGTGTAGGGAATTTAAAGTAATCATGAACATTTAAAAATAATATAAATCAAAATCATTTATTTATTTTAGAATCTATTTATCAGGCGGACATTTCGATTTGTAAGGGTCAGATTTCAATAAATATTTTAGATCGTTCAACCGACCCTATAAGCGTCGATCAAGGTACAAGCGGGAATCAAGCCGCTTATGATGTGGAACAGTTGACGAGAACAAGACAACGCATATGTAATCGGATCATGACCATTGAGTCAATTTGTGGAAATTATGTGACACCAACGTTTTGTATGAATATAGGTGTATAAATAAGTAATCTATTTCATTTTTCTTTCGTTAGCACATGAATTAAGAAAATGTGTTAAAAATGTTCACTCGGGCCATTTTATGTGAGGCACTTTCAGAAGGATGAAAAAGTCCAAAATTTCCACAGGTTTTTTATTGCAAAAGGTTTTCAGGGACCAAACCCGATTTTCAATGCCCATGCATTGGTTCTTATTCAGTCGAGTCTTACTCCTAGAAATATAGACTTTTTCATCCTGCTGAACATCAATTTCCAACGTCCAGCAATTCCTACAATGAGACACTTTCTCTAGCATCCAACAAATGTTTAGAATTCGTAGAGACTACTAAAGAATTGTAATCAGTGGCTGTAAAAGGTTGAGCTCATTGGACACTTTTAACCCTTTCTCTGGTCCTGATTTAACGAGAAAAGTCGAGCCCCTCGTATCAATGACTCGTCCAGCAGTCGAGAGTTCCTCACATTTCTCACCTTCTTTCTATTCTTATTTCTCAACATTAGAGCTACCCAGCGTTACCATGGCGTACTTATAGTATTTCTCCTTGATACTAGAGGTTATTTGAATAAACGTTTTGGGTGTATGAGCTCTTCAGGCGAATTGCTTGTCGTTACCTCCTCAGCCCGTTCAACCTCTCAGCCCTTGTAAACTTACCGTTAGTTGTTATTCTTGTTTACTAGTAGACCCGTGCAAAGCATTCGTACTGTATCGCCGAGTTTGCTTATCGTAGTAAGCATAGAAGAAGAAGTTGGTTGTAATGGACTACGTAAAAACAAATGCCTGCGAGCGCTTTGGAGAAGTTTATATAAATCCAAGTTTTGATTAAGTAATCTTATTAATAAATTAGCAGATTGAATACCTAAAATGAAATAGTAGTTAGATAAAAGCGAAATCGGTTTAATTTCGATACATATCGATATTCTCAATTGAAGGTCGATAGTTCGAGGGCGGGATTTAAAAAAAAGAAAGTTTTTTCATCAATTGTAATTTTTCGAAAAACAACTAAAATGTGAGTAATTTGTATATTTTACCGGTGTAGTGGTTACGAAAACTTTTAAAATGATACCTCATTTATAAAAATTGATGAAGTATTAAGGAAGTTATGGCATACCGACAAAAAAGTTCTTAGAAATAGAACCTAGAAATATTTATGGATTCTTCATATCATAACATATAGGACAAGAGGTAATAAGAAAAACTTTTGTTTTGTATTTTTCAAATGCATACAATATAAATATATTTCTTTCCTTATTTTTATAACTTTCATCAAAGTTTTAAATTAAAAAAATAATTTAAAATCAAAATTTATTCAAAATAAATAAAAATTAATCATGATCGTTAAAAAAATGAAAATTATTAAAGAGTTTTATTGAGCAAGGAAGCATTTATGAGCAAGGAGATTGCTCTAATGCAAGGTGTGATGAGCAAAAGTAGGAAAGTATCCTGCACTGGGCGCCCGAGGGTTTACCCTGTGCCTCTCTTGGTAGGAAAAGGTTTAAGGATTGGCAGTGTTGTCTTTGCTCTGCAAACTACCACGTTCTACATCCGCTAACCTCCAAGCAGTTAATAAAATAGGCGGAGTCTCAACTTATTCAAGCAATCATTATTTTCTGTTCAAATCAACATTTTATTTTCATTTCAAGTCATTATTTTTAGCCAGGGATACAATGAAATACTAACATTTCATGAGGATATTTGTATGAGGTATGTATGGAAACGTCTGCTCTTATATCTCTTAATACTTGAGACTAAATGATGAATAAAATATAATATTTATAATAGTCGGAGAGCTAGTAACGCACAGATCATGAAGTTTTTTATGGACCTTGAAATTTTGCTATAGTGTATCTCTTGGGTAGATAAGAAGGTAAAGTATGTTTTGGCTATACGTACCTTCGGAAACCAGGTACTGCGCATAGGTTTAAGGTGCAAAAAAATATGGCCTGAAAGAAGCTAACAAAGTTTAATGAAAATGTAAGGCGAATTTTACAATGAATAATAAATAAGGCAGCTGTTAAGTCGCCATAAGAAGGCAGACACTTTTGACATATTTTTTTCATATTGCAGCGAAACTCGGCATTCCTCATGCTCAACTAAAGAGAAAGATGTTATATAAAATTAACTGAATCGACAATAGTTAGCGGGCTTACTCCAGTACTAAATTATCCATCTGCTCGTACCAGCCTTTATTGTTGCATCCATGCAGGTCTATTAATACACATCAGTGATGTCAACCGTTCCTTCAGTTTCGAAGGAGGCAGGAAGTCTCCCCAAAGCCAAAACTAGAAGAATAGATTTTTGAGTAAGGCCGCGGATTTTCCATCTAGCATCTCTTTATGTTTTTTTTTTTTTTTTTTTTTATTATTTTAAATTTTTTTCGATGCTCCACATTGTCTACGAATGGCATCGATTGCTGTTAATAGTTGCTCAGTGATGATATACCACGACACTAATATAGAATCCAAAGTAAAATATGGAAAAAACAAATAACTAAACAAAATAAATAAAATTAAAGATAAAAAAAAAATTAAATAGAAAACACAAAAATAAACATTGAATAAACTAAGTAATATTCATTGGATTTTGAAATAAAAAAAGTTGCGGATATTTTCATATTTTGTTATATATGTTAATATTTTTCAAGTGTGTAATAATATTGTCGATATGGTGGCTGCTATCAGTAAGTAGGTCAGTAATGTCCCGAGGTATGTCTAAGTTCGCTATAAGCAGGCAGTCCGTTAGACTATGTTTGACTGTTAGTTCTGTATTGCAGATTTGACATGTTGGTCTTTTATGTTTGGTAATACTGCCCAGGTACGCTCCCAGGATATATATAATGCAATATTAAAATATAACTTGTTTAACATGTTATCCTCTTCGAATGCTACAGGAAAGGGGAATGGCTAACTTCTTGAAGGAATCCTAAGAATTTACAGGAGCCAGAAGAAGAGGTGTAAAGGAGGCGATGGTTTCCCTGCTGACGTCACTGTCTCCCCGGGATACCAGGGCTGTGGAAAATAGAACCAAGAGAAAGGGCTGCCATTCATAACACCTCCAAGGACTCCAAACACCTCTCCAGCCACTCCGGTTGGGGCAGTAATTAATAAAACCTTTCAATTTAAATTGTTTTTACTTTACTTGCAATAGAATAATGATTTGTGCACAGGCCTGTGGTAGCTGAAGTAGCTTGCACAATTCTTCGAACCAGTCCTTTCGATAAGGCTAGCGAAAATCAAATCAATGCAGGATACGCCGCAAATAGTGGAAAGAGCTAGTAGATGCTTCTTCAGTTGTTCTCCAAAGGTTTCATTCGTGTAATGATCAAATCGTTGATTTCCATGTTTCTTCTGATACAGGTTGAAATTACTAGCCAAAATGATAGCCATGCTGTAATATAATACATGCGGTTCTTTTGTCAACTCCTTTGAAAACCTCTGCTGATTATAAGTAAAGGTCCTTCATTCCGATGATAAATTACGTCCTTCTGGAGTTAATCGAGGATGAAAATAGGGGGCCTAAAGCAAAGAACATTCATAACTCATCATATTAACAGATGTATTCCTATGCAGGATTTATTACCAATAAAGGAATTATTAATAGGAGAATATAGACATTGGTCATACATAGTATATAGGCCAGATGTATTCTACATGGTAAAAATAACAACCATTTTTTAGTATATGTATCGTCGAAGCGATTAAATACGATCTCATTTCGGGATGTCAATATGATAACTATACACTGAGATTTTATGTTATTCAGATTTCAATGTTTCAGGGCCAAACTTTCTACTCCTCAACCTATCCGAGTAGCAACTACCCACTCTTCCCGCCTAGGCGACTCAGAAGACAGTGGCCCAGAGATCTGCAGCAGTGACCCTCAAGTGAAGTGTTAGCAATGACTTTCTCTTCCTTTGATTGCATCAATTTCTGTGGCTCACCGATCTCCCTTCGACGCATACTAGTGGGAGTAGAAGAGAGGCTGAGAAGGCCCCTTTTAACGTCATCTGAGCGTCCTTCAGACGATAATGAAGTTAGGAGGCCTTGAGCACAGAACCATCATGTTGCATCATATTATCAGATGTATTCATACACAGAATGCAATAGCCAATAAAAAAAAAATCTGAAACATAGAGATTCCAAATACATATTCGTTTCTTTCTCTTCCATATCTTTCAGAACTAGTCATTATGTATAGCAGGATGTTCAGAATCATTTTGTAGGCGCTTTAATACGGGTCTTTGAATTTGATCTAGCAAAAGAAGTTTAAATCTATTTTTTTCTTTCAAAATTAAAAAAATATTAAAGAGTACAATTCATCAAATCAAATTCAACGGGATCGAATTCGATTGAATGTAGACGTTTTCATATTGATGAATTATTCGGCTTGGATATTAAGTTTCTTTTATTCGACAGTTTTTGAAGAAGAAAAATAAGCGAAGAACAAAGTTTTTGGCTTCAGATAGTCTAAATGGAATCATTGTCCTGAAAATGTTTTCACCTGTCCTAAGGTAAATCTAACTAATGAGTAAAAATATTGCTAACATATAGAGCAGAAGTATTAACACACACACACACACACACACAAACACACACACACACACATACACAAATTTGATTGATCTATTTTTTCATCACCTATACATTATGAAAAGTGAAAACATCGTCGGTACTTCCGAATCGTCCCATGGGGTTGAGTTCATAAGCAGGACCCCCTCCAATAGATAGGAAGATAACATTTTTAAAAAAATCGGTTTTGTTCTAGTCAGTGTGTTTCTTTTTTTTTTTTTTTTTTTTTTTTTTACACAAATGTTTTAGGGCTGCAGCATCAATAAAGTATTTATTTAGTTTTTTAATATCCTAGTAAACCAAACCAAAATTTGCCTATATAATAAAAAAAAAAAAAAATACTGGTGATTACTCACGATTTGATGGTGCAGTAGACACGAAGCTCCGTGAGGCGACGAGAAGGCAGGCTACACTAGCCCACAACAGACGGACACCCATGATCACCTGTGCAAAAATTAGAACATAAAAATACAACTACTAGAATAAGAAAAAGTCTAGAGCTGCAAAACTAAGCAAACTCAATGAGGATAATCCAAGGACCGAAATAAAAATGAAATGTTTCCTAAAAATTATGACAAAAAATTGCTTCATAATTTATATTTTTAAAATTAATAAATAACTGTTATGAAATAATTTTTATTTTTAAGTTTTTTTATTTTAAAAATTAAAAATAAAAATTATTAGAATTTTTAAAAAAAAATAATAATAAAATATATCAATTACGATGGAATTTTTATTTTTATTTCCCAATAATAAAAATTAAAGGTTAAGTTAAACTCAACAATTTATTAAATATCTCTTATCCTCGGAATAAATAAATAAATACTTGATTTGGAACCTTTTGATTATTAGAAGTTATTTCTTTATGTGAGTGAATCAAAGTTCGTCTAAATCCAATTGATTTGTATGAGTATATATTGTATATTCTAGAATTTGTTTTTGTGCATTACTTTTTTTTTGTTTTTGTTTCTATTCATTATTAGTCGCCATGTGGGCGAGCTCTTAAAATCAATAAATCTATTCATTGTGGCACTAATATTATTTTTTTTATTTAAAATAATGTTTATAGTTAAAATAATAAAAAATTGTTATTAAAAATTTTTATAAAAAAAAATTTGAAATAACATTATTCAAATAATTTTTATTTTTAAGTATTTAAAATAAAAATTATTAGACAATTTTTTTTAAAAAAAATAATAAAATATATAAATTACGATGACATTTTTATTTTTATTTCCAAAGAGATAAAAATTAAAGGTTAATTGAAACTCATTTGAAATAAAAATTAATAGTTATTTTCGGTCCCTGGGATAATCATAAATATTTCCTCTGTTATCATTTGCATAAACATCTTACTAAATTACTGATGTTTTAATTGAATTTTGTTTTATTGTAAACCTCTATTCCTAATGTAGCGACTTAGTTTATTTTCACAAGACTTTTTTCTACTTAGCTTTTAACAAAATATGCCGAGTTTTGTACTTATATAACAAATGTTCCTATCGTGTAAATAAATAAATAAAAGAAATAGTGACTGCTGTGTCCTCTTGCTGATCCAACATAATTAATATCGGACATGTCGAAGGATAAAGCAGCCTGGCAGCTTTGTCCCCGGAACCGACGCGACTTCGATTTTTAACGGTGTAGCATCGCGTTCAGGCTAGTATGCACGAGATTAGTTTTTGCGTTTGCACCATCTTCAGGAGAGGGTTGCTTATCGTATCGCTGAGGTGTGAACCGCGCCATTTACGATATGCGATATACGATATGCGATATACGATATGCGTTATGCTACGGTATTATTATTAATATTATATAATCTTATATTATATCTATTAAAATTAAGATATTGGGTTGTCCGGAAAGAATGCAGGATTTTGGTAATAAAAAAAAAATAATAATAAAAGGATTTTATAACTGCGTTGTTTAATCAAAATAGTCTCCCATAGTCTCAATATATTTCTCCCAACGTTACGTTTTAATACCGTCTCATTGTTCTTTCATTCTTTAATTCTGAATTCTTAGAATTCATAAAGTCAATAAACGTTCTCTAATTCCGTTCAATCCATAAATATTTTTTATTGCAAGTAGTGGTTCAGCCGTCTAAAAAAATTATATTCATTAGGGAGAAGTCCGGAGAGTAGGGCGGATGTGGCTTGAAAAGGGTAATTTTTGTTTCGGCAAAGAAGTGCAGCACAGACTTCATAGCGCTGATTTTGTTGGTGATCGTTTAATGTGTGTAAAACCAAACTTTCGAGATTATTCACTTTTCTTGTCGCCTTGAGGTGGTCATGGACGATGGATTTGCTAACTTTAAGTTTTTCTGCATGTTGCAGAACAATTATTCTGGGGTTTTCTTCCACCGATGATCGCAGAACATCGCCATCAACAGAGGAAGGCCTTCCCCGTCCTTCTTTATCTTCAAGGCTGAAGTCTCCATCCCGAAGCTTTTTTAAACCACCTTTGAACAGTGCGCTCATTAACACTACCCTTGCCCCGGACTTCGTTTATGTTTCTAGGCGTTTGGGTCCGCTTCGGCCGAATTCGGAATTTAAACTTGTAAAAGAAAATCGTACGAAATTCATGGTGTGACATGTAGAAAAGACTGAATTATTTCCAACTAGCGAAATTCTACAGAGGTAAACAAACGTAATCACTTAGAAGAGGATTTGTAATAGTTGACATTCATACAAATGGAACGTCCAGTAATCGTAAAAACGTTATTATATACAGGATTTTTTAAAAGAAACGTAAAATCTTGCACTATTTTCCGGACAACGCAATAAAATGGAAAATTAATTTATAGAGAACATGATTCTTATCGGGGCAAATAATGTTTATCAGGGCATGTAATGTTTTTCAAAAGTATGTAAAAAATGCATCAAGAAATAGTGGAATATTCTGCCGGACGTTAGCCTAGAAGTGAAGGACCCGAAAGAGAACCCGAGAAAATCCTCACAGCGTTGGAATCTCAAAGTACGGATTGAATAAACGGAAGAAAGGTAGACGAGGACGTGAGGTAAATACTGGAGTCCATCAAGGCTACTCGTTACGCCCATGAATATATCCAGCATCTTCATGTGAAATCTTATTCTCCCTTCCGAAGGATCATAGGGAGAGGATTGCACTCAAGGTCTTAGGGGAAAAGGGAGGCTTTAGCTTCTTCCGTTCCATATTAGAGAAAATCCTGTCTAGGTCAGGTATTTAGGATCATCGTTCTCAGTTATCAGACCCAATCTACATCTTGCTATCTCCCAATTAAAAAAGGATTTTTATGAATTATCATTAATGATATTGGTTTAGTTTTATGGTTTCGTCGTATACCAGAGAAAAAATTAAAATAAAAACGGCATGTGAGTCTGTGTTGAATGTATTTGAGAGGAAATTTGGAAAGAATTTTTCAGGAAAGACTTAGATACATAAATAGTATTTAATCGAAATCTGTTTTTCATTATATGCATTTTTTAGACTGAAAATGTAATAATACTTCTTCGCTGATCAGGTTTGGCGGGCGAAATCGTAGACCAGTCTTGTAAAGAACAACGGGTGGGTGGATAACAGACTTTGGTGTTCAATACTCGTATTGCTGTTTCCTCCATTCATATGTGTCATGATTGTAGTTTGTAGAGTAGAATTATGTGAATGTATGATAATATGAATGGAACTATCGGTAATATGGATGAAATAGAGCCGAGCGTGGGCGATCCGAGGAAGCCCTTCCATTGAGGATAATGCTAATACGCTATCGATCTACTGAATGGAGCCATGCCAGACTTCTAGAGCAGCCTGCTGTCCATTCATAAAACTAGTTTCCATTGATATAACTCACTCCAGTACTCCCACGTGTAAGGCCTACTTGGAAACTGTTCAGAATACATTAAATTCAGCCTACCATATTACTTTTGTACGGATGTTGCAGATGTTAACAAGCCTGAACCAAAACACTATTTTATTTTTTTTAGCAACGTAGGTGTATAATACAGACAATAAATGGTATTTTAAAAAGTCCGTCACGCAGAAGCTGCATAACTAAGCACTTTCCTCAGAATTTGGGTAGTGTAGACTGCTTTCCAGAACAATTTGCTTAAAATATCCTACATAAATAAAATAAAAATATGAATAGTTCTCTTTCAATTTTGTAATGAGTAACTGTTAAATTATTAATTTTGTAATTAATTTGCTTCCAGAGTTATGTTTACATATGGTAACTACTACACTATTTAATAAATACAAAAAACTTCATATTTTCGTCTTTTGATCTGACGCAGGAACAGGATACAGTCCCTCTAATTGTAGAGAGCGCTCCTTCTGGCGGCCTAGCGAACCTAATTCTATTGAAATATATTACAAAGTAAACCCCTCTTTCCGATTGACCGATTTAGCTCATTTTTACAACACTTCTTTCCAATGAGTTACCCACGACGTATATCGCGTTTCGTTACAATACACCAGAAATTACTACCGGTATGAGTATATCAGTAATTTGAGTCCGGAGTAAACTCCCCCCTCCTAATGAACCGATTTAGTTTATTTTTACAACACATTTTTACCTGTAGATTACCACTACGAATACCGAGTTTTGTCGAAATATAACAAAAATCACGGCTGGTAGTGGCGAATTGCTATTGTGGGTCCGAAGTAAACCCCCCCTCCTAATGAACCGATTTAGTTAATTTTTACATCTCACTTTTCTCTCTAGATTACCACTACGAATACCAAGTTTCGTTGAAATATAACAAATATTACGGCTGGCATGGTCAAATTAGTGTTTTGGGTTCGGGGTAAACCCCCCCTTCCGGTGGACCGATTTTGGTGGTTAATGAAATCGTTCAATCGTTTGCTAATTGAATGCTATATACCAAGTTTCGTGACGAAAAAACAAAAACTCTGACCGCTATCGTGTTAGCAGATATATATATATATATATATATATATATATATATATATATATATATATATATATATATATACATATATATATATATATATATATATATAAATTTTAACGGGGGTCATTTTCGGTGTCTACTAGGTAGGACCGATAAAGATTTGAAAACATTTTTCAAAAATTCCGTCATGAGTGCAACCTCAATAGCTACTTTCCTTCGGAGGAAAGTGCTAAAAAACGAAAACGAAAATGAATTAAATTATAGGTGAAACAGATGGAAGATCAATGAATCATCAGGTCAAACTTCACATATGTTTACTTATTCTCCTATTCATGTTTCATCTATTTTTGATGCCTCTTCAGGGAAATATGTTAGGAATGAAAAGTCTCACAACCTCAAGTAGAAGAAGAGAACGTCCCACCAGTATGGTTATGTCAAGATTGGTCTTAGATTCAATAAATCAAGAATAATGGAGATAATTTAGATGACAGATTATCGATTGGCATGCTTTTAAAATTAATTTTCTGAAGAAACATAGGTGTAAATAATTAAAATATCTTATGTTATCCTTCGGTTTTGGAGCTTTTGTCTTTCTCCGCACCACTGTGCGCCTTAACACTCAATGTCACCATATAAGAAAGTTCGACTGTCAGGAACTGCGTCATGTGAGCGAATTACCTTTCTTATCCTCAGTATCATTTGGAAAGCTTTCAATACAAACAGTTAATGTTGTGTTAATCATTCGTGAAAAAGGTACAAATTTATAATGAAATTTTAAAGCAAAGCGAGTATCCAGAGCGGATATTACTCCATGAAGTATCATCATAGTTAGTTATCATATTTTAAAGCAAAGCGACACCTTAGACGCGACAAAAGGTAACTGACTATCCAGAGCGGATATTAATCTATGAAGTATCATCATAGTTAGTTATCATATTTTAAAGCAAAGCGACACCTTAGACGCGACAAAAGGTAACTGACTATCCAGAGCGGATATTACTCTATGAAGTATCATCATAGTTAGTTATCATATTTTAAAGCAAAGCGACACCTTAGACGCGACAAAAGGTAACTGACTATCCAGAGCGGATATTACTCCATGAAGTATCATCATAGTTAGTTATCATATTACGATTTCTCTGAATATGATCGCCCTATCAAAAAAGAATAGGAAATAAAAAAAAAACAAAAAAACATTCAATTAGATTTTTTACATTTACTGCAATTTCCTAACTGGTTTTGAGATATATATAGGCAATATCCCCCAAAAATCTGGTTTTGCCACTTCTCTCAAAAACCCTATTTTTCTCGACACCAATTATAGACTAGAAAATGGATGCAGTAGATTAGCCTACTGCCTAGGAGAAGCCTAGTGACACAAAAACGAAAGCTTTACGATTTTTTCGCACGAATTTCGCCAAAAACAACTATGTTCCGGTCGACGGATTCTGCTGGTTAATGATCTCGACCTTTCAAATCACACAATATATTTGTGTACTAAGTTTCATTAAAATCGGTCCATTCTGGAGTGAGCTAGAGGGAAAATAGACAAATATATATATATATATATAGTACTTCCGGATTGCACGCGAAGTTAACCTCATAAGCGGGGTCCTTCCCATGAAGGGAGGGGAACCGTGCATATATAAAATATCAAAACTATTCATGCTTATTTCCTATTTATATCGGTTATATTATATGGATTCTTCAATAGTGCGTCTCAAACTAACTTGCTAAGAAACTAGCTTAGTTATGCAGCTCCCGCGTAACGGAGTCTATAGGATAACTATATTATTTTTAGCTACTCCTTGTAGGAACACAGCACAACAAAATTCCAGCTTTGGTGCATTGAAAATGGATGAGTTTTACAACTAGATCCACCCCCACTCCACCCTCCCTAAGTAGGAGGAAGGGAGGGGGTGATGACGTCAGGACCGAAGTAATTTCCTCTTTAGGTCTCCGATAATCCTCCCTTCAAGGTCTCTAGGCTGAATATCACAAATCTCACCTCTAACAACAATTCTTTTCTTAACTTCTAAATTGTAAACTTGGTGGGAAATAGTAATCCAGATTTTTGGTGAGTCTGGTCTTTGGGAGTCTGCTGATGTGCCCATAAAATTTTAGTCGTCTCTTTTGAATTAAAAGACTTGCAACCTCAACTAGAAGAAGAGAACGTCCCACCAGTATGGTTACGTCAAGATTGGTCTTGGATTGAATGACTCAAGTAAAATAGAGATAATTCAGAAGACAGATTATCGAATGGAATACTTTAAAATTAATTACCAGAAGAAATAAAAAAAAAAAAAAAAATCAGTCCACAGGTCACGAGGATAAAAAGCTTTAGTGCTTGCTCGGGATTGGAACTCAGAACCTTCAGCATATTAGTCCAGTGCTCTACCACTGAGCTAACCCCGTCCCCTAAACGAGTATGAAAGCCAAACGAAATTTAAAGATATTAGGAAACGAAATAAATATTATATAATAATCGCAGCTAATACAATAAGTTTACCGTAGTCTATTGCCCCAAGAAATGTATCGAATTCTTGCGGCCAGTTTTCTCATGTTAAAATAATACACTTTATTAATTTGATCCTTGCCTTGTCAAGTAGTCTACAGTCGAATATATAACATGGTCGTTATATTAAAAACTGCCTCTCCCATCGCCCGAAATAATGCGTATAATGAAGGAAGTGTGAAGTCTTTGCTGAGAGAAACTAGTCATGGTAAATGGCTTAAAAGATGGAACATAATAGAAAAAATATCACATTTAAAGATGTTCATACCACAAATAGAACACCCAAAAACAGTTCTACCTTTGACATTCGCACTGACACAACTACTGACAGGACATGGAAATACAAACTCATACTTATACAGACACTGACACATGTACATGCGATAACCACACAATACAGACTTACACTCACTTAATATACGAATGCAGACAAACACATTTAAAAAACTCTATTAAAGAATGGCCTATCAGCCCCAAAAAAACTATTTACTGATTATTTCACCATTTTAAATAAATTAGCAACAAATATTTACCAACTGAGAGAAGAAAGAGGCACGTCCTGATAAGAGTATGTCCCATTAATACATAAGTTTTAATTTTGTATAACAATTTTGTTTATTTAATAAGAAATAGTTTATTTTCATGGTCATAAGTCATAGCCTAGATTAAGTACGAGTGTCAAACTTACAAGTATTTTTTTTTTTTTAAACTTTAAATTTGAGCTAATAAGTATGCTCTGTGACCAGTCAGTATTTAATTTATTCTTAGTAATCTTTATATAATTTGTTTTCGGTGTCCGATGTAAGTCTTTGAATTGATTTTTTTCTCAATATGTGTTTAACAGTGATGTTGCGAGTTTTATTATACATAGTTATCAGTCCATCATGTTGTCTATGATAGTTATGATACGTTATCTCTGACAGCACGGAACTAATCTAATGTTTACTATACATAGAAAGCGTCATGCTGAGAATGCACGAGCCAAATCTGTGAGATCGATGTCCGACTA
This sequence comes from Gonocerus acuteangulatus, assembly GCA_946811695.1. NCBI lineage: Eukaryota > Metazoa > Arthropoda > Insecta > Hemiptera > Coreidae > Gonocerus > Gonocerus acuteangulatus. The sequence goes on from OX328123.1 coordinate 31,451,493, forward strand.
CCTATATTCCCAGAACACAGCATCATCAGCTATAAAGATACTGAGAAGTCTTTCCGTCGAACCTCAATCTAAAATCTACCTTACCATCTCTTGGCAGAAAGCAATTCAATGTCTTGAAAGTACATCGGCGATTCGATATCAGTTATCGAAACTAAAATAAATCGAAAATTCGGAACGGTGTTTCCTGCGCGAAAGGCGCTCCTTAATTGTTATTGTTAAATGTTTGGGATTATATACTATAGATGGACCCTTTTTTCAATAAAAGAAAATGATTTCTTTTAGGGAAAAAATACTTCGGTCTGATTCCATTTCTTGTTTGTTTTTTTTCTTCTCTTTTAGTTCTCAGAGAGAATTGGAGAATTGCCCTGATAAGCTCACTTGAGAAGGTTGATGTTGGAACTTCTGTGTAATTCTTTAATACACACTGTACATCCCAACACGTTAGCTGCGATACATGACCCACGGGACATCTAAGGCGTTATCTCCCAATACAAGAGGAATTCGAGGTGTGCACCCTTTCAGTGCGGGCAATTGTTTCTGGAGGAAATTAAAACTCTTCATTTTAATATCACAAATCTGCGTAAAGTATTGAATATTTTGGTTTAATATTTCTGAGAACATGTGTGTTTGTCCCCGCGGATAAGTACCACACTCTGGCCAGTTCAAATCACCCTATAAACGTTACATGTTGCGGGGAACATGCAGTCTTAACGCAAGCATGTCAGGATGTGTTCTCTCTCATTGGGGCCACAGGGACGACTGTTGTCAAGTCTTGGCTTATAAACAACTAACTGTTTAGCAATAAATTTGTAATCGTGGACATCAAAAGACCTTTGATTTCCAAAGACCAGGTTTCATGAACATGCGGAAACCTACTTGTCCCGGCAGAAAGAAAGACGATTAAGTCTAGGCTACTGCGATAAGATTCGGAGAGAGAACCTAATAAAAAAGCAAAGCACAACAGTTTCTGCAGTGGGTGCCCAGACAATCCAGGGTATTCCTTAGATTGTTTTAATGGAACGTATGATTATAGTATAATAAGTTAGTTATATTGTTTTGTTAATGATTTGGAAAATAATTTTGAAAAATTGTTTCAGAACTCTTATAACTTCAAACTGATTTGTAATTGATTATTGATACTATACTTTTATATATACTTACGACAATTCTTTTGATTACCGTTTGAGCAGAAATTTTACTAATAATGACAACTTATTGTTTACTTAATGGTCTCTTTGGCTTGTAAATAATATATAATTTAAAAAAAAAAAAAAAAAAAAAAATAGATCAACCTCCTGCTTTGGAGAAAAGTTCAGCAATTACTCCACAAACGATCCTAAAAAAAAAAGTCCGATTCGCAGGAACTGCGTCATCTTAGCGCGGTTCCGTTCTTATCTCTAGTGTTTATGAAGGCATAGAATAGAAACAGTTATTACTTTGTTTAGATCAATAGCGAAACACCTATCCAAATGAAATCTCAAACTAACCAGTCTTGAAAGGTCTTGATTTACAATCTTACCTGTATGGGTCAGCTATCCCATAAGTCGGGCAGAAAGGCCTCCGCACAGAGGCATTTGGAAAACCTTGGGATCTCTCTCTTTGAACGCTACATTTTTAACAATAAATTGATCTTCTTATTTTACTTAATCTGTTTTATTGTCAAATACATTATCCGACTATAAGCAATTTAAAAATAACAAGGAATAAAATAGACAAAAAGAACCATTCGAATAAACGAAATCAATTACTTTAAAGTTTTAAGCACTTATTTCTCCGATTGACATCGCCTAATTAAAACTTTCTTTAGAACCTTTTTTGTAGAGCATTTAGTAAGCTTTCGAATGGTAACCATCTGCTTCGCAATATTGTCAACGGTTTTCGAGATACTAACGAAAGTATACAAAGTTACCAAAACTTTTCTTGTCTGTTAATAAAATATTTTATTCTAACCCTTTCTTTACTCCAAACATAACCAAAATTTCAAGATATTAGTGTTGATGAAATTCGAACATGCAGAAAATGTTTCAACTGAATCCCATAATTCTAAGTACCAAAATCAAAGACAAAAAGTCCGACTCGCAGGAACTGCCTCATCTTAGCGCGGTTCCGTTCTTATCCCTAGTCTAATTTCGAAAGATTAAAATAGAAGCAGTTATTATTTTGTTGAGAGGAGATCGTTGACCGTTGATGATGCAAGGTAGGGATTGTCCGGGTTAGGTCACTGCTACTTAATAATACATACCCCATATGTGTATGTATGTGGGCATATATATGTACATATGTGTGCGTGTATATGTGTATGTGTATATGCATATATATAAATATATATATATATATATTATATATGTATATATATATATATATATATATATATATATATATATGTTAGGTATATTTACATAGATATGTGCATATATTAGTGTTAAATATGTCCTACTTGTATTTACAGCCCTGATGAAGGCTTGAAGTTCAAGCCGAAACGTCGGCACAATAAAACCATTTTTACGATAAAATGTAGTTTTATTAAGTAGCAGTGACCGAATCCTGACAGTTATATTTTGGTTCCACCAGTCTTGAAAGGTAGGATATACAATCTTACCTGGAAGGGTCGGCAACACTAGAAACCGTCCCGCTAGTTACAAGGTCTTGGAATCTTGGAACTCTATATTTCTAACAATAAATTGTTTTTGTTATTTTACTTAACCTGTTTTATTTTCGAATACATTATTCAACTATAAGCAATTAAAAAATAACAAGGAATAAAATACAGACAAAAAGAACACTTCGAATAAGCGAAATCAATTACTTTAAAGCTTTAAGCTCTTATTTCTCCGATTGACATCGTCTAATCAAAACTCGCATTAGAACCTTTCAAAACATTTCATTATTTCTAGCAATAGAAAATTGGTCTCATTTTACCTATCCTGTTTTACACACAAATACATTTTCCTAACATAAGAAATTACAAAAATAAAAATCAATAAAAAACTAAGGGAAAGAGACAAAAATTACAAAAAGAACGACAAACACCCGTTCATAAGAACTAAACAGACGTATTTGAAGTTTTAAGCTCTTATTTCTCCGATTGACATCGTCTAATCAAAACTCGCATTAGAACCTTTTATGTAGAGCATTTAATAAGCTTTCTAATGGTATTCTTCCGTTTACCAAAATTCTCAACAGTTTTCGAGATATTAATGAAAGTTCCCAAAATTTATATTATTTCTAGCAACAGAAAATTGGCCTCATTTTTCATATCCTGCTTTACACACAAAATTTTCGCAACATAAGAAATTACAAAAATAAAAAGCAATAAAAAACGAAGGGAATGAGACAAAAATTACAACAAGAACGACAAAAACCCGTTCATAAGAAAAAAACAGACGTATTTGAAGTTTTAAGCACTTATTTCTCCGATTGACATAACCTAATCAAAAATAGTTTTAGAATCTTTTTTGTAGACCATTTAGTAAGCTTTCAAATAGTTTCTATCCACTTACCACGATTTCCCAACCGTGTTCGAGATATTAATGAAAGTATACGAACTTCCCAAAACTTTTCATGTCTGTTCATAAAATATTTTATTCTAACCCTTCCTTAACTCCAAACGTAACAAAACTTTCAACATATTAGTTTTAATGAAAGTAGAACATGCAGATAAAGTTTCAACTGAATCCCGTAATTCTAAGTACCCAAACCAAAAACAGTATTCAAAAACTATTTTTCCAATTTTCTCGAAAACGGTTAAAGCGATCGCCTTCAAAATGGTTTCATTCGTTTTCCTAGCCCAGGAATCATATAAAACGAGTACTTACAAGCTTATGAACTCAAAAACGTAAGCGTTACGATTTTTTCTGCGCGAATTTCGCCCCAAACTCCATCTTCCAGTGGGCGGATTTTGCTGGTTAACAAACTTGACCTTTCATATTGGACGACTGATTTTTGTACCAAATTTCATCAAAATCGGACCATCAGGTAAGCCAGAAATGAGCGAACAGACAAATATATATATATATATATATATATATATATATATATATATACATATATATATATATATATATATATATATATATATATATATATACAAATTTGAACCACCGTTATTTTCGGTCTCTAGGGGTTCTGAAACGCGAAATTTTCCTGTCGGCACTTCCGGATTGTTTCATTGTATCAACCTTATAAGCGGGGTTCCTCCCTATGGGGGAGGGAGGAACCGCGCTAAAATGTACACTGAAGAAGGATTCCCAAGAGGATTTTATTTTAATGACAGAACGTTTTCAAACCACATGTCCCCAGGGACATGTACCGCACTGGGCGAGAGACCACTAACAAGTCTCCCGGGACATGAATCACGCCACGAGAACACCTAATCAAATCTTATCAGTATTATAACCTGATAAATTAGGTAACTCAGTAATATGACCTTACATACTTTAAACACTTCTATAGTGAAATTAATACGTGAATAATTGTGCCGGATGTCAAGGCAAAAAGCATGAAAACATTTTATTTTTACAGTTTTAGCGCGGTTCCTCCCTCCCCCATAGGGAGGAACCCCGCTTATAAGGTTGATACAATGAAACAATCCGGAAGTGCCGACAAGAAAATTTCGCGTTTCAGAACCCCTAGAGACCGAAAATAACGGTGGTTCAAATTTGTATATATATATATATATATATATATATATATATATATATATATATATATATATATATGTATATATTTATATATATATATATATATATATATATATGTATATATTTATATATATATATATATATATATATATAGTTGTCTGTTCGCTCATTTCTGGCTTCCCTGATGGTCCGATTTTGATGAAATTTGGTACAAAAATCCGTCGTCCAATTTGAAAGGTCAAGTTCGTTAACCAGCAAAATCCGCCCACTGGAAGATGGCGTTTGGGCGAAATTCGCGCAGAAAAAATCGTAACGCTTACGTTTTTGAGTTCATAAGCTTGTAAGTACTCTTTTTATAGGCTTCTTGGGCTAGGAAAACAATGAAACATACAGCATGCAGAGAATTGCAATACGAGACCTTCTCATTCTTTCTTTCACCAACTCCCTTGTAACACCTTAGATCTGTTTATATTGTTCGCGCGGATCCTCCCTCCCTTCATAGGGAGGAACCCCGCTTATAAAATTGATCTCATGAAACAATCCGGAAGTGCCGACTAGAAAATTTCGCATTTCAGAACCCCTAGAGACAGAAAATAACAGTGGTTCAAATTTTTATATATATATATATATATATATATATATATATATATATATATTTGTCTGTTATTTGAAAGGTCAAGTTCGTTAACCAGCAAAATCCGCCCACTGGAAGATGACGTTTGGGGCGAAAATCGCGCAAAAAAAATCGCAACGCTTACATTTTTTAGTTCATATGCTTGTAAGTACTCGTTTTGTAGGCTTCTTGGCCTAGGAAAACGAATGAAACCGTTTTTAAGGCGATAGCTTTAACCGTTTTCGAGAAAATTGGGAACATAGTTGCTGAATAACGTTTTTGGATTTGGTACATAAAATCATGGGATTCAGTTGAAACATTTTTTGCATGTTCAAATTTTATCAAAACTAACATCTTAAACTTTTGGTTACGTTTGGAGGTAAGGAAGGGTTAGAACAAAATATTTTATGAACAGAAATGAAAAGTTTTGGGAACTTTATATTTTCATATTATATTTGTATATTTTCATCAATATCTCGAACACGGTTGGGAAATTTTCATAAGTGGATAGAAACTATTTGAAAGCTTTCTAAATTTTCTACAGAAAAGATTCTGAAACAAGTTTTGATTAGGTGATGTCAGTCGAAGAAATGAGTGCTTAAAACTTCAAATACGTCTGTTTAGTTCTTATGAACGGGTGTTTGTCGTTCTTTTTGTAATTTTTGTCTCTTTCCCTTAGTTTTTTATTGATTTTTATTTTTGTAATTTCTTATGTTAGGAAAATGTATTTGTGTGTAAAACAGGATAGGTAAAATGAGACCAATTTTCTATTGCTAGAAATAATGAAATGTTTTGGGAACTTCGTATAATTTCTTAATATCTCGAAAACGGTTGAAAATCTTGGGAAGCGAAAGGTTACCATTCGAAAGCTTACTAAATGCTCTACAAAAAATGTTCTGACGAAAGTTTTAATTAGGCGATGTCAATCGGACTAATAAGTGCTTAAAACATTAAAGTAATTGATTTCGTTTATTCGAAAGGTTTTTTTGTCTGTTTTCATTCCTTGTTATTTCTTAATTGCTTATATTTGGATAATGTATTTGTCAATAAAACAGATTAATTAAAATAAGAAAAATAATTCATTGTTAGAAATATAGATTTCCTAGATTCCAAGACCTTGTAACTAGCGGGACCCTTTCAAGTGTTGACCGACCCTTCCAGGTAAGATCGTAAATCAAAACCTTTCAAGACTGGTGGAACCAAAATAATTCGCCAAAGTTGCGAAGCCTTATCAATAAATAAATATTTTTATCTTTCCAAATTAGACTAGGGATAAGAAAGGAACCGCGCTAAGATGATGCAGTTCCTGCGAGTCGGACTTTTTGTATTTTTTTTTTTTTTTTGTTTTTTGGAAAAACAACTGCTTATCATAAAAGATCAAAGAGAAGATATACCTGTGAATATATGTATGATAATGGTTTCTAGAATGAGTAGCACCTAGGAAATGTGGTAAGTTCTCATACCATCAGGTGAGTGAACTCTGTGATCGATGCTAGCACATTAGCCTCAATGAGGAGTACTATCAGTGACAGGTAGTGATCAGTCAGTTCTGATATTCACTGAGGGTTAGGAGATACTTCATACTTGAAGTTTTGCAACTTGATTTTTCATTGATTATTTTTGCTAACTGCCCTTGGTTCTTGAGGGATTCCAGTTTTAGGAATTAGCTGGATTTATACCAAGGCCGAGTCCTCTGGAAATGCAGATCTTTCAGAATGCACTGAAAACGATATTTCATAATTGAAGGGGTCGAGGCAAAATAGTGCCAAGTAACATTTTTAACACAACTTAACTGTAGCTGTTATATGTTGAATATTACGGGGGACTATCAGTTGAAATGGTTCGGGGCAACAAGATTGAGTAGCATACAGAGCTTGTAATCATATTTTAGTAGCATTTGTATCATAGACTGATAGTCCCACATAATATCCAACATATAACAGCTACAGTTGACGTTTGTTAAAAATGTTGCTTGGCACTGTTTTGTCCACCCCTTCAATTATTGGGTATTTTGAAGGGAAAACGGTTCTTCCGCCACAAAACTCAGTATAAACCATTCCTTTAACAGACAGCAACAGTACGATTGAAGGAGATCGTTTACAAGGAGTTAATATAGGAAGATGGGGGGGGGGTTGCTTCAATTCCAATAGCAAATTATTAATATATCCCCCATCATTCGATTTATGTCATTTATTACAACGAACCCCGCTAAATATATTAGAGCTTGAATGTTACAAAGGACCTAATTAATAAATGTGCCTCTGGATGAGATAAATTCTGTTATAATGTGACGATAACCGCTGTGCAACACCGTAATGGCAGAAATGTTCCTTACGAAATTAAGGAAGCCACTTTCTCAAGACAAAACTACCCGTAAGCCCTTTGCGCCACAAGTTTTCGTTTTCATGCATCGAAACTGTCTATAAAACTTGCGAAACATGCATTCCAGAACGCAGCTAAATCAGCTATAGTTGAGCCAAGTATTAGTTTTTTTTTTTTTGTGATTGGATGGATGTTGCCAAAAGAGATGTAGAGGGCAAAACTTTCACGTAGAGGGCACGTTTCGTCCAATCTTCCTTAGGGAGGAAATCCGACAACGTGATCCCATAGTGCCGAAAAGAAAAGACCACTTTTCAGAACCTACAGATCATGAAAAGAAAAACTGTTGAAATTTGTATTTGTTTATATCGTAATATCCTAATTAACAGGAAGTGAACAGGGCGTAAGCTCGAAACGAAGAGAAAGTGACCAGAATGTGAGAATGAAGTAACTTATTCTTTTGAAATTTTGTTATCATAATTGTGAGATAGCAGTCAGCAATTTAAATGGGCAAAACGTGAGAAATGCGCTTAGATTTAAAAACGTTCTCGAAATAAGAGTGCTAACGATGTTAATGTAACCTGCAGTAGAAACAACATACACTTGATTTTCTCAGAATACACCTTATCGTATGTCAATCAAGAGGCGAGTCAAATTTCTCCTTCCAACCTTCAAGAATATTTTATAAATGTCAGCTGTTCCCTCAACCTTCATGTGCAGCCTAAGTATTCCCTCTAATCCAAGGAGTCGGCAGAACTTGAGGAGACGATTAGTTGAGAAGATCCATTTACTTGGACTTGGAATTCAAGTCCTTTTCCAAGGACTTCATTCAATTAAATAGGGTGAATATTCATGAAGGGAACTTCACAAGGTTGCCAGCGAGGAATTCGCCAGCACATGTTTGTTTTAACATCTTGATACTCTCTTGGGGGGGGGGGGTTCTTTGTAGAATTTCGTTATAGCAAATGTAACGTTAGTGTTTCGCATTCGTGTGATAGCATTGGACGCACAACCGTATACAGTATATTGAGAAGATCATTCTGATTCATCATTTTTTACTTGGCCGACCAACTGGTATGGGTCAGGCACCCCTGATCTAAGACCCCATGAAACTTTTTAGTCGCCATCCGGAAGCCATCAGACTAGAATTTTTAACATTCAGTATATAATAATATAATAACGGTGTATATATAAATATGTTTATATATATGGGTCTTTTTGCGAAGACCACATCCAGTTACTTGTGAAGTATCTGTAATTATTATAACAGTGATTCAGCGCAAGCGCATAACTCATTAGCTTTTCTATTGGCTATTCCTGTGCTCAATTGTATTGATTGTTGCTGGTAGTAAAGTAACCTTTAGCACTCAAGTCAATCCAACTCGCAAAAATTAATAGAATTCTATTAATTTTAGCGAGTTGGGTTGACTAGAGTTTTGATATCTTCTTCAACGGGCGTAGCGAGTGGAAAAGCATGGCACGTATGCCCATAATGCGAAATAAATATAAAATATAAATATTTTATACAACCACCGGCCAAAAAAAGTCGGCGAGGAGGCTCCTAAAATTCACAATTACTATTGATTTTCATAATATTAACCTTTATATTAATAAATACTGCTTGCTGCAATATATTCTACTTATTTTCATTTATGTTTTAAGAGCCTAAAAGTATTAGTTACAAATACAAGTTATCTATGTAGAAAACCACATTGTATAAATACCTATAGTAATAAATAAAGTTAATTTTAGTAGTGGTTGCAGTGATTATAAATAATTTTCATTACTATATTAAGATTTGATTATTATATTTATATAATATGGTATCTAATCTTAGCTAACCTGCAAAGAAAAAAAATAGATATCCTGCAAAGAACCTGTAAGCTAATCCGTAAGTAACAAAATCACGACAGATACTTCATAGTAACTGGATGCGGTCTTCGGAGAAAGACCCATATATATATATATATATATATATATATATATATATATATATATATGAATATATACATTTTTTTTTTTTTTTTTTTTTTTTATTTTTTTTTTTTTTTTTTACGGCGCATCGACATAAATCTTGGCCATTAGCGCCGACGTCCAGGGTGCAACCAGCGATTTTCTCAGCGTGCCCTGAGATGAGAAAATTTCTGGCGCCGGTGGGGATCGAACCCACCATCTCCCGCTTATATATATATATATAATGTGTGAGTGTCTGTTCGCTCAAAAAGAAATCGGGACCAAAATACTTTGTATGATGATTATTCACCAGCAGAATTCGGCAACCAAAACTCATGTTTTTAGGAAACATTCGCGCGAAAAAAAAATAGTAAGGTTACATTTTTACGTTATTAGCCTTTCAGATACACCTATAATAAGTAATGGATAGCGAAATTAAATGAAACCACTTCCAAGGCCATACTATAATCTTTGTCGAGGAAAATGAAAAAAAAAAAAAAAAAAAAGCCGTGGCATATATATATATATATATATATATATATATATATATATATATATATATATATATAGATTTATCTAAATAGGAATGTATTTTTATAAAAAAAAAAAGGTAAAAAAAAAATTATTAGATTAGAAACATTTAGTATCAAATATTAGGAAATTACAAAACATAAGAACTTAAGACATTTAAACATCCGCAGAGTGATAAAACGGCAGTGAAACAGATTACTATTTACCTACAGCAAAGCATTATTATATTCAAATTTTAACAGCCTTTTTTCCATCTTTGTAAAAATTCATTGTTCTCTGTAACTTTATCTCTTTTTTTTTCAATTTATAATGAAGTGCTTCTACCCTTTATGAGGATAGAAATAAAGGAGGACAAAGAGAGGTGTTTGATTTGCCGAGAACCCTTCCAGTTCCATGGAAATCGCTTTGAGTTTTATAATGGAAGTTCGCTGAACTGGGGATGAATAGTCTGCTTCATCCTCAAATACAATCATCGGAGGATTCGTCTGGTATTACACAAAGGAATTAAGGATTCCAATATTTTTCTTCAAACATCATAAGAATTTTTTGTTCTTAAAACAAAACACAATATTTTGTATATTTTACAGTAGATTTTGGATTTTATGGTGAATAATTTTCTTCACGTCGAGCTGCTTAACTTTTTCGATAATGCTGCCTTAATCGTCGCCTTCCGGAGGAATGTACTCAATTATGAAAATAACTCAAAGATATAGAAAATAAACAGTTATTTAAGTATTTACCACCTTTTTCTCGCCAGGAAACGGTTGATTCGTTATATTTCTTAGGAAAATAGTGATGGGTTGCTATTAGCAGATCTGTTCTGTTTTAAGCAGTTAATCGTCATTAGCGTTAGCATGTTACTGCTAACGACTTGAAATAACAGATACTGTTATTAGCAGTTTAGGAGCCACTGGCAAAGCTATATCGATTCTCTTTCAATGTGCCAACAACCTGGTCCTCCGAGCTACCAAGCTGCTAATCCAACGCTCGTTGGATCGTCTCAAACGCGACAGAAAGAAATTAATAGAATACACATACCGGAACACAAAAATGAACAAAATACAATAAACAAAAAATGAATATAGCACGATGATAATAAAATGAATTAGAAGAGAATAAAGCAGTAACTGTGTACGTTTAATAATTTTAAAAAAATAGTAATACTTTTGAGATATCATAAATTTTTAAAAAAATGAAAAGAACAATAAAACGATAAAATCTTTATCTAATACAGAAAAAAAGTATCGATAAACTTTAGGTTTCTAAAAATCAATTATAGCACAAGTTGGTTAAAAAAATGAATATGGATAAAACGATCTACACAATTTTTTTAAAAAAAAAATCACTAATTATACGTTATTTTCATTTTAATTGATGAATATGGTGCTCGTATAACCTAAGAAATTTATGTATATAAATAAATTTAAGAAATCGGAATGTAGTAACCAGCATTTTCAGTTAATATCATGCCTTAGTACATTCTAGTATCTTATGAAATTGGTTGATAAGAATTAGCAGTTAGCAGTTGTATCTGTTATTTCTAACCGCTAATCACTATTAGCATAAGTAGTTTGAACAGTTAAAGGAAAATAGCAATATTGCACATCACTGATGGAAAACTACCTATCGTCGAGAGAACGAAAGAACATCAGGCAATGAGCATTTGAAGAAGGATGCCACGTAAAATAAACATTAATAGTTTTGCTCTTTTCTATTTGCAATGAATCAATTATCAAGTTTTTATTTATTTATTTCAATTTTAACGTTCGTTATTATTAACTAAGAATTGTAGGACGAGTTATATATAGGTTATCACACTTTTCTAGCCAGGATAGGGCTGGTGCCTTTTCTTTTTTCTAAAGAAAATCCACCACCCCATAGTGGGAATCGAACCCACGGCCCTTGGCTCAGAGTGTTAAGTGATCACGCCTGAGCACTCACGGCCACCGGCCTTTTTTTTATTTAATTTAGTTCTGGATCGGCCCAAACAATTATAATTTTTGGACCATTAGTTATTGGTCCGATTGCGTTTATTTTTACAACACAGTTTTCTCATTATATTAACAGCTCTTAATGCTCCTTAAGAGTTGCGAAAAGCTACAAAACATGCCTCTCTCTTTAGCTCTGGCACAAAAATGGATCGGTTTTAATGGAATTTGCCACATTAATACTTCGTGTAATCTGAAAGGTCAATTTCGTTAGCCAGCAGAACCAGTCCACCGGAAAGTGTTTTATGGGCGAGATTCGCGCAAAGATAATCGTAAAAATTTCGGTTTTGCGTTACTATGCTTTCAGGTACTAATTAGTAAGTACACGTAGGGAATTTAATGAAACAATTTCCAAGGCCATCATTATACCCATTTTTGAGGATATCAGTATAGTTTTATTAGTCTTTTCAGGTATATTTCCAAGGCCATCTTTATACCCATTTTTGAGGATATCAGTATAGTTTTATTAGTCTTTTCTGGTATATTTCCAAGGCCATCTTTATACCCATTTTTGAGGATATCAGTATAGTTTTATTAGTCTTTTCAGGTATATTTCCAAGGCCATCTTTATACCCATTTTTGAGGATATCAGTATAGTTTTATTAGTCTTTTCTGGTATATTTCCAAGGCCATCATTATACCCATTTTTGAGGATATCAGTATAGTTTTATTAGTCTTTTCTGGTATATTTCCAAGGCCATCATTATACCCATTTTTGAGGATATCAGTATAGTTTTATTAGTCTTTTCAGGTATATTTCCAAGGCCATCTTTATACCCATTTTTGAGGATATCAGTATAGTTTTATTAGTCTTTTCTGGTATATTTCCAAGGCCATCTTTATACCCATTTTTGAGGATATCAGTATAGTTTTATTAGTCTTTTCAGGTATATTTCCAAGGCCATCTTTATACCCATTTTTGAGGATATCAGTATAGTTTTATTAGTCTTTTCTGGTATATTTCCAAGGCCATCATTATACCCATTTTTGAGGATATCAGTATAGTTTTATTAGTCTTTTCTGGTATATTTCCAAGGCCATCATTATACCCATTTTTGAGGATATCAGTATAGTTTTATTAGTCTTTTCAGGTATATTTCCAAGGCCATCTTTATACCCATTTTTGAGGATATCAGTATAGTTTTATTAGTCTTTTCTGGTATATTTCCAAGGCCATCTTTATACCCATTTTTGAGGATATCAGTATAGTTTTATTAGTCTTTTCAGGTATATTTCCAAGGCCATCTTTATACCCATTTTTGAGGATATCAGTATAGTTTTATTAGTCTTTTCTGGTATATATCGACACACGTATGAGTATGAATCATTTATATTTTCTAATTAATGGAATAAAAACTATTATTACAGGACTCGCCCGATATGCACGTGACCTGGATATAAAACCCTCTATACTAAGAGGGTTCTAAAAATGAATTTAAAAGCAGCAACGGGTATAATACAATAATACCTTTAGAACCCTCCAAGTAGGTCGCCTTACTTATATCTTTTGTAGCTTGCCTTTGAGAAAGTTTTAAACCTTCCGACCCTTTTAAAAATAGAGACACTTTTACCTGTTTTAGGGGAAGTATTACTACGTCAAGGGAATATTAATGAGAAGAAATGTTTGTCCCCTATATATATTTTCAATGTAATGTAAAATCATTTCAATACTATGTAAACACATTTTACATATACTGTCATCAAATTTTAATTACACACTGTCCTTGAAATGTACTATAAGCCTCAAAATGTACTAATGTTCGAGTCGAATAATATTAGTGAGAAACATTCACTAATATTACTGTTTTTCACTAATTTTGCTTTTCGCACCTGAAGATGGTACATATGAGTTGAAAGGCCTAGAGCAAAATAAAGAAATTGTGTGCAAAGACGAATATATATATATATATATATATATATATATATATATATATATTTTCTTTTTTTTTTATTTGTTTCCTCCTTACAGTAACCCTGCAAGAAGGGAGTTTATTTTTGTCTGCAGGTCTCATGCAATAAACAGCATATTGCATTTGTATGTTAACATATTTTGTTTTTTTAAACATATTGTTAGTTTTAGTTAAGATTTAAAAGTTTACAAATTAAAAACTATACAAAATACAAGATGGAGAAAATTAACAAAAGAACAGAATATAAAAATGAAGTTAAACAAAAACTTGACTAGTAAAGAATAAATGAGTAATCAACAGGACATAAAATTAGAACAAATTAAATTTTAGTACTACCACATGAAATGATTAATACCACAGTTTATTTGTAATAGGGATTCAATCTTCCCATTGCCATGTAAAGTTGCTCAGCAAATTCTCTTAATGCCTTATTATGGCACATAAACTGAGTTTGTTCTGGTGATGGCCAGACTCGGTTTTGTTTCATAATTGTCGTTTGTAATTTTGTCCGTTCCCGTATTAGTAGTCGGCAGTCGTATACTAAGTGTTGGTAAATTTGTTCCGTAAGAAAGTCGCATGGACAAGTGTTTCTGTTTGTGATTTTGAAACGGTGTAAGTATGAGTTTTTTGATCCATGTCCTGTGACAAGTTGTGTTGTGTAAAAATGTGTCATAGTTTGTTTTTTTGTTAAATATGTTTGAATTTGCGGTATGAATAGCTTTAAGTGTGTCCCTTTCTTAGTATTTGTCCAGCGGTTTTCCCAAGTTTGTATAGTCTTAGTTTGTAACATATATTTTAAGTGTTTTTTCGATATCTTTTCATAACAAACTGGTAACTGGGGACTTTTTGCGGCAGCTTTAGCCGCTTTATCAGCTAATTCGTTCCCCATATATATATATATATATATATATATATATATATATATATATATATATATATATATATATATATATATATATATATATATATATATATATATATATATATAAATACATACATATATATATTTACATATCTATAGCACAAAGAAAAGGGAAAACTGTGTTATTTCCCTTTTCATAGATATACTTAAGAGGCTTCCCTCTCTCCACCATTGTGAGGTTTCTTTCACCGGACCTCTCATCTCATTTTTCTATTTTATGAATTTCTCATCGAACATAAAAGTATTCTAATACAAAACTCTTTATTACATAAATACATCATACTGTCAGTACCGAATTCCCACCCCTAACTGTTCATCCTCGAATTTTCTATTAAGGTTCATACAAAGATATTTTACATCAATGCAATTTTTATTTGTGGAAAAACATTAGAAAGGCAATTTCTGATGAACGAGTGGAGTTAATGCATGTAGGAGCGTGCATGTCAAGGATGTAATTATATTTTCTGATGATGCTTAACATCGTCTTGATCCTGGCTAACGTTTCCTCGAACGTCGAGCCCTATTATATCGTCGTCCTATTATATAGGACTATTATATCGTCGAAAAAGCATGCCACTCCATCAACCCCTTGCAACATGGTGTCCATAAATCTCTGCCAAAGTGACGGAGCAACCTAAACTCCAAACATAAGCCTATTCACTTTATATAGACCTTTATGCGTGCTTAGAGTTTGCAACCTGCTACTTTCCTCGTCCATCCTCATATGTAAATAGGCATTGCTGATATCTAATGTGCAAAAGAACCGTCCCCCAGTCATTTTCACAAAAATATCTTCAATTCTAGGTATCGGATATTTTTCGTCCATGATAAATTTATTAAGGGTAACCTTAAAATCAGCACAGATTCTGATATTTTCATTTGACTTCACAACGGGTACAATAGGAGTGCCCCAAGCCGAGCATATTCACAAGACATATCAATGTATATACAAATATATATAAAACTATTAATGTAATGCCAGGAGCAGGGTTCTTCATTCTTAGAGAAAATTCAAAAGTTTCTTATCAAGCAATAAGCCAACAAATATATACAGAAAAATACATCAATAAGAACAACAATCTATACATACAATTATATTAATCAATAATGACTATACCAAATAACAAAGAAACATTCAAGACAGTGTGTACGACAACATTACTATTTGTACTGATTCCCTAAGTTCTTTGCTCTCCATGCGAAACATTTACAGTACACATCCCATTATCAACAACATATTCTCACAAATACACAGACTACAGACGCATACTTACGAACTCCAGACAACGCAATGATGTAAATATTTCCTACGACTTACGGGACTTACTGACAGAAGGTAGCCCACACATAGCTTCACTACTTAAATATTTAAAAAACACACACTTATACACCAAAATTTAACTTATTCAACTTTTTAACTGATATTGATACTTTTAGCGCGGTTCCTCCCTCCCCCATAGGGAGGAACCCCGCTTATAAGGTTGATACAATGAAACAATCCGGAAGTGCCGACAAGAAAATTTCGCGTTTCAGAACCCCTAGAGACCGAAAATAACGGTGGTTCAAATTTGTATATATATATATATATATGTATATATTTATATATATATATATATATATATATATATATATATATATATATATTTGTCTGTTCGCTCTCTAGCTCGAAGACGAATGGTCCGATTTTGATGAAATTTGGTACAAAAATCAGTCGTCCAATATGAAAGGTCAAGTTCGTTAACCAGCAAAATCCGCCCACTGGAAGATGGAGTTTGGGGCGAAATTCGCGCAGAAAAAATCGTAACGCTTACGTTTTTGAGTTCATAAGCTTGTAAGTACTCTTTTTATAGGCTTCTTGGGCTAGAAAAACGAATGAAACCATTTTCAAGGCGATAGCTTTAACCGTTTTCGAGAAAATTGGAAAAATAGTTTTTGAATACCGTTTTTGGTTTGGGTACTTAGAATCATGGGATTCAGTTGAAACATTTTCTGCATGTTCTACTTTCATTAAAACTAATATGTTGAAATTTTGGTTACGTTTGGAGTTAAGGAAGGGTTAGAATAAAATATTTTATTAACAGACATGAAAAGTTTTGGTAACTTTGTATATTTTCCTTAATATCTCGAAAAAGGTTAAGAATTTGGTAAACGAAAGAATACCATTAGAAAGCTTACTAAATGCTCTACAAAAAAGGTTCTGATGAAAGTTTTGATTAGGCGATGTCAATCGGAGAAATAAGTGCTTAAAACATTAAAGTAATTGATTTTGCTTATTCGAACTGTTCCTTTTGTCTGTTTTTATTCCTTGTTATTTTTTAATTGCTTATAGTTGTATAATGTATTTTACAATAAAACAGATTAGGCAAAATAAGAAAAACAATTCATTGTTAGAAATATAGCTTGCCAAGAGAAAAAGATTCGTTGACGTCTTTTGAATATTTTCAATTGCCTTTATGCTGTTGGTTTTTTTATTTTATTTTTTAATTGATTTTATCTGTAGAATTATTACTATAGTAAAAGAACACAGGAATGTGTGAAAATATTTGATATTTTCCAATTCATTGAAACGTATGAAATGAAGTATCGGTAGAAGAGGATTCTAGGGTCTTGCGGACCTGACCCCAGGTATAGCCAGCCATAAAACCCTTTGAAAAAAGGCCGAGGAAAATATTATCTGTTTCTATTCTATGCTTTTCAAATGAGAATAGGGATATGAACAGGAACCGGGGTCTCCCGTGGTCTAATGGCTAGCGCCTTGGATTCATAAGCGGGAGTGGTGGGTTCGATTCCCAACCTCCGGCAGGAATTTTATCATCCCACGGCTCGCTGGTGAAATTCCTCGCTACACCCTGGATGTCGGTGCTAATGACCTAGATGTAGATGTGCCGTAAAAAAAAAAAAAAAAAAAAAAAAAAAAAAAAAAAAAAAAAAAAAAAAAAAAAAAAAAAAAACTGGGACCGCGCTAAGATGACGCAGTTCCTGCGAGTTGGACTTTTTATCCTATTTTTAGTTTTTTGTTAACAGTTCCTCACGTTACATCTCTTTGTATTAATTAATAATGTTTTATTTTATCTAATTAAATATATTTTTTAAATCCATTTATTTTTCCTTTTCATGTTGTATTTGTTCATTTATTAATTTGCATTTCAATTATTTTGTTTGTTTGTTTTTTGTCTCTGTCACAGTTCTTCTTTTTCTCCTTACTATATTTTCTTTCTTTCTTTCTTTATTTATTTATTTTTTGCTACTTAACATTGACATCTATCGAGTTTTTCGCCTACGTCACGGAACTCTATAAATTAAATATATATAAAAAAAAAAAATAACAAAGAATGTCAAGAATACTAAGAGAATGAGAATCCCGCCATCTAAGGCCGGCCACACACTATGAGGTAGACCGGACAGGTATACCCGTGAGGTGCACCTGTCCGGTCTACCTATGACCCACACTGTTGAGGTGTACCGGACAGGTTTGTCAGTTTTCAACATGGATCCTCCAGGAGATGATCTACTTTATCTCTCTCTATTTGCAGTAATATTTGAGACACGTAAAAACAAACGAAAAAAACGCAA
Source organism: Gonocerus acuteangulatus (assembly GCA_946811695.1). Classification (NCBI taxonomy): domain Eukaryota; kingdom Metazoa; phylum Arthropoda; class Insecta; order Hemiptera; family Coreidae; genus Gonocerus; species Gonocerus acuteangulatus. Next base: position 31,469,942 of record OX328123.1, read on the forward strand.
ACAATATCGTAAGGAATGGTTGCAGAGAAGAAATAAATTCACCCATATCAATCTGCTGAACGAATTAAGAGATGAACCAACAGATTATCGCAATTATCTGCGCATGACCGAATCAGTTTACATAGAGTTATTGTCACTTGTATCTCCTTTTAATAAGAAGAAATATACACAAATGAGGGCCGCTATATCTCCACACGAAAAACTAACAGCTACTTTGAGAATCTTGAGGTGTCAATTTTCCTCTACTCCTTTCGAATATTAGATCGAAAACAATTAATTTTACTTTTAGCCATACTCTCGTTTGCATTTGGATATATTTTCTGCAATTTGTATACTAATTTTCGATATGCAGCATCCCTTTTATTTCTATTGTGAAAATCATCGTCTTTTATTTTCCATAAACATGGTTCATTTTTATAAATTTCGATGATATTACTAAGAACTTCGTTAATTTTATGAGACATTTTACACTTTAAACTGATTCCATAAATAAATAAATAAAAAGGCCACAACGGTAAAACAAATCAACACAAATCAGAGTTGCAGAAAATTGAGACCTCATCAGGTACACCTGACAACCCCCACACACACATCAGGTCTACTCGCCTGTCAGGTGGAAATAATCGAATTTTCATCAGGCGTGAGGTCGCCGGAAAGGGTAGAGTGGGGGTAGTAAAGTTCCGCCACAGACTATGAGGTAGACCGGACGGGTGAACCTGTCCGGTCTACCTCATAGTGTGTGGCGGCCCTAAGTGCGTTTTCATATCGCATTCATCCTTATCGTGATTGCGCAAGTTTGAAATTGATATCATTAATATTGTGTGAAAAATTCAAACACCGACTCTGATAAAATCTTGACGAAAAGTAAGATTTTAGGCACCACGATGCGTAGAACATTTACTCTACTCATTCGGGCTCTTTTTCCCCCGGGTGGAAAGCTCTATTAGAAACAATATCAATATATTCCCCCGTTTATGTATCTATATTATTGACATATTCTTTTTACTGCTAAATACGATTTAAAAAAAAGAAAAAAAAAAGAGAGAGAGTTTGTCTCTTTCCTATTCCTAGTGACATTTATAAAGAAATAGAAAGAGTTCTTGGTTGTTTTGATCTTTCGTGAAAAATGTATCTTGCATAAAACCAATATTTTAGGTCTCAAAAACATGCACGAAACTGACAGTAGGAAAGTTACAAGCGGTAATTACTCTATCTTCCTTCTCCCTGTTCTTAAAGAAGGCTCTACAAGTCAATACGAAACTAGAATACTCATTTCACTCCTCAATGCATTTAAAAATGAAAGTTTTAGAGGTAAAATGACTTGAAAAACTAACATTTTTTTCACTAAAACGGATCTACTGTTAACGCTAATGATCTATATGTTATTTCTTGTGCATTGGTCTATTGGTAACCAATGCAACTGAATGAACGCAAATTCCAAAGAGAAAGCCTGGAGTAGAAAATTCATTACATTAATATTCATTTTAAACTAAATCGTCCTTGTAATTGAAGGATCAATTCGTGATCCCTCCATGACTATAAATAGGCCCAATTAGTTTTTCAGATCTAGATAATACCTCCACAGAGGACTTCAGTAATTACAATTAAAGCTTCAAAGGTTCTTCCCAATCCTGATTAAAATGGTAAAGTGTAAAGTGGTTGGAATCAATTTTTAATCTCCGAAATGAAGTTAGAGATGTTAAGGTGCATTTTCTTTTAATTATTGCATTTGTTTCCTGATTCATTTAATTTTCTATTGTTTTTAGCTTCCTGGATCTGAAGTTATTGTATTTTACCTAGATGTGCATCCCCCGCCGTTCTTGCCTTTTAGTAGTCTGTTCAACTATGTTTGATATACTCTCCACAGAATTTCTGTTTATATATATACTTACATGTACTTATAAACTGCCTCAATCCCGACCACATCAGACAAACACTCAAGATGCCTAAGGCTTTACAAGATGTTTTAGAAAACGTCGTCAAACGCACTGACCCAGTATGATAGGAGTAGAATAATTAAACTAATAAATATATAATTCTTTAAGTACATGAATTTCAACAAAATTGATAAGGAACATTTTCCATTTATTAAAAACATCCTGCTTAAAACCAATAGCCCTCCAATAAACAACTAATATCTGCCTACCTTTCATTATTACCTTACTTTTAAAACACCTCACTCCACACTCCTGTCATCTTTGACCACCTTATTGCGTGATGCCCCCCCCCCCTCCTGCTCTTGTTCTCAAACTTACCACGATCCAGCAAATTCAAAAATGATTGCACATCTGAGAGACATACCTAGTTCTCCTCCTTCGCTTGGGTAAACCTATTATTATCCTTTACTTATTTATTTTATTTCAATTCATACGATACCCCTTTAAGTTTTAAATCTGTATTAATCTAGCTTTAATCTAGCTATAACAAACATTTACCATGTGTATCATTCATGCTCGTCTATGCATAATATTTGAGCACTTTCCGAAGTAAAGGAGCTATGTGTGTGTGTGTGTGTGTGTGTGTGGGTGTGTCCGTTAACATGATAGACGCCTGAGTTCTTGTTTTTTTCGGCACGAAACTTGATCTATAGAATCCCCCTACCAAACAATTTAACGAGTTTGTTAAACAGCAAAAGCGGTCATTCTGGAGGGGGTGGTGTTTACTCCTCCCAAAGTGGTTATTTGGACTTACCGGCCATAATTGTTGTTGTATTGCAAGGAAACTCGTTAATTTTTGTGGAAATATTAATAGAAAAAATGTGCTGTAAAAATAAACTAAATTGTTTCATGAAGAGGGGGTTTACGCCGGGCCTCTGTCTGTAGTTTATAAAGTGTGAAAATCACAAACTAGATAGGTAATCGAAATCAGCACGTTCGAAAAATTTTCAGTTTTGGCACCACTGTATCCCGACGTGATAACGATATCCGGAAGTCTAGATCATCATCGTAATTTACATATACCTGTAACGCAAAACCGTAAGAGCAATTTTCGCCAAAGAGGAGTATTAAATGTCAACATCTCTTATCAGCTCTTCCAGATGGTAGCGTCATAAGAGAGCTTTTTGCCTTTTAGAATCATAGGTTCCTGGAGGGGGAGAGATAACACAATGAAAGTATTCTCTGATGGAATATTTTCCATCAAACTGCAGCAAGAATATAGTCCTGGAGATGTAATGGAAGAGTGGATTTAGAGAATTGAAACAGTTTTATGAACGGCTGCAGATACCGTAACGATCCCCATTCATCCTCAGCTCAACTGGATTCAAATGAATAGAAGTCTTTTTATTACATTTCCCTTTCAATGTCACACTTTCTTTTTAAAAGTTTTTAACTTTTTCCATATTCAACTTGATGATTCCCTTTCGTTAAATAGTAAATGCAATTAAAAATATTATTATAAAATAGTATTTTTTATTAATGAAATAATTAAGTAGTGGGGGAAATATTAATAAGTAGAAACAAATTGTAAAGCAAAACATAAAAATGGTTACTATATCAATTTTACAGTGTTCATGCATAAGGAGGAGAACAACCATCGGGCAACCGAGAAGTCGCTGAGGCTCGACGGTGACCACCAAGACCTCCCCAGGATCCCGTCGTACTTCACCTACATTCTAAGGCGGACAAAGAAAAACATATCCTCCGGACTGGACGGTGTACCCAACGTGATGCTCCCTTGGAAAGCGAAGGCCTACCTACTGAATATCATCAACGCAGCCTACCGCACTGTACACTTCCCCGAGGCATGGAAGCACGCCGTGGTGGCCCCTCTTCTCAACCCCAAGAAGCCAGGAGACAAGCCCAAGCACTGCCGGCTAATCAGCCTGCTGAGCCACTTGAGTAAGATCTTCGATAAGTTTATACTTGCTCATGTCTTGAAGGACTGCACGGAGGCAAAACGCAAACGTCATCCCTCCGGAACAGACTGGCTTTCGGCCCGGGCTCTCCTGTGTTAACCACGTCGCCAAGCTCCGGAACACCGTATCAGGCGTTGAACTGCATATCCCATCAGCTGCTTCAGTATCAATTTCAATGCTACTAATTGTCAGGATTGGCGGTAATCAGGCAGTAAACCGTCAACGTGTGGAGTTTCCCCAAGGAGCGTGTTGGATCCAGTGCAGTTCATGATTTACACCGCCCACATCTTGTGGGTGAAGCTCGCTCTGCACGACATTCTTGCAGCTTCAACGCCAGAGTCGCTCTTAGAAAGGCCCAGTCTACCTGTGAAATTATAGGAGAAGCACTTGGAGATGTAGAAGTAGACGTCAACCCGTCGAAGACAGATGCCGTGGTATGTTCCTTACAGGGAAGCAATGGAAGCTGACCCCGAGGAGCCATCGCACTTCGAGGTCAGGGGTCAGCGGATCAAGCTGTACACTAAAATAAATTACCTGGGAGTGCACTCCCCATACTCCGGCACACACTGGTGCCGAGAGGGAAAAAACCTCCAAAACCGAAGGTTTTCAATCGCGTTTGAACTAGAATTTTTTGATAGGTACCCAATTAATTAATTAATTAATTAAAATTATTATTTTATTATTTCATACATGTAATAGGGCCTTACAAACATTTGCCGAATACATTTATATGAAAATAAGATATTGAAGAAATCGTAATCGATTTCTTTCAAAGTGGATATTTTTTTTTATTATAATCTTTGTGTTCTATATTTAGAATATAATCATCTACAACGCAGATGTCGAAAAGCAAAATAAACTCCCTTCCTTAAGGGTTACTTAGGGAAATAAATGAATGTCTATATATATATATATATATGTATAAACATTAATGAAAATATCCTAATTCTGATTCTGATATTTATAGGGTGACCCGGTATAATGGGGTCAGGAAAGGCCAGGAGGTTCAGGTCAGATCGTTAGGTTATGCTAATCCATTTAATAACTCCATTTACGGTTATGTGAACTCTTCACAGAGCATATTTTTTATTAATGTGCCCATACAATGCATAATGTTTTATCTGAATTGAGTCAGTCAGACTATTTGAGGGATTTGAAATTTCCTTTTGTTGAAACTGACTTCCTTCCGTTCTATATCTCATAGGTTGCCCTTCAGTTGTAGGTTAGATAGCAAAAACATCATAGTCATGCAATGCAAATCCAAGAATAAATACAGTCGAGAAAAAAAAAAAAAAAATGAAAACAGTTCTGCATTAAGTACGAATCGCACATACTCGATTAACACACGAATACTTACCTAAATGGTAAGTAGACGGACCAAAATGTGACATACATATATAACTGCCAACATACATTCAAAGATTTACTCACAAGGGCTCAACGACAATGTTAGTCAGTATGTGAGGCAATGACTTTCAAAATGGCTAAAACCCCTGTTTTCATTAAAATACTTTTTCTTCTTAAAAATGTTATTTTGTTCCCTTATTTACCTGAAAAAATCATGTCATTCAAAGGATTCTGAATCTCATTAAAATCAAGTGTAGAAATGTAGATTCTCTTTCAAAAGGGGATAAAGCCCTTAGTTCCCTTATTCGACGTGTACACTTAGTTATTGTTTTTAGTGAATATTATTATTTTTTGTATAGATGAATTATTTGTATGGTTTAGCACTAAATATATTGGAATCAATCATGTATTGAATTATTAGGGAGGTTTAATAAACTACCAATTTGTTTTTTATTAAACTTTTTTATTTATTCGAAATATTAGTAGACATTTCATCTACTTATATTCTGAACGAATGACTCAAAAATGGATACAATAACTGAAATTGTAAGTTATAAAAATTTAAATAAAACTTAACTATGTTTCCAACATTGGGTTACATTTTAGTGTATATGTGAAGTAGTTAGTAATCTTAGGGCAAATGGGTGTTACAAAGCTGAGGGCATTTATTATAGATTAAAAAATCTGTAAACTGATCATATTTGTTTTATTATTTAATTTATTTTTGTTTTTCTTTTGTGTGAAATTACACTTATCTTAAGATGTAACTATGTATTTCTTTAGCTTAATTTGAATTCAGTAGAAGCCTCATTTTATTATTATTTATTATATATAAAAATATTTTGTTTTGTTTTCTGTAAATTCTATATTTGTCATTATGAAATAAGGCTGCAACCCTTGCATATAAGTTGTAAAACTTGAGCAATAAAAAATATTATTATTTTCTTTATTTATTAATTATAGGTGCTCCGACTGCCAGGGTCATTAGCTCCTAAATATTATTATTGTTATTTTTTTTTTCGTTTTTAACGGCGCATCAACTATTTGGCTATTAGCGCCGGGCTATCTAGAGGTTGCCACCCTTTTATAATGCCAACAGCACGTGGTCGGTCACCCATTCAGGTACTGACCACCTAATATTATTTGTAATATTAATAATAACAATAATATTTACATTATTATTAATTTACATTATTATTTTTAGTAATCCTATGGAATAATGGTTTCTACGGCAGGTGTCGATCTCTTTGTAATGATTTCTTAATCAAAATCTACCAAATGCTATATCTTACTTTGGAGTATTGTTGTTACATTATGATAAAAGTGTTCCAGACTACTATAACCGGCTATGCATGTTTTTGTTGCTTTAGGTCATTCTGATATAATTCATGTCCTCGCCGAGCAAAAACTACACAAACACCACCCGAATTAATAAGAAGTGTATTTACATTGATACTCCTAGGAGAATTACATTGCTGAGTTGTATTTCAAGGCCTCGGCAAATAACCCACATCCTCCAGTTGGGAAAGTAATTCAGTTGGAAGAAGTCTATACACACCCAATCCTAAGGGAAAGAACCTTTCAGGGTCTGCTTAGATCAAAGGCTTCCACGCTTCGCCTAATTAGATAAAACGAAAAGGACATTAGCTAAGCCATCCAACAATCCTCTAGAAACTATACAAACGAGAAGCTACATAATATTAATTAATTTTACGTGCTAAATCAAAAAGCATTTTAAAGTTGTAATTTGACCCTAGAAAAAGAGATTAACTGAAAAATGTCCGCCTCTCAGAAGCTCCACAATCTCAGCAGATGGCCTCAGCTTCCTAATAAAATGTTTTATTCCTTATAACTGACACAATTAAAGAACCTTCTCAATCATTATAGCTGCAAAATAATTAATCTATCTATCCCCACTGTTACGACCATGTTGCTCTTTTCAGTACTTATTCCTTATTAGATTCGAACAGCTCATTTCGTTATCCGTTTGATCCGCAGAAACTAGCGTCTTCTCATGCCTATTGTCTTTTGGGAAGTTTGGAACAGTAACAGTTAATCCCCCGATCGTCATTCCTTGATAAAAACATGAAACGCTGCCCGAACAAGCATACATCATATTCAAGAATATACCTATACAAATACGAAAGAGTCAAAGGAGTATAGAAAAAAATTAAAATACGATGGTTTTAAAATGTCGAAGGTTTTTCCTATTTGGAATGTGAGCAAAATTCTACTTCTGGTCAAATTTGAAATCCACCTGAATAAAATCCATCCCTAAATCACAGAACAAGCAGTTTTGCCAAATGATTTCTTTTCATTAAAAAGTTTGACACAGTAACGTTACTCTTCTCGAGCCATATAATACATGATGTTAACCATTCAAGAAACAAAACAATGCTATTTTACTCGGTACCCTAAGAGAATAACCTTTGAACCCAACGTTGCCCAAAATCACACCCCTGACCCTATATCATCCCCAGCCAAACCTAACTACACCACTCTTAGCTGCTGAAAGAAGCGAATTGTGTGTAGGTGGGGAAGGGTTGGAAGATGTTCCAATGGTTAGCACCTATAAAATGCCACCTAAGGAAAATTGCATCGTCTCCTGCGTGGCGACTATAACATCAAGCACCTTCAATGTGCAATAAGTCCGCTCTCATAAAATTCTTACTTCACTCTATATTTCCACTTTTATAGCGCTAAGGATTGCAAGAAGTTTTTAGAGCGGTAAATTTTGAGATGAAGTATTAAGAATAAACGGCCTAGTTCGTAGATCTGTATTGCGAAACAGTATAGTACTCATTCCCATAAGGCTCTAAATTCCGAACATTCTTCAAGATATATACATATATATATATATATATATATATATATATATATATATATATATATATGCATCCAGGAGACTACTAAAACAAACGTTCGATTACGGATAACCCTGTGTCTGTGTGTATACACACACACACACACACACACATATATATATATATATATATATATATATATATGTATATATATATATATATATATATATATATATATATATATATGTATATATACCAATAAATAAAATTTATAGAGCTAAGTAAATTTTAAAGGGGTTAATTTTCAGTGTGTAGTAGGTAGGACCGATGAAAATATGGAAGATCATGCAATTAAATAATGTAGTGCTTTAGCATTGAATAACATATTTTATAGCTAAAAGTTATTTTTTATGATTGTCAGATTTTTGGACCAATAATCCCTGTTGATATGTTGTTTTTACACGGATCATCTTTAATCGGATTTTCTATTAATAGAGGAAAGCATTGTATATAAGGAGGTGATAACGATAAGAAGAGCTGTCAGCTGGAAATGGGTTGGTACATTAAAGCGACAGGGTCAACATGTTTACCACCAAGAGATGGGGTGCTTTCCAAACACCAAGTCAGGACACACAGGCTTTAGGCACTCGCTCTATCTGTATCGAATCTTCTACTCAAAATAGACACATCGAGACAAGGGAGTGTTCTGTCGACCACACTCAAAGCATGGTTTGCTTCTGTCAAAAACAGACACAAGAGAGATTGAGAATGAATTTACTCTCAGACAATGGTTCTTTAGAAAAACATGTTGGTGTGTGTGTCTGTATATGGAAAGTCAGAATCATTCATAAATATGTTAGGTGAATTTATTTATTTTTTACTAGTGCACAACCTAAAGATTACTACAGATAGAATGTTTTGTTCGGTGCACCTACAACTCGGCCATTGGTGCTGGGCTATCTATAGGTTGCCACCCTTCCTGAATATCCATGGTGCAGCAGGGAATTTTCTCAGCGGGCCCACAGATAAATATTGCTACACGCAGGACATGCGTCATTCCAACGCGTTTCCAGTCTTTCTAAGTGCATTAGGAATCTGAGAATAGAAACAGTACATGTTATTTTCGTTTATTTTTATTAAGGAACCACCGGTCCTCTAATCTGTGGGATACGTCCCAACCCGCCATTCCTTGGACAGACACATTCTCTAGTACCCTTCCGATATAGTATATTCGGAGTGCCTCATGCCAGTACCTTCTCTCGTGGTCTGTTGCGATCCTCTTCCCCTGGCGTTACGAAGTTGTCCCTTTGTGCAGTTTTACGCACGTTTTCAGCTTTTAATCTTCAGGTTGTCCTCTCGACGACTGGTGAGATTTTCCCATACTTCCTTCAATCTTGTTTTTTTCTGAGCTCGCCAGAGCATACTTTTTTTTCTATTTCTTTATTCAACAAACAGTTAATGTTTTGTCTGAATCATTCGTGAAAAAAGTGAACACGTAAATTTAAAATGAAATTTCAAAGCGAAGCAAGATTTTAGGCGCCATAACAGAGAACAGACAGTAACCTAAGCGGAACTTACTTAAATTAACCCTAAAATGACACACTTCAAAAAGTCAACTTTATCTGACACACTGGGGTGTGGTACACCCCAACATATAAATTGATGTAAAATATAAATGATAAGACCTGCAATGCTTATAATGTATTTTAAAATATCTAAGTAGTCTAGGAAACAAAAATAAATAATTTCAAAATGGATTATGTTCAGATATATTTCCAAAAATCTCGCTAATGTAAAATTTAACTGTCCAACTAGCTGCAAAATAAAAAAAAAATCAATTTTCTTCCTAAATAACAACATAATTTGTATGGCTCTTAAACACAAAAAATATTAAGTAAAAGATTCATAAAACGTGTCAGAAAAGTCATTTTTTGAATTATATAGTAATAAAATAGATAGTGGTGGCCCTGAAGGAACCTCTGTCACTCACTCCACTCCAGACATCTTGCTGGCCTGTGTTCGTTGCAAATAGCTCTCTTTCATTGCAGACATGTAAATTTGTCTTTCTATCCTTTACCCTTTCACATAACGAACTCCTTTCATGTTTTTCTTGCCTCTAAAGGCCAACAATTGCTTATCACAAGAATCATTTCAAAAGGGGTATAATATTTTTCAAAATTGTTCATAAAAATTTCCCATATGTCTCTAATAGGTGTCATTTTGTCACTAGGCTTCTTCTCTTGTCTTGTCAATTTATCATCAAATCTTCCTATTCATTGGCATGACGTGTCGAAATAAAGGATGGCCTATTTTTATAAAGGAAACTCTTCTAATGAGACTTTACGGGATTTATTCTCTACTGAAATATATAACAATCCAATAAATGCCCGGATCAGTATCTCTACCTCATCAGTATCTCTACCTCATCAGTATCTTTTTTATGTCTGAACAGAATTGATCGCGTCCCGCCTTCTAAGAATTTCTACGTTTGTACACTTACTTATTTCACAGATAATATCTGGTGAAAATAAGAGGTTCCTTGTCTCCGAATGGTTGGAAATATCCTTAGCAGGGCCTTTAAGCCCAAATAAATGTCTTAATATATTATTTTGTTTTCTTCTGCCACGTCTCGTAGGCTGTCGAACAGTTACACTAACGACACACTGGGGTGTGAGATACCCAGAACACTTACTCAAACGACACATTGGGGTGTGAGATAACCCAAGACTACTTCAGATTACTACAAGTAGCAAAAAAAGACTAGCACATGGCAGATAATGATTAGAATCGATTATGTTATACATGACGGTTATTTACATGGCGGGATTTGGCTATAGAGCTACACACAGGAATTAATCAATACTTAAACATTCCTGGGGTGTGTGACACCCCAGTGTGTCGTTCTAGGGTTAAATATCGATCTCTCCGAACGAGATCGCGCTATCAAAAATTTCATGAGAGTCATATTTGTAGTAAATTTAATAGAATTATCAATAAATACTTTAAATTTACTAGGATTTCTCAACCGGTTTCGAGATAAATTCGAATATATCCCAGAATCCCGCGACAAAATCATTCTCCTCGACAATGGTTATAGATATGGCATTCGAAATGGTTTCATTAGGTTTCCCAAGACCTATTACTTGTGAAATGTATACCTGGAAGCCTATTTTTTTTTTTTTTTTTTTTTTTTTTTTTTTTTTTTTTTTTACGGCGCATCTACTTCTAGGTCATTAGCGCCGACATCCAGGGTGCAGCGAGGAATTTTCCCAGCGAGCCTTGAGATGAGAAAATTCCTGCCGGAGGTGGGAATCGAACCCACCATCTCCCGCTTATGAATCCAGCGCGCTAGCCACTAGACTACGGGAGACCCCCTGGAAGCCTATTAACACGAAAATTAAAGCCGCTATTTCTTCCTCACTAGTTTTACCCAAAACGCGCTAAGACGACGGTATCTCATGTATATATGCATATGAATTAAAAGTAATGCTATTTACATTTCAGCATAAATTCTTCATTATTGTATATTGTAGCCAACGATCCTAATAATTTCAATACTGTAACATATATTGAATTGTTGAAGGAAGAAGTTCTATATTACTGGGAAGTTTGTGTTTTGAGCTGTAGGTTTAGGGCAACAGGAACAAACTCTCCAGCCTCCAGCTCCAGGTCCTATTAGAGCTAGTTTAAGGGATGGCTCATTACAGGAAAGTCAATTCGGGGAAAACGGCAACACACTACAATCTATTTCTGCTCGGAATAAATATCTATTGTATATCTATTAAAGGCTATTTCATCGTTTTAATAAATTAGTCACTTCATCAACACTACTCGATGGGTTTTATATTAACTGAGGTCTTATAAGAAGCATGAAAACTATTGAAAATCCTATTGATTCTAACATCTAATTCCAGGTTCTGCTAAAGGGCCACGTCAAGATTGAAATCAGGTTCATGGCTGGATATTAGCAGTCCATAAGTTTCAATCTATATCTAGAAGAGCAAATTTTTTTTTTTACAATATTGCTGAATATTGAGCTTAAGTTAACCGATATAAGTACAAAGTAGTGTCATATATTTGTAATAAACAGCTTACTAAATTATTATTTTTTAAATTTAATTTTATTCCCGAGCAAACTCCACTCCTGCTGGATCGAGTCAACCTCCAGAGTGGTCTAGCGAAGGTTGTTGCTATGGCATGAAATTGACAGATATAATACACGTGGCCAAATATTGACACAGACATATGTAGGGCTTCTTCTACGGAAATAGTGTTATAAGTACAACTGAACGCTCATTGCACCACTTTTTGACTTATTTTTGGAAAAATATGAACATATCTATGTATTTTATTTTTTACTAACACAGACCCGGTGTTGTGTAAATATAACGGACGAGTGTAGCCTTAGTAATGGCTCAGATGATTACACAACACCATTTCCACGGATTATGGATTCTTAAATGGTCGATGTTGGCTATTGATAAGAGAGAGGACTATCATGGCTGAAGTTCCGCTTCACTGGGTACAGTCCTCCCACGCAGAGGGCGGGGCCGCAAAAATATCTTGGGCCATAGGAACATCTATTTTCCAAACACCGGTTGCGTTTTCAGTTATAGTGGATTACATAGTAAATATTTTATTGTCACTGGACCAAAAAGTCAAATTTTGAAAATGAACGTCTTTTGGAGCAATTTAAAACTGAGTCAGTCTCCCTTATGAAAAGTCACCTTCTTACACATCAGATCTTCAGAAAGACATATTCAGATCTTCAGAAACACAGGTAAATGCTACTCTCCTTTTCTTGTACAAACGAGTGCTTGGCTATCAGAACTATCGCAGTCTGTGTCCATTGAGGATGGAGTTTTGAAATTTTAAAGTGTCCTTAAACAAGTCGACACTGATTTGGTAACACGGAAGTGAACCACCATTTTGGGGGTTTTCGGGTATACTGAATCCGAATTTGACATTAGTTTTTTTTCCTATACGTCAAGTTTTTAAAATATAGGGCTTTTAAGTTGTTTTTTATAATACTGAATCTTAAAATTTGCTCTGTCTACAGACATTTTTTTGGCGTTCTGGTTTCTATAATTTTTAATGGTATTGGGGGTGGAGAATACGAATATTTTTTTTATTTTTATTAATATATATCTTTATTTGTAAATTATACAATACATACAGTATTTTTTATAATTCTTTTGTATATGTATAATGTCATGATTGATTTATAGGGAAAAAAGCCCATTGGCCAAAACCTATTAGCGTGAAGTGTTAACAGATTGCTACTTGTTTAAGTGAAACTATTTACAATATTTACATTATAATATTTACATTCTACAATTGATCTCTTGGCCATTTGCGCTTAAGGCGACGGAGAGGGTTACCGGGAATGGTGGATGAGGATAACTTATTGATTAGGGGATTGTAGTGACCAGGCAAACGGGAGTGGAAGTTCAGGTATCGGGTTTGGGACAAGGTTTGGACAAAGGGGATTTCTAGGTCATTGTGGATAGTGAGGTTGGAGACATAGAAGGGAGCATTAACTATTTTTCGGAGTATTTTGGATTGGAGGGATTGGATTCTGAGGATATTGGATCGCTTGGCACACCCCCAAACTTCCAAGCCATACGTCCAGGAGGGTTGGAGTATTGCAGTATATAACAGTCTCTTGTTCTGTAAAGATAGTTTGGAGCGAGAGTCTAGTAGTCTGGTTAGTAGTTTAAAACGTCTGTTTGTTTCCTGTCTTTTCTTTTGTATGTGTTGGCTCCAGGTAAGTCGTTTGTCGAGGGTAAGGCCGAGGTAGGTAACTTGGGTTTTTTGACAGATTTCTCTTTGGAAAAGATTGACGGAAGGGCATTTGGATCTTCGAAGAGTGAATGTAATGTGCGAGGATTTTTCTGGGTTGACTTTGATCCGCCATTTTATGAACCATGGTTCAAGCAGTTGGAGATGGGATTGAAGATGTTTGGACGCTTGTATAGGATCTGAATTGGATGAGAGGATGGCTGTATCGTCAGCAAAAGTAAAGAGGGTTGTGGAATGGTGGATGGGCATGTCCGCAGAGTACACAAGGAATAATATAGGACTTAGGATGCCGCCTTGTGGAACACCAGCAAGCTGAGGAAAGAAGGAAGACAGAGATGATCCGAACGATACGTTGAAAGATCTGTTGGAAAGATAGGAGTTTATTATTAGGTAATAGGTCGAGGGGAGGATTTTTTTGAGTTTGAAAAGCAAGCCCTGGTGCCATACTCGATCAAATGCTTGCGCGATGTCAAGGAATACACCAGAGCAATACTTCTTCTGCTCAAAGGAAGAGGAGATGGAGTCAACTATTCTGTGGCATTGGTGGATAGTGGAATGGGATATTCGGAATCCAAATTGGTGGGAAGGGAAAAAGGGTTCGAGAATGGGGATTAGACGTTTCAGGAGAAGCTTTTCGAGGATTTTTCCCATAATGGGAAGGAGGGAGATAGGGCGATAAGACGAAGGATAATTTACAGGTTTTTTGGGTTTGTGGATCATTTTAATGGTTGATAATTTCCAGGAGGTGGGAAAGTAGGTTGTTCTAAGGACTGCATTATATATATAGGTTAGGAATAGGATACCTTTTTTAGGCAGGCGTTTTAGGATTAAGGGGGTGATAAGATCAGGTCCTGGCGCCTTACAGTTTTTAAGTTTGTGGACCGCTAGGGAAACTTCGTGAGGATGAAAGGATGAAGGAGGAGGGGAAAGCGGTAAGGCTGAGTCAAGGAATTCTGCTACATTTGAAGAATGGATAGGGTTTTGGATGGATTCGTGGGGACGGAATACTTGGGAAAGGTGGGATGCAAAGGATTCAGAAATTTCGGAGTCGGTTTTAGCCCAGCTGTTATCCTCTCGACGGAGAGGATGTGATGGATTTGGATGGGATAGGATTCGTTTCGTGGCTGTCCATAGAGATTTGTCGTCGGGAGTAAGTTTGTTAGTGTATTCAGAGAATTTGTTGTTAAAGTGTTTGTGTAGTTCGTATTGTAGTTGTCTAGTCAGTTGGTTGAGGCGCTTCTTGTCAGATGGATATCGTGTGTTTTGCCATATTCTTCTGGCTCTGTTTTTTTCGGTTCGAAGGAATTGTATATGATCGGGGAAATACGTTACTGGAGGTGATCTATGAGGACATTTCTTAGTAGAAATAAGGAGTCCAGTCTGGATGTCTATAGTCAGTTTGTTTATGGCCGAGTCAATATCATCTTTAGTCTTAAGAGGGATATTTAGGTTTAGAGAGGAATTTAGGGAGGATTGAAATGAGTGCCAATCAACTGGGCCGTTGATGAGGGATGGGAAATACGAATATGAAGTTGGATTTCTGATAACTATCAGGCTGTACCGTATGAAATGTCAGTTTTGGACTAGTCGATTTCCTTCAAATGTCTTGAAACTGTCGTGGCTCCTACTCCGGGTTCTTTGGAATATTCCCTAGTGCATTTTGAAGGACAAGCTACAACCCTTTCATTCAGATGGCCATTGTCAAGCTTGGTTTCTGGCCTTCCTCGCTCCTCGTTGCCAAGGTCAAAATTTCCACTTCGAAACCTGGAAAACCACCGCTAAACAGTTCATTCATTCACCATTCCCTTCCCGAATGCCGTGTCAATGTTCATACACGCCTCAGCAGCGCTATGACCGAGCTTAAATTCATAACGAAAAATAATACGAATTTCCGTTGAAGTCATAATTTAAGTTTTATTTTTTTCTCAGAGGATCGTTCTCACAACACAGTATGCAAGTTACTGATTAAATAATAGGAATAACAGAGCTTTAATTCGATATGAATAACAATGATGTTTGTAAATAATGAAATAAAAAAGGGAAAGGATTAAAGCGCAAAGTAAACAAAACTGACATTTCATAAGGTACTGCCTGATAGGTTCGTTTTTGTAAAAAATAAACTTTTAGGCAAAACAACATGCAAAAATGCTGTAAAATGCTCATTTTACACAAATTTAAATGAATTTTTTAGAACATATAAAATTCATAGACAAAATTTAATAGCAAAATTTGAATTCTCTATAAAATTTTCTTTAATAAGCAGCTATTAGAATTTCCAAAATTACAAAAATGAGTTGGTAAAAAAAATAGTATCCTGTACGGGAGAAACAGGGTGATTCTCCGCCCACTGTAGACCCCAGCGTCATCTTTCTTAATCCTCAACTAGGTATACTCCACACTCCATGCAAAATAACTCAATAGTATAATTAGTATAACTGTCCAAAACAATCATGTCTGCAGAATGGAGAAGCACCGAGACCCTTTCAAGACGTTGAAATATTGTCCAGTAAGGAAAAGATCCAGATGAGGCCTAAGCAAATCCTTCCTGGAGCAAATGGAAGGATTTGGCAGGACTAGAGAGTAAATCTGGATTGTAATTGGAAGGTTAGCTAGCAACCCTAGCTAGTTGGGGAGGTTGCAATGGGGAGGCAGGAATGCTACTCCATGCCGGAATGAAAAATCAGAGTAAGATGTGTCGATTCCGACAATTAGAAACATTTCATAATGAAGTTTTGGAGTATTTTTTGCAATGTCCAGAACGACAAAAACCCGTTTTTGAGAGAACTATTCTTGTCATACAAACATATATCCCAAGTTCTAAATGAAATAAACTCATTAATCCGTCCATTTTAGCCTTATCAAGACTCCTAACCTAGCCGAGTGCATAGTAAGAGCTTGAGTCGGTACCTGCAGACAGGAGAGAGAGATGAAGCTACGGACATACAGAGTCCCTAAGGATAGTCAGTATGGAGGTCACGTCCATCCGGCAGGATCCCAATTCATTGACTTAAATACAAACATGGTTCTAAGGTAAACAGGCATGGAGGCAACAAGCCGGATACTATACTCCTAAGTGTATTTAACATACATATCATGATTATACACACAAAATACTTAATATATAAATATTTTTCGTAAATTATTCAGAAAGAAAAAAAAAAATCAGTCCCGTAACAGGCCATGAGGGCCCTGAGGGGCAGATACTAGAGAGGTGTCTGATTCATGACCATACGGCACACTTGGGAGATAGTGTGGTCAGTACTATGCTCCGGCCGCCTGATTTTCCCCTTGGCTCCTTCGACTGCTGGAGTCCTTAGCACCCAAGGTAACCATTATTAATTAAATTAATTAAAGGCTAGGTTGGCCTAGGGACGGTAAGGGAGGCAGAATTCAACCCATGAACGAAGACACTAGAAGAAAAAATCTTTGCTTGCTCGGGATTTGAACTCAGGCCTCCAGCTTATTAGTCCAGTGCTCTACCACTGAGCTAACTTCGCCCCTATTAAAATTAAAATTATTCAGAAAGAAATGAGCCAAATCTTCAACCCTTATCATACTCCATCACTTCGCTGATTAGTTAACGCAGACTCATCAATTCCATTCTCATTTCCATTCAAACCTCATAATGACATACAGCTCAGGGTGTATCGCAACTAAATGACATTACTCAAAGGGGTGAAACTAGACCAAAAATCTAGTTAGGCTCTGCGCATGTTTCTATCAGTTTTTGTTCCAGAGCTGTGCTCTTCTAAAAGTTATTTAGAAAAAAACACCGTCTTTTAGCGCGGTTCCTCCCTCCCCCATAGGGAGGAACCCCGCTTATAGGGTTGATACAATGAAACAATCCGGAAGTGCCGACTAGAAAATTTCGCGTTTCAGAACCCCTAGAGACCGAAAATAACGGTGGTTCAAATTTGTATATATATATATATATATATATATATATATATATATATATATATATTTGTCTGTTCGCTCTCTAGATAGAAGACAAATGGTCCGATTTTGATGAAATTTGGTACAAAAATCCTTCGTCCAATTTGAAAGGTCAAGTTCGTTAACCAGCAAAATCCGCCTACTGGAAGATGGCGTGTGGGGCGAAATTCGCGCAAAAAAAATCGTAACGCTTACGTTTTTGAGTTCATAAGCTTCTAAGTACTCGTTTTATATGATTCCTGGGCTAGGAAAACGAATGAAACCATTTTCAAGGCGATAGCTTTAACCGTTTTCGAGAAAATTGGAAAAATATTTTTTGAATACCGTTTTTGGTTTGGGTACTTAGAATCATGGAATTCAGTTGAAACATTTTCTGCATGTTCTACTTTCATCAAAACTAATATGTTGAAATTTTGGTTACGTTTGGAGTTAAGGAAGGGTTAAAATAAAATATTATTATTATTATTAACATACATAAAAACTTTTAGTAACTTTGTTTACTTTCATTAATATCTCGAAAAAGGTTGAGAATCTTGGTAAACGGAAGAATACCATTAGAAAGCTTATTAAATGCTCTAAAAAAAAAGGTTCTAATGAAAGTTTTGATTAGGCGATGTCAATCGGAGAAATAAGAGCTTGAAACTTTAAAGTAATTGATTTCGCTTATTTGAACTGTTCTTTTTGTCTGTTTTTTATTCCTTGTTATTTTTGAATTGCTTATTGTTGGATAATGTATTTGAAAATAAAACAGGTTAAGAAAAATAAGAAAAACAATTTAATGTTAGAGATATGGATTTCCAAGATATATAGCTTTTCAACTGCCTAGCGTCCTTCCTAGGGAGGGTTCTTTGTCTTTGGTACTTAGAATTATGGGATTGAAACATTTTCTGCATGTTGGAGTTTCATCAACACTAATATGTTGAAATTTTTGTTACGTTTAGAGTAAAGGAAGGGTAAGAATAAAATATTTTATTAACAGACAAAAAAAGTTTTGGTAACTTTGTATAATTTCGTTAGTATCTCGAAAACCGTTGACAATCTTGTGAAGCGGAAAATTACCATTCGGAAGCTTACTAAATGCTCTACAAAATAAAAAAAAGTCCTTCTCGCAGGACTGCATCATCTTAGCGCGGTTCCGTTCATATCCCTAGTCTAATTTGGAAAGATTAAAATAGAAGCAGTTATTATTTTGGTTCCACCAGCCTTTTTTTTTTAATTAATTATTATAATGGCGTGTCAACCCTTAAGGTCACTAACGCCATTCCTGTGAGTAGTAAAGTCTTGAAAGGTGACATACATGATTTACAATCTTACCTGGAAGGGTCCGCTACACTAGAAACAGACCCGCTAGTGACAAGGTCTTGGAATCTTGGAAATCTATATTTCTAACAATAAATTGTTTTTGTTATTTTACTTAACCAGTTTTATTGTCAAATACATTATCCAACTATAAGCAATTAAAAAATAACAAGAAATAAAACAGACAAAAAGAATCATTGGAATAAACTAAATCAATTAATTTAAAGCTTTAAGCACTTTTTTCTCCGATTGACATCGCCTGATTAAAACTTTCTTCAGAACCTTTTTTGTAGAGCATTTAGTAAGCTTCCGAATGGTAATCTTCCGCTTCACAAGATTGTCAACGGTTTTCGAGATACTAACGAAATTATACAAAGTTACCAAAACTTTTTTTGTCTGTTAATAAAATATTTTATTTTAACCCTTCCTTTACTCTAAACGTAACAAAAATTTCAACATATTAGTGTTGATGACACTCCAACATGCAGAAAATGTTTCAACTGTATCCCATAATTCTAAGTACCAAAATCAAAGACAAAGAACCCTCCCTAGGAAGGACGCTAGGCAGTTGAAAAGCTATATATCTTGGAAATCCATGTCTCTAACATTAAATTGTTTTTCTTATTTTTCTTAACCTGTTTTATTTTCAAATACATTATCCAACAATAAGCAATTCAAAAATAACAAGGAATAAAAAACAGACAAAAAGAACAGTTAAAAGTTTTAAGCTCTTATTTCTCCGATTGACATCGCCTAATCAAAACTTTCATTAGAACCTTTTTTTTAGAACATTTAATAACCTTTCTAATGGTATTCTTCCGTTTACCAAGATTCTCAACCTTTTTCGAGATATTAAGGAAAGTAAACAAAGTTACTAAAACTTTTTATGTCTGTTAATAAAATATTTTATTCTAACCCTTCCTTAACTCCAAACGTAACCAAAATTTCAACATATTAATTTTGATGAAAGTAGAACATGCAGAAAATGTTTCAACTGAATCCCATGATTCTAAGTACCCAAACCAAAAACGGTATTCAAAAAATATTTTTCCAATTTTCTCGAAAACGGTTAAAGCTATCGCCTTGAAAATGGTTTCATTCGTTTTCCTAGCCCAGGAATCATATAAAACGAGCACTTAGAAGCTTATGAACTCAAAAACGTAAGCGTTACGATTTTTTTTGCGCGAATTTCGCCCCAAACGCCATCTTCCAGTAGGCGGATTTTCCTGGTTAACGAACTTGACCTTTCAAATTGGACGATGGATTTTTGTACCAAATTTCATCAAAATCGGACCATTCGTCTTCTATCTAGAGAGCGAACAGACAAATATATATATATATATATATATATATATATATATATATATATATATAAATATATACATATATATATATATACAAATTTGAACCACAGTTATTTTCGGTCTCTAGGGGTTCTGAAACGCGAAATTTTCTAGTCGGCACTTCCGGATTGTTTCATTGTATCAACCCTATAAGCGGGGTTCCTCCCTATGGGGGAGGGAGGAACCGCGCTAAAAGGTTCTGAAGAAAGTTTTAATTAGACGATGTCAATCGGAGAAAAAAGTGCTTAAAGCTTTAAATTAATTGATTTCTTTTATTCCAATGGTTCTTTTTGTTTGTTTTATTTCTTGTTATTTTTTAATTGCTTATAGTTGGATAATGTATTTGACAATAAAACTGGTTAAGTAAAATAACAAAAACAATTTATTGTTAGAAATATAGATTTCCAAGATTCCAAGACCTTGTCACTAGCGGGTCTGTTTCTAGTGTAGCGGACCCTTCCAGGTAAGATTGTAAATCATGACCTTTCAAGACTTTACTACTCACAGGAATGGCGTTAGTGACCTTAAGGGTTGACACGCCATCATAATAATTAATTTAAAAAAAAAAGACTGGTGGAACCAAAATAATAACTGCTTCTATTTTAATCTTTCCAAATTAGACTAGGGATATGAACGGAACCGCGCTAAGATGATGCAGTCCTGTGAGACGGACATTTTTGTTGAAAAGCTCCAATTGTCTCTGCTTATACATATTATTCTTCAACGTTATCTTCCTTTTTTTAAATATCCGTTAAATTTGCTTTTGTCAAATCAGACAAAGTATTTTTGAATCGAAGTTTATAACATTTGAACCATTTTTGTCCAAATATATATATTTTTTTTAACTAAATCGGTTCATAAGGAGGGGGGGTTTACTCCGGACCCACTATACCAATTCGCCACTACCAGCCGAAATATATATATATATATATATATATATATATATATATATATATATATCTATATATATAAAAATCACGTGTCTGTTTTTCTGTTTTTCTGTTTTTCTGTTTTTCTGTTTTTCTGTTTGTTTGTTCCTTATACAAATCCACATCGTTTGACTGATATTGACCAAACTTCGCACATAGATACGTCTTGATCCGGGAAATCTCGTAGTCTAGCTCAAAATCTTCTAGGATTCATAGTTTGGAAGTAACGAGTTCGAAACTGTCATATACAGAAGAGTTTATAGTCAGAAATCGGCATTTTCTTTCCAGTGTTGCCCCTCCTTCTAAGAAGAAGTGCAATACAAAACCTTTGTTTGTTTATCTAAATAGTAGGTTTATATTCTCAGAGTTTGGACAAATATCATATAAGATATCATATAATAAAATATCATATTTTTTAAGATTAATTTTCTTAATATCAGATCAGTTTTCTTCATATTAAATCAATTTTGATTTGATTGCCTAGGGCAACACTGCTCTAACCTGAATATAAACTAAGATCGTATAAATAAGTATATCATAAAAATGTTCTGTTTTTATCTAATCATAATTTGGACTAATATAATATAATTAAGTGTTCATGTTTCTATTCAGAACTTTAATAATTTCAATACTTTTGTTGAGAGAGTTTTTTTATCTCTTTAGTAAAGGAAGGTTGCAATGTCGGTTATAGTATTCGGTTGAAGTAATCTCTCACTCGCTTTTCTGTTTAATGAATAAATTAATATGTACTGGTATTTGATGGAGAGGGTTTTAGTATGTGGAAAAACACTTAACTTTTTTATTGAAACTGATGAAGTGTATAAATAACAATAAGAACAAGGCTAAAAGTATTTTGGAATTGTTTACACTGATGTGGACCTTTTTTTACCTATGAGTCTCAAAGGTGAAAAATATTTTGTTTCATTTATAGATGATTATAGTAAGATTGCTCTCATGTTAATTTCTTCATAATTGTTCAGTATTGTTTATTGTTATTTAAGTGTTTAGTGATGAATTCCCTTTGTCGCGGTCTCACTCAAATAAATAGTAAGATTGCTAGGATTTAAACTATTAAACCTAAAACAGAAGTTTTTCATTCCTTTGTTCAATAAGTAAATGAGGTTGAAAACTTAGGAAATAAGAGAATTGGTATTGTGAGATATGACATTGGTAAGGAATATTTAAATAGTAAGAATTATGACTACCAAAAAAAAAAAGGGTATCATAATTAATCCCTGTCCCTCATATGTTCATGAATTAAATGGTGTGATTTACTAGAACAATTATGAATATATCTCATTGTTTACTGGCAGAAGCTATTGTAGAAAAAAATGTTGGCCAGAAATGGTCAACTTTGGTCACAATGGAAAACTTATTTGAAAAATCTCTCTTTAGCTAACACCATTGACAATAAAATACCCTATGAAAACTGTTTTGGAAAGAAACCAGATGTTTCTAACTTTAATTTATATGGTAGTAAAAATTTTGTTAGGAAACCAGAACAAATAATAACTTCTAAATGGGATTTTGTAAAGGACTTAAATTTATGAACTTTAAATTAATTCTCTCACATACATATGCAAATATTATTAAAATATTATATTAAATGTGGTTATATTTAACTTATTTTTTTATTCGCATATAGATAGATGTACATAATAAATTACATAAATGTTTATAATCATACAAATGAATGTATATAAATGAATTAATTTTCACCACGTTTTGAAACATTATTTTATTGTTACAAGAGCTGTATGGTTTAGCAACCCTATTAATTTGGGCAGCCTCACTTTAATTTTTTTTTAATAAAGTTATTCTTAATGCATGCTATTTTTTTTGCAGATAAATTAGTGTATTAAAATATTATTTTTATAAGAAGAGGAAGTCACGTGAATTGTGGTGTTCTAATAAATGAATAAGTAATTAAATTTTACATGCAATTTTTTATTAATTTAATATCCATAATAATTTAATCATTATATTCTGACATATGCTTTCTTTTGTCTGAGATAGTTATATCCTCTGACTGTCAACATTTAGTCGGAGAGCTGGTAACGCACATTTCATGAAGTGTTTTATGCACCTTGGAATTTTGGTGTATTGCATGTCGTGGATAGGTAAGGCATATAAGTGTAGCCTGGACATACCTTGGAACACCAGGTACTGCACATAGGGGAAAGGCGTTAAAAAAATATGTCACTAAAATGGTATTTTATTCAGAAGCCAACAATCTTTAATGTATAATTAAGGCAAGTTGCTTCATTTCTAGAATAGCCACAACTGTCCTGTCCAGATGATTGGTGCTCTCACTCACTCTTACGGTTACACACAGTGTATTGCAGTCTATCATCGGCTGAATTTATTTTCATGTTTGCTGATTACTAAACCTCACAAAAAGTGTCTGCCCTTTTGTAATTATTTTCAATTATGGTGTTTAAATAGCAGTGTGAAGAAGAGACTTCATTTAATATTACAAAAAACCCACTTCGGTTTTTTTTTTTTTTTTTATATATATGTATCCCACTTAAAAGTGTCTGCCTTATATATTATTCATTATAGAATTGCCATAATTTTACATTGAACACTTATGGCTTCTGAATAAAACACTATTTTTGGCCCATAGTTTGTTACTGATTACCATGCGCAGTACCTGGTGTTTCAAGGTATGTCCAGCAACCATATACTTAACTTTTTATCTACACTAGAGACCCACTATACGACAATTTCAAGGCACATAAAACACTTGAAAAGTGTGTTACCAGCTCTTGGACTAAATGTTTAAATACGGTTGCAATTCTGGTAAAAATATTGTTGCTCGCCAAGTCAATGTCGTTATTGAAATTCCCAAATACCTTTAATTCATTGTTGTCCATAACTGCAAGAAAAATATCTTAAATTTGTTTTTATTCTTAGAGGCCCCTATTTCCTATGATAGAAGGACTATCCTTATAGAAGAGTGCATGAACCATAAAATTTGAAACAGAAGCTTTAATAGAAAGGAAAAAAAAGTGAACAAAAATATGTGAAAGTGTATTTGAAACAACAAACTATGTTTTTAAAACTTTCCTTTTGGCATACATAACATAAAGCCTGCACGACTTACCTACTTTTTCATTCATAAAAAAAACTCAGTTACGGATTATTACATGAACAGGTAAACAATATAACATATTAATATTATATTTGCGCAAGGTTGAGGTTTTAGCTTTAGATGTGAAGCCCTTAAAATAAATAAATATTATATTTAAAAAAAAAAATCAATGAAAATAAAGAATATAGTTTCAGTTGTAGGTTATGACAACTTATAACTAATCATAACCTTAATTAAATGCCTCATTTGTATTGCTATTTTTTATGAATATTTATTTATGGACCACATATTTTTTTTTCTTTAAAAAAATTAAACACAGGGAGTTTGGTTTGGATTTTCTTTAAAACGGTATTGCAATTAAATTATTTGGAATCACTTAATTGTAATACCATTTTAAAAGTAAGGGTATTTTTTAAAAAATAAGGATCAATTTAATTTCCACCCCACTTTCTCTAAAAAAAAATGGAAAATAACTTTTTCAGCCGAGCTCTCAATTTATTATCTTATATTCTCATAATTTGGACCAATATAATATAATCATTCATTTTTTTAAATATATAATATAAAGTAGGCGTACCATGGAAGCTGGGTTACAACTATTTAATATGAAGCATGTGTAGCATGGTAAGCCCGGCTACAGATATTTAATATAAAGTAGGTGTAGCATTGCACACCGGGTAACAGCTAGTATATATATATATATATATATATTGGTCACTAAAATTAATAAAAATTCTTCTCCTCTAATGCCATTGCTTATTTGGCTCCAAACTTTCACTAAATTTGCTAATATTGAGTGGATTTTGTGAATATGAGTAACGCGAGGTTGGATTAAAGTACGGAAACGCTCTTTCGATGTAATACACGATAAAAGTAGGGACGGAAACGCTCTTTCGATGTAATACACGATAGGTTACGAAAAACCGATCGTTCAAATAAAACGGAACTTCATAGCCATATCGAAAACCTTTTTCAAGAATTTGTTAACAAACTACAATTTTTGTATTGGTTGCTCAAAACGGACGAAGGGACCTTATCTAAACTATGATTATGATTATTTATTATGAAAATAAATATTTTATTTATAGCTAAGGAACCTTTATAAAGGAAAACATGAGGAACAATTTTGAATCTGTTGGTTTCAAGTATCCGAACCCAAAAAATCTCTTTTCCAAGTTTTCCCAAAGCCGGTATTAATACTATGCTTGTACTTAAATCTTACCCAGAAGATGCGCCAAAAGTGTGCGAAACATTTATGGAGTAAATAAAGTTAGTGACACTATGGAATGAAGATTTTATTTTTTTGTTTACCTTCCGCCTATTAAGAAAGTTCGATTCTTTAATGTAATTATATTTTTTTTCCGATTAGAAAACTAAAAACACGAAACGGTTTCTGTCCGATTCAATCGCAGTTATTTATCTATCCGACTATGCTATTAGAGAATGATTCTACACTTATGTTTTCGGCATACCTCTGATAGTAGGTACTAATAAAAGTTCGCTGTTTCCAAGAGCCAATGGCGAGATTGCACTATTGCTCGGGGGTGGATATAGTGTAGGGCTTCATGTGAAGGGTAGGGGTGTTAGTGTCAGGATCACTACTGTACTATTAGGGTCGCTGTGTGTCTAGTACAGATGATCCAATAACTTTACAAAGGGCCATTTGTGGCACGAGGTCCGGACTTTGGATTCACCACATCCCTGCAGTAGGGAATTATTAGAGCATGTCAGAGATTAATTGAGTTCGAATTTTGCCCAACACACTATCAGATAGCTTTGTCTGGCATACAAATCACAATGGTTTCGCAGTATCTACTATATCGCACTAGTATTTCTAAAGTGACACCACTCAAAAAAAAAAATCAACTGAAAATGTGTCACTCTTGTCTATGTAGGGGGCATAGCATTAAGATAGGAAGAGTGACACAAGTACCCTTTGGTGTAGAAGCTCGGAAGCAAGGTACATACAGTTTTGATAGTTGATAAAGAGATATTTACCATGTCTTTCATAGACATAGCTGAAAAACACCGATTTTTGAGTTGTGTCACTTTAGAAATACTAGTGCGATGTATTTGTCAAATACCACTCACTCGCTGACTGCCTCACTGACCTATCATCGCCCAGCCCAAATCACTTGACAGAAAAATTTGATATTTTGCATGGACACTGTCTTTAGCATGTAAACACTCGCTAAGAAAGAATTTTTTAATGTTCAAATGTTTAAGTATTTTTAGAGGGGTTTGGATTTTTAGTTGGTTAGAGAGCAGGCACGCTTATGCAGCATGCGTTGCTAGGACGATATAGACCGAGAGCCAGCAACGCACTTTTCATGAAGTGTTTTATGCACCCTGAAATTTTGCTATAATATACCTCTTGGGTAGACAAGAAGGTATATATGTGTTTCCTGGACATACCTTGGTGCACCAGGTACTGCGCATAGGGGAAAGGTGCAGAACAATAGTGCCCCAAAATAGTGTTTTATTCAGAAGTCAACAATTATTAATGAAAAAAATTACAAATTAATGCAATTTTAAAATTAATAATAAATAAGGCAGGCACTTTTAAGGGGGTTAAAATGATAATAATAATAAAAAACTAAGTACCTAGTTTTTATTTTTAATAATTAATGAAGTGCTTTATTCACGCTGCGATTTAAACAGCGTCTTCAATAAACATATTTGAAAATAATTGCAAAAGGGCAGACACTTTTGTGTGGTTTAATTATCAGAAAACATGAAAATAAATGTTGCTTATGATAGACTGGAATACACTGCGCGTAACCGTAAGAGTGTATGACACGACTGCGCAGTGTTGGTTGTTTTCTGTGCTCTCATTGGTTCTTGCTCACATGATCTTGTACAGCTGTTCCGGTTTTAATGGCAGCGAAAATAAAACTCTCGTTTTATATTAGAATAAAAACAGTATTTTTTTTTTTTTTTTACGTGTTATACCTCTTAAAACTCTCTGCCAAATTTATTATTCATTGTAAAATTGTCTTAATTTTACATTAAAGATAGTTGCCTTCTAAATAAAACTCTATTTTCGGGCAATATTGTTTTGCACCTTTCCCCTATGCGCAGTACCTGGTGCACCAAGGTATGTCCAGGAAACACATATATACCTTCTTATCTACCTAAGAGGTATATTATAGCAAAATTTCAGGATGCATAAAACACTTCATGAAAAGTGCGTTGCTGGCTCTCGGACTAATAACAGATCAGCTTTTACCGTGCTATATTTATTTCTTAATATTATTTCTATTTGCGGTTTATTTCAAGTATGATGGCAGATCTTGAATTACTAGAAATAAACTGGGATTTTCTCCCTCATAGAGTTTACGCTATACCTGGTGATGGTCTATCCGAGATAATAATATCCCGAATCCTTGCACAGCCTCCTCACTCATCAGCATCCCCAGTTAGAAAACCTCTTAGTAATGCTTGCAAATATAATGGGTGTTTCCAAATGACGTCAATTATTAAATTTTAACGTCCATTTATTATAGACAACGAATTTTAACCTGTACTCATTCTATTAAACTCCTGCTACTGGTATTCTATAGATAACGGGTTATCTCTAGGTTATCTGTTTGTTGAAACTTGTCCGTAGCGCCCCAATGGCAAGAAACATTATAATTTAATTACTTATCAATTGATTAATAACATATAGTATAACGGAAACCGTGCTATAATAAACTGCACAAAATTGTATAGTAGCGTTAATTTTGATTATAAATTATTTAACCCAATAAAATAACTATTTATCTGCCTTGACGAAGCACGGGTATTCAGCTAGTAATGTCATATTCGAGGCCTCTTGAGTACAACTGCACCTCGCCAAGCCTTTTGAATAACTAATGGGTGTAAGAATATTCCAGAATTTGTCCAAAATTAGTCCTAGATCATAGAAATTAGACCCATCAGCATAGATGAATTTCATACAAAAGTGCATAAATCTTTTTTTTCAGATCTTGAGTTGAGCTATTAGAAAATTAGTCATTACCTCTTTATACGGCTGAAAGTCTTTAATCCTCTCTATCAAGAATTGGATCAGGGGAACCATAAAAGAATGAAGATTCAAAGAAAACATTAGCAAATTATATAAAGTAACTCTTCAATTCCAACTTTCTTCAGATGTCCACACTACCAATAATTGGCTCAACAGGATAGAATTCAGGATTTTCGGTTCATTATGAGTATCAGAATATTATCTGGCTGACAGAATACTCTCAGGTCACATTATCAGAATCACAGTACAAATCGAGTCAGCAAATTCTCCGAGCTATTCATTATAAAAACCTCTTAACATTTAATGCAGACTACATATGCCCTCTGCAGCACATAAAACTAGATTATGAAACACACATTCTAATATCTTCCAGTTTACATGTATTATGTTGGAGAAAGTATATTCATCTAGGCTTCGACTAACAAGGGGAGTATACAGCGATGGGGTCACCGATTTGGACCATTTTTTTTTTCTGGTGATTCTACATCGAAAAATAGTCGACACGTATCCGAGCGTTCCGTCCAATGCGCCTTAGAAGCCGAGAAATAAAATAAAATAGGTTGAAAGTGCTTTATTTTTGATATGGAGTTTAGAAAATGATATCGACATGATTCTTTCGCCAATTCATTCGTTTTGCTGAGTAGAATAAAGGAAAAATATAATCGTTAAACAATAATTTATATGTCGTCAAATAAATTCAAAAAAATGCTTACATTTTCAAGTAAACTAGTATTATACATTTTTTTATACCAAAAATAATAGCAGATTTAAAATCAGCACCCCAAGAAACCATAATGTGGTGAATATCATTGAAAACAAAAAATAATGATTTTTCCCAGTCAAGAAGAGACTAAAAATTTGTAAGCGAAAAAGTAACCAGACGTTTTGAAATTCAATATCTCCCCTTGAGATAATCCGATTTTTACGTCATTGAAATCTTTCAAAAGAAGAAAGACTCCTTTTTCTAACCATATAAATGACTGTTCTATTATCTCTAAACGTAC
The DNA here is from genome assembly GCA_946811695.1 of Gonocerus acuteangulatus. Lineage (NCBI taxonomy): Eukaryota > Metazoa > Arthropoda > Insecta > Hemiptera > Coreidae > Gonocerus > Gonocerus acuteangulatus. The sequence continues at coordinate 31,499,365 of OX328123.1, forward strand.
TTGCAAAAAATGGTTCTCAAAGTAAAAATAAAATGTAAACGTTTTCGCATATAACGTCAATCCCAGAACTCGTAGAAACACCTCGATTGGAAGGAAATGTGTCCCATTAGGGCCTTCATCGACCCTCCAAGTTTGAAATATGGTCAGATTGTTGAATCTTTAACAAAATTTTAAGGGTCCCCCCTAACCAAAATTTAAAATACATTTTTTTTTATGTTTGTATTATTCCCAAAATTTGAATTTAGGGGTTTTTCAATGTGCTAAAAACGAATCTGACATCCGTTTTTAAATAAAAAATTGTTTTAAATAGTCGACTCTATAGAAGTCATTATTCTGCCAAAATATTCCATATACCTACAATTAAAAAATTATCAATTATAAAAAAAAAATTAATTTAAAAACGATGTAGAATCACCAGAAAAAAAATGGTCCAAATCGGTGACCCCATCGCTGTATACTCCCCTTGTAAGATAAACTGTCAGATTTTCGAATAAAAACCTATAATGTGGACCTTTAGGCGCGTTCTTTGCTGCCTTCTTCAGCCGAAAAACGAAAGTTTTGGACAAACATACTAATATATTAGTCAAGCGAAAGTAAGCGCCGAAAGATTCGACGTCCTATATTGCGAATCCCATGGATGCTATTAATACGCACGATTTTGTTCTGGCCTAATATCAGGATTTTGAAAGAGAAATGGCGAATCCCGAAATAAGGATGTTGGAAAATCTAAGTCAAAGTTCTAGAAGTGCTTCAGGATACCAAAAGGCGAATGTTTACTCTAAAAAATACTGCTTTAAAACCTGATTGAAAAAGTATGCAATTTAAATTCAATATTTGAAATAAGAATTATTTCTGGGTAACTGTATGCCGTGAGGCGAGTTTCAGACTCGGGGGTTGCCACCTGTTACCACCATCTTTCTGACTCAAGAAAGAAATATATAAAAAAGCCGATTTTTCAGATTCGCCCTTTCTCTTCCAAGGTCCTGATATATTTTTGGATAACATAATTAGTAAAAAGTTTTCTTCAAATTTTCTATTTCTTCAGTGCAGCTACAATATTCATTGATAAGAGAATTGTAATTCTTGCAAGCAAATAAACATTTATTTACAAAAGAAATTGGAAAAAGAAGATTTTAAACACTTCCTTCTCAAGTGCCCGATGTACAATGATCCTCGAAACGCTTTTATCAATAAGTACTTAGACCTCTCGATGCAGGACGAGGAGAAAATCAAGGCAATAAGCGCAATAGACTCAATCAGTCCAGTCAACGAACAGTTATAGATGGAAATTTTTGGAACACAATTTTTGACTTTGTAACTTTGTTTGGGCTGGATAGGAGGTGAACATATCAAAAGTCCTCGTCCCTAGCCTTTGTGCCGGGGGGAGGGGGGTTCAGAAGGTCACATTTTTCGGGTTTTCACTTATATCTCGGAAACCCTGCGTCCTAGCGACATGACTATTCTATAACAAATGAAAGCTAATTAAATTTCCTACAAGTTGTATTCTATAATGTTTTTCGACATATCTTTAGTTTTCGAAATACCCGCTCTTGAAAGTCGGTCATTTTGGGGAAAAACATACATTTTTTTATTCTCGACCGGATATCTCTTCAACGGTGAACCCAAAAAATAAATGTCCGCTATAGGGTTGTAGAGCATTATATTCTCTTCAATAATATATATTACTTTACTATTTTATGTATTTTCTTTCAAACGTTATATACGCACTCACATGGTCTTAGTAAAACCATGGACAATATCTTATCTAATTGAGTTTGAATAACTGCTCAATGGGCCCAAAATTATATATTTTGTACTATATTATATACTGGACGTATGACTCACTTCATGAGCGATTATTTACATAATGGAGCATATTTTGGGCTATACATTTGACTGGAAATGGTGAGAAATAGAAAGGTTCATTGGTCAGTTGTCGCCAGATATCACGATAAACATTAAAACTGTTTTCATGTTTGAAGGAAAATACATAAAATAGTAAAGTTATATATATTATTGAAGAGAATGTAATGCTCTACAACCCTATAAACGGCATTTATTTTTTGGGTTTAATGTTAAAGAGTTATTCGGTCAGAAAGAGCAAAAAGTGTGTTTTTCCCCAAAATGAGAGACATTCAAAAGCGGATATTATGAAACCTAAAGATATCTCGAAAAACTTTATTGAATATAACTTGTAGGAAATTGAATCAGCTTTCATTTGTTATAGAATGGTCTTGTCGATAGGACCCACAGTTTCCGAGATATAAGTGAAAACCCGAAAAATGGGGCCTTCTAAACCCCCCCCCCCTCCCCCCCGGCACAAGGGCTACGAGCGGTTTTTGATACATTGACCTCCTAACTAGCCGAAACAAATTTATGAAGTCAAAAATTGTGTTCCAAACATTTCCATCTATAAATCTTAGTTACCTGGACTATTAGTCGCTAAATTTCAGATTTCACGATGAACACTGAAATTATTTTGACGTTTGAAGGAAAATACATAAAATATCAAAGTAATGTATATTATTGAAGGGAATGCAATACTCTACAACCCTATAACCGTTATTTATTTTTTGGGTTCATCGTTGAAGAATTATCCCGTCAAAAAGGGGAAAAAATATGCGGCGAAAGTTTCTCCCAAAAATGACCGACTTTCAAGAGCGGATATTTCGAAACCTAAAGATATCTTGAAAAACTTTATAGAATAGAACTTGTAGGAAATTTAATTTGCTTTCATTTGTTATAGAATAGTCATGTCGCTAGGACTAAGGGTTTCCGAGATATAAATGAAAACCCGAAAAATGTGACCTTCTAAACCCCCCCTCCCCGCCGGCACCAAGGCTAGGGGCGAGGACTTTTGATATGTTCACCTCCTATCGAGCTCAAACAAAGTTACGAAGTCAAAAATTGTGTTCCAAAAATTTCCACCTATAGCTGTTTTTAAGCATTCGTTGCCTGGACTGAATAGAAAAACTAGACAATATTTATTATTATATTACAAACTCATTAAAAATAAGAGCTTTTATCATAAATGAATGAGTTATTGATGGAAATAGCTAATTTAGGAATTAAGGGTACTTTATGAATGAATAAAACTAAATGAATAAGTATCAGCATATTACAGAAATTAAGAGCTATTCACCAATTATTAATAATAAAACTAAATAAATAATTTGAGGAGAAAGAAAAATTATTTTATATGCGTATATGTAAATAATGTATTAGTAAATAAAGGGGGAAAATAATAATTATAAAAATTTAGTTTAAAAGTCTGTTAGTTTTAGATTAGAAGAATGCTATTTATTATTAACTGATAATTATTTTTTTATTAATTTTACTTATGTTAAGGTTATATATTTTTTGTTTTGTATTTATATAAAGACATGATACATTTTTTTATATTTTTGTACTAAGACACGATAATCTCCACTATATAATGTGAAACATTCACAAATACATTTTTTCTTCTTCTTTTTCTTCATTTATTTACGCATTCACATATAATATATATTCATAAATTAATAAATAAATACACACACATGTATGTATATATGATTCTTCGAATTAGTATGTTATATGAATATAAAAGTGTTTTCCTCCCTGCCTAGTCTTGTAGAGACTATTGACCAAACTCTCTAGAGTTGAATAGATAGCTGAGCACCGCGGCATTAAAGGGAATGATTAATAGCAGTTCTAATGGATCCTAGACGAGATATTTCAAATATTCTAAAGTGCTAATCCCAAACCAGAGTACTTAATGTCATATTTATCATCGAGACATCTCCTTAGTATCCACTTATTACTTGGTAGTATTTGTAGAAAAGTCCGACTTGAAGGTTACACGAATTTAAATATCTGCTGTGAATAAATCTCAATGAAGTTCATTATAAGTCTATTAGGGGAAAACGACAATTTAGATTAACAGCGGATAGACCCAATTGTCTCTCTCAGTGTCTCGACATCCGCTAGTAATAAATAAATCAAATAAAATAAAAAGTCCGGAGCACAGGAACTGATTCATCCTAGGAGGTTTTCGATCTTATCCCGTCATTTGGAAAGCTAAGAAACAGTTAATGTTTTGTCGTAATCTTTTGTGAAAACCTTTTTTTTTTTTTCAGAGGCCACTCCATAGGCGATATGCCCTATCGAACAAGTTTGGTGTAGGAAAGATTTTTTGAGAAGCAAATATGAAATCTAATATTTCAACTAACAATACACTCTAAAACATTTTTTTTTTTAATTAAAAATAAATAAGAAAAACAAACATAAAATTTAAAATTGTAAACAACTAAAAATAATATAGTAAACTAACAATTATTTTACGCCTTCGTTTGTACTTCTTCTTCTTTGTCTTCCTCTTGTGCCATTTACTAGCGTCGAGGAGCCTCGGTAAATTTCAGCCATTCCCTCCGGTTCCTGCAGCAAAGCTGCTTCATTTGCTGGAGGGTTTTGCCTCTTTTCCCTCCAATCTTCTGGATGTTTTCCTCGTAGGAAATCCTAGGCCGACCTCGCGGTCTTTACCAGAGGGTCGAGCTTCTAAAACTTTCTTTGGTTCCTTTTCATCATCCATACGACATACGTGCCCAAACCACTTTAGCTGCCAGGATTCGAGCAAGGTCCTTAGTTCTGTCACCTTAAACTGTTCTCTTATCCTTTCATTTATGATGCAATCTCTTCGTGTCTTTCCAACCGCTCTCCTCAGGAACTTCATTTCTGCTGCAGTAATGCGGCTGGCTTGCTTATCAAGTATTACCAAACTTTCGCTCCCATAAGTTAGGATCGGGGGGTAGACCGATTTGTAAATATGCCTTTTAGTCACCAAACTCACTCCTCGGTGGCCGATTATGCTGTTACATATCTGGTGGTAAACTTGACTGGCTTTCGAAATTCGATGTGGTATTTCTTGGTCACATATATGATATATCGTTTGTACTTATACAATTTAAATATCATAGTTTTGATGAATGTCAAACGTCTAAAACAATTTTCAACTGAGTCCATTGCTTCTGAATACCCAAACCGAAAAGTAGTAGGAAACCTAGTGGTACCATGTAGGAGTGCCTAGAATGTTGTTTCTCTTTGAGATTTCATTTTACATTTTTACGTGTCTTTAAATTTTTCACGAAAAAATCAAAAACTGTTTCTATTTCTTTACAAATGTCACAAGGGATAAGAACATGAAAGTGCTATTATTGCTTCATGGTATCAGATTTTTGTAAGAATGTACTTAAACTGTAAAAATATTGTAGAAGAAAGAGTTTTCATATTAACTATGAACATGTTGAAGTGTACAGATACCAAACAAAACAGAAAATAAGTCACATACCAAATCAGCTCTAAACGTAATTTGTGCCCAAGTACTTACCTGTAAACAGATAAAGAATATATTAAACATATCAGGAATAATCGCTAGTATTCATTTGAAATTACCAAGTTTTTGTAAAATTATGTTTGTTGCGTGATCTGGTCAATTGACAAGTAATGTACCAACCAATGTACGTAACATAATACATGAACATATGCACTCTCCCGCACAAAATTATTTATATTTTAAAGGTTTCCAGGGTGTAACAACTACAATTAAACACTTTCAAAACAAAAGACTCTGTAACAATATAAATAACTACACATAAAACCAGGCAAGGATGATACAATAACTGAATAATGTGGACGCCAAAGGATTTGGAATGTCAGATTCTGGAAAAGTAATTGATTGGTTACGCCCACAGTTGCAGATAAAAAAAAAAAAATCAAAAATATTAATTATTTAATTGTTCCTGTCGTGACAAACTGTGGTGGCAACACTGATAGGAAACAGTCACCGTGTATAACCTTCTTCTTTTCTCAAGCTCAAATTCTTTTGAGCAAGGACGTTAGAGTTTTATAATAATATTTATACAAAAATATGGGTGGGTATATATATATATATATATATATATATATATATATATATATATATATATATATATATATGCGTGTGTGTCTATTTATACACAATCACGCAAAATATGAAAAATTATTTTTTAAAGTTTCGAAATAAATCAAATTCATCAAAACAGCGTAAATTGTACCTAGCATGGGCCTACTGGGTTTATAGGTGAATAATAATAATAATAACGGCACACACACACAAACATAAATATATATATATATATATATTTCAAAATCGGACCATTAGGGTACCGGAAAACCGCGAACAGACAAATATATATATATATATATATATATATATATATATATATATATATATATATTTGTCTGTTCGCGGTTTTCCGGTACCCTAATGGTCCGATTTTGATGAAATTTGGTACAAAAATCTTTCGTCTAATTTGAAAGGTCAAGATCGTTAACCAGCAGAATCCGCCCACCGGAACATGCCTTTTGGAGCAAATTTCGCTCGAAAAAATCGTTCCGCTTACTTCATATCCATGCAAGTACTCGTTTTATAGGCTTCTTGACCTAGGAAAACGAATGACACCATTTTAGGGCGATAGCTTTAACCGTTTTCGAGAAAATTTGAAACATAGTTGCTGAAAACGTTTTAGCGCGGTTCCTCCCTCCCCGATAGGGAGGAACCCCGCTTATAAGGTTGATCTCATGACGCAATCCAGAAGTGCCGACTAGAAAATTTTGCGTTTCAGAACCCCTAGAGACCGAAAATGATAGTGGTTCAAATTTGTGTATATATATATATATATATATATATATATATATATATATATATATATATATATTTGTCTGTTCGCGGCATATCTCAGTGAATAATGGTCCGATTTTGATGAAATTTGGTACACAAATCTTTCGTCTAATTTGAAAGGTCAAGTTCGTTAACAAGCAGAATCCGCCCACTGGAAGATGGCGTTTGGGGCGAAATTCGCGCAAAAAAAAATCGTAACGCTTACGTTTTTGAGTTCATAAGCTTGAAAGTACTCGTTTTATAGACTTCTTGGGCAAGGAAAACGAATGAAACCATTTTCAAGGCGATAGCTTTAACCGTTTTAGAGAAAATTGGAAAAATAGTTTTTGAATACCGTTTTAGCGCGGTTCCTCCCTCCCCCATAGGGAGGAACCCCGCTTATAAGGTTGATACAATGAAACAATCCGGAAGTGCCGACAAGAAAATTTCGCGTTTCAGAACCCCTAGAGACCGAAAATAATGGTGGTTCAAATTTGTATATATATATATATATATGTATATATTTATTTATATATATATATATATTTGTCTGTTCGCTCTGTAGCTCCCAGACAAATGGTCCGATTTTTATGAAATTTGGTACAAAAATCTTTCGTCTAATTTGAAAGGTCAAGTTCGTTAACAAGCAAAATCCGCCTTCTGGAAGATGGCGTTTGGGGCGAAATTCGCGCAAAAAAATCGTAACGCTTACGTTTTTGAGTTCATAAGCTTGTAAGTACTCGTTTTATATGCTTCTTGGGCTAGGAAAACGAATGAAACCATTTTCAAGGCGATAGCTTTAACCGTTTTCGAGAAAATTGGAAAAATAGTTTTTGAATACCGTTTTTGGTTTGGGTACTTAGAATCACGGGATTCAGTTGAAACATTATCTGCATGTTCTTCTTTCATTAAAACTAATATGTTGAAAGTTTTGTTACGTTTGGAGTTAAGGAAGGGTTAGAATAAAATATTTTATTAACAGACATGAAAAGTTTTGGGAACTTTGTATACTTTCATTAATATCTCGAACACGGTTGGGAAATCGTGGTAAGTAGATAGAAACTATTTGAAAGCTTACTAAATTTTCTACAAAAAAGATTCTAAAACTATTTTTGATTAGGTCATGTCAATCGGAGAAATAAGTGCTTAAATCTTCAAATACGTCTGTTTTTTTTTCTTATGAACGGGTTTTTGTCGTTCTTTTTGTAATTTTTGTCTCTTTCCCTTGGTTTTTTATTGCTTTTTATTTTTGTAATTTCTTATGTTGGGAAAATGTATTTGTATGTAAAACAGGATAGGAAAAATGAGACCAATTTTCTGTTGCTAGAAATAATGAAAATTTTGGGAACTTCGTATACTTCCATTAATATCTTGAAAACGATTGAAAATCTTGGGAAGCGAAAGGTTACCATTCGAAAGCTTACTAAATGGTCTACAAAAAAGGTTTTGAGGAAAGTTTTGAATAAGCGATGTCAATCGGATGAAATAAGTGCTTAAACTTTGAAGTAATTGATTTCGTTTATTTCATACGGTTCTTTTGGTCTGTTTTTATTCCTATTTTTTCATTTCTTATAGTTGGATAATGTATTTGACAATAAAACAGATTAATTAAAATAAGAAAAACAATTCATTGTTAGAAATATATCAGGCTGTACCGTATGAAATGTCAGTTTTGGATTTGCCGATTTCCTTCAAATGTCTTGAAACTGTCGAGGCTCCTAATCCGAGTTCTTTGGCATATTCCCTATTGTTTGCTATTGCTTATAGTAGTCAAATGTATTTGCCAATAACACAGGATTCGGGCGCTAATGACCTAGAAGTAGATGCGCCGTAAAAAAAAAAACAAAAAAAAAAACAGGATACGTATAATTAGAATATTTTATTTTTGCGGAATCTTGGGATTCTCAGATCCCGTATGAATATCTATTAGGCCCTCTTCGTATATTTTCATTAATATCTCAAAAAGGGTTAGGAAATCGTGGAAAAATGTTTTGAAGAAATGTTTGATGGGGTCGTCACATTAGGAGAAATAAGTGCTTAAAACTTAGTTAGTTAGTTTCGTTTATTTAAACGGATCTATTTGTGTGTTTCCCGCAGTTTTTTTTTTTTTTTTTCACTGCTCGTCATTTTTGTAATTTCTTATAGTAGTCGAATGTATTTGTCAGTAAACAGGATACGTATAATTAGAAGCAATATTTTGTTTGTTAGAATTCGAAGATGCCGTACGAATATCTAGATATTACCTGTGGGTTAATATGTTTTTTGAGTTGAAGCTTTAAAGCCTCAACAGGAATATTTGTGTAATCACCCTTCACAGTTAATTTATTAGAATCATGAGTGACCGTTTTTGTGTTACAACTAACAATCTTTGAAAACGAAGTTTAACTATCCTTGTTATTGTTATTTTCCTTCTGTTTGGCCGAAATTTTCTATTCGTGGTGTAATTCTCCTTGAATTTTTTGACTAGATCAAGAACCTATTTTAAGCACTCTTAAATTCCTTAATTTAATTCAGGAAGTTTATCAAGCTTGACATAATCACTTTTGGGTTAATACGGGTGGTCTATACCGAGTCCTTTGTTTGTAAACACAAAGAGCTTTCTGAGTAACGGTAAAGGGCAGTAAAAGTATATGACTTTACCTGGAAGTAGACCCTGCATACAGAGAATTGCAATACGAGACCTCATTCATTCTTTCACCAGCTACCGTGTAACACCTTAGATGTGTTTATATTGTTTTACTCAGTGTGAACAAGTGTTGAAAGTGCCTAAAATTTTATATTTTTATTCCTTGTTATTTTTTAATTGCTTAGAGTTGGATAATGTATTTGAAAATAAAACAGGTTAAGAAAAATAAGAAATCAATTTAATGTTAGAGATATGGATTTCCAAGATTTAGCTTTTCAACTGCCTAGCGTCCTTCCTAGGGAGGGTTGTTTGTCTTTGATTTTGGTACTTAGAATTATGGGATACAGTTGAAACATTTTCTGCGTGTTCGAATTTCATCAACACTAATATGTTGAAATTTTCGTTACGTTTAGGGTAAAGGAAGAGTTAGAATAAAATATTTTATTAACAGACAAAAAAAGTTTTGGTAACTTTGTATACTTTCGTTAGTATCTCGAAAACCGTTGACAATCTTGTGAAGCGGAAGATTACAATTCGAAAGCTTACTAAATGCTCTACAAAAAAGGTTCTGTACATGGATGTATATAAAAAAAATTTCGGGGGGGGGGCTGAGACCATTTCCAGGGTATGGAATACTAAATATTTAGAGCTTGGAATAGTTTTAGGCAACTAAAACGCTATTACACGTAAAATAAAATATGTTTTATGAACTAAGTGATCTTATTTAATCTATTTTTAAGGGTTTTACGAGAAGTTTTTATCATTAATTCAAAATTTCGGGACGGGGCTGCAGCCCCCTCAGCCCCCCCCCTCATATATGCCCATGCTTCTGTACCCTCTAGAAAGGCTTTATTAGGCATATTTTGTATTGATTTATAGAGCTTTGCTTTAGAATGAGAGCCGGATTGTGTAATTTCCGCATCTGTGTAAAAGTTAGTTACTGTCGGTGTCCCTGACGCCTTAATATCACTTTTATTCGAGATATTCGAGAGGATTTTGACAATTTTCACGAGATATATAAAAAAAAATATGTTTATTTCTTTTCTAAGCTTATCAAATGGCACTAGGGACATGAACGGAACCGCGCTAAGATGCTGCAGTTCCTGCGAGTCGGACTTTTTTGGTTTGGGTACTTAGAATCATGGGATTCAGTTGAAACATTTTCTGCATGTTCTACTTTCATTAAAACTAATATGTTGAAATTTGTGTTACGTTTGGAGTTAAGGAAGGGTTAGAATAAAATATTTTATTAACAGACAAGAAAAGTTCCAACTTTTATTCCTTGTATTTTTTAATTGCTGATAGTCGGATAATGTATTTGACAACAAAACAGATTAAGTAAAATAAGAAGATCAATTTATTGTTAAAAATAAAGCGTCCTAAGAGAGAGAACCCAAGGCTTTCCAATTGCCTCTGAGCGGAGGCCTTTCTGGCCGAGTTATGAGTTGGCCGACCCATACAGGTAAGATCATTAATCCAGACCTTTCAAGACTGGTGGAACCAAAATAATAACTGATTCTATGTTAATCTTTCCAAATTAGACTAGGGATAAGAACGGAACCGCGCTAAGATGATGCAGTTCCTGCGAGTCGGACTTTTTGGTTTTTGTACTTACAATCATGGGATTCAGTTGAAACATTTTTTGCATGTTCGAATTTCATCAAAACTAACATGTTAAACTTTTGGTTACGTTTGGAGTTAAGGAAGGGTTAGAATATTTTAATATTTTAGCGCGGTTACTCCCTATCTCCATAGGGAGAATCCGCTTATGAGGTTGACCTCATGACGCAATGCGGAAGTACCGACTAGAAACTTTCACGTTTCAGACCCTATAGATCACGAAAATATAGGTGGCCCAAATTTGTATATATATATATATAAATATATATATATATATATATATATATATGTATATATATTTATATATATATATATATTTATATATATGCTTGTCTGTTCGCGCTCTAGCAAGCTCAAAAATTTAAACGAAATTTGGTACAAAAATCTGTCGTCTACTTTGAAAGGTCAAGTTCGTTAACCAGCAGAATCCGCCCACTAGAAGATAGTGTTTGGGGCGAAATTCGCGCAAAAAAATCGTAACGCTTACGTTTTTGTGTTTATTTGCTTGCAGGTACTTGTTTTATAGGGTACTTAACGTAAGAAAACGAAAGAAACCATTTTTTTTTTTTCAATTCAATATCTCCTTTATTGATATTTACAATCTGTACAAATATGTACAATAAGTAAATTTGAACTAACAATGGCAACACACTGGATGAGATGAGGGGAGAAGGCAGACATTACTGCTACTCCCAATAAAATTGGTTGAACTATGTACACTATTTACAATATTTACACAATTTCTTGCAATAAGTTGTCTCGTGGCCAATGGCGGTGGAGGCGGCGAGGAGGATTATCAGGAATAACATTGGAAGAGAGGGATCTGCCAAGAGGATTGGGGTGGGCTGGGAGTTTAGAGAAAAAGGTCAGGAAACGGGATTTGGCTAAATCATGGACAAAGGGTATATCAGTGTCTCGGTGGATGGTTAGGTTTGAAACGTAGAAAGGAGCGTTAAGGATTTTACGGAGGACTTTGGATTGAAAACGTTGGATAATGTTTATATTTGATGGCTTAGCTGATCCCCATAGTTCTATCCCGTATGTCCATATTGGTCTCATTATAGTCTTGTATATTGTAAGTTTGCTTTTTGTTTCAAGTTTTGATTTAGGTCCAATAAGTCGTCGGAGAAGTCCAAAGCGTTTGTTCAGTTCTTGTCTCTTGTGTTTTATGTGTGTTTTCCAGGTAAGTCGCTTGTCGAGGTGGAACCCTAAATATCGAACCTCGTTGGATTGGGGTATTGGGATATTGTGAATTTTTACAGGAGGGCACTCAGCTCGTCGCAGGGTGAAAGTTACTTGCGTACATTTCTCTGGGTTCATTTGAATCCTCCATTTGTTTACCCATTTCTCGACGTCATTGAGGTAGGTTTGCAGTTTTTCAGATGCCAATTTAGGATCGGAAGAGGAAATAAGGAAGGCAGTGTCATCGGTAAATGTACACGTTACAATATTTGGGGTTGTTGGGATATCTGAAGTAAATGTAGAATAAAGGAGAGGAGCTAGGATACTGCCTTGGGGGACACCTGCTTTAATGGTTCGAGGAGAGGAAATTGAAGAGCCGTATTTAATATGGAATGTACGATTTTCAAGATACGATTTTAGGATAAGATAGAAATGGAAAGGAAGGAATGTTTTGAGTTTGTAAAGAAGTCCGGGATGCCACACACGATCAAAGGCCTGAGCCACGTCAAGAAAGACACTGGAACACAAGCCCTTTTGCTCGAGTGTGGAGGAAATGGTGTCAACTGCACGGAAGACCTGTTGGGTAGTGGAATGCTGGGTACGGAAGCCAAACTGGTGATCAGGAATTTTATGGTTTGAGTTTACTATGGGTAGGAGTCTTCTATACAGGAGTTTTTCGAATACTTTTGAAATTATTGGGAGAAGGCTAATAGGACGATAGGAACTGGCAAGTGTTGGAGATTTAAGGGGTTTTGCGATAAGGATTACTTCGGAATGTTTCCAGGATGTAGGAAATCGAGTAGTGCGGAGGATGCTATTAAATATTAGGGTAAGGAACATCAGGGTTTTGTGTGGCAGGTGTCGAAGGATATTGGCAGTTATTAGATCGGGACCTGGAGATTTCTTACGAGGGAGATGGTGAATTGTATATTTGACATCTGCAGGACTGATGGATTTAGGTGGTTCCGAAAGAGGAAGGGTTTCATCAAGAGAGTTCAGGATTTCAGTAGTGAGTGTGGGATTACTTTCAGGATTTGGAGTGAATACGGATTGGAGATGGTCGGCAAATAATGTTGCTTTTTCCTCGTCACTTCGTGCCCAGGAACCATTCTCTTGGCGTAAAGGAGATGAGGTCGGTTGGAATTTTAAGATATGCTTTGTTCCTTGCCATAGGGAGTTGTCACTGGTGGAGAGGGAGGAAAGGTAGAAACCATTTATAAGGCGATATCTGCAACCGATCCTGAGAAAAGTGGATTCAATGTTTTTGTAAGTCATTATATTTTTGTGAGTACTTAGAATCGCGGGATTCAATTGAAATATTTTCTACAACTTGGAAATTAATCCCAACTAAGATGTTTAAATTTTGGTTATATTTGGAGTTAAGGAAGTATGCGGAAAAAAAATATGTTATTAATAGACATGAAAAGTTTTCGGATCTTCATACATTTTTCGTAAATATCTCGATAACGGTTGAGAAATCGTGCTAAGTGGAAGGTGACCATTCGAATGCTTACTAAATTCTCTACAAAAAAGGGTCTGAAGCAATATTGGATGGGGCAACGTCAATCAGAGATATAAGCGCTTAAAACTTAAAAAATGTTTGTTTTGTTGTTTTGCAAGGGGTTTTCTCTTTGTTTATCTCACTTTTTAATTGTTTATTTCTTGTTTTAAATTGCATTTATCAGCAAAATTAGTATAGTAGTAAAATAAGCTAAGAAACAGTGAAAGGTATTGGTAATAATAAGTTTGGAGTGGCTGTGGTAAACAAGATGGGTCTAATCATGATGACGTAGTTTGTTTTGAATTCTGTTGTCTATATAACCTTCCTCATAGCCTCCAACTGTTACGTCCAAAGTTACGTTATTTCTTATTTTATAGAAAGATTTAACCCAGAATGGAATTTTATTCGCCATGAAGCACATATTTACAGTTGATTATAAACAGTAAGACGAAGAATTTGCTATTAAAACAAGATACTTAAAATGACAACGAATTTATGGTTGTTAAGAAGAGCCTTCTCAGCAGTAGTCAAAGTGTAAGTACGTTTTCAGTACATAATTGTATTGACTTATACAGATTAAGAATTATCCACTTCTGTGTAAGTTGGTTACTGTCAGTTTCCTGTGATTTGTGATGCTAATTTATTCCATTTCTTCGAGATGTACGTAACCACGCAAAGATGACGCAGTTCCTGCGAGTCGGACTCTTATGAACAGACATGAAATGTTTTGGGAACTTCGTATACTTTCTATAATATATCGTACACGGTTGGGAAATATTGATAAGTGGATGGAAACTATTTAAAAGCTTTCTAAATTCTCTACAAAAAAGATTCTGAAACAATTTTTGATTAAGCAAAGTCAATCGAAATAAGTGCTTAAACTTCAAATACGTCTGTTTAGTTCTTATGAACAAGTTTTTGTAATTTTTGTCTCTTTCCCTTAGTTTTTTATTGCTTTTAGCGCGGTTCCCCTCCCTCACTTCATAGGGAGGAACCCCGCTTATAAGGGTGATCTCATGAAACAATCCGGAAGTGCCGACTAGAAAATTTCACGTTTCAGAACCCCTAGAGACCGAAAATAACGGTGGTTCAAATTTGTATATATATATATATATATATATATATATATATATATATATACATATATATATATATATATGTATATATTTATTTATATATATATATATATATACATATATTTGTCTGTTCGCTCATTTCTGGTTTCCCTGATGGCACGATTTTGATGAAATTTGGTACAAAAATCCGTCGTCCAATTTGAAAGGTCAAGTTCGTTAACCAGCAAAATCCGCCCACTGGAAGATGGTGTTTGGGGCGAAATTCGCGCAAAAAAAAATCGTAACGCTTAAATTTTTAGCGTGGTTCCTCCCTCCCCGATAGGGGGGAACCCCGCTTATAAGGTTGTTACAATGAAACAATCCGGAAGTGCCGACTAGAAAATTTCGAGTTTCAGAACCCATAGAGACCGAAAATAACGGTGTTTAAAATTTGTATTTATATATATATATATATATATATGTATATATTTATTTATATATATATATATATATATATATATATATATATATATATATATATATATATTTGTCTGTTCGCGGATTTCAGGCCTCCCTAATGGTCCGATTTTGATGAAATTTGGTACAAAAATCTGTCGGCCGATTTAAAAGGTCAAGTTCGTTAACCAGCAAAATCCGCCCACTGGAAGATGGCGTTTGGGGCGAAATTCGCGCAAAAAAAATCGTAACGCTTACGTTTTTGAGTTCATAAGCTTGTAAGTACTTGTTTTATAGGCTTGTTTGGCTAGGAAAACGAATGAAACCATTTTCAAGGCGATAGCTTTAACCGTTTTTGAGAAAATTGGAAAAATAGTTTTTGAATACCGTTTTTGGTTTGGGTACTTAGAATCATGGGATTCAGTTGAAACATTTTCTGCATGTTTTACTATCATTAAAACTAATATGTTGAAATTTTGGTTACGTTTGGAGGTAAGGAAGGGTTAGAATAAAATATTTTATTAACAGACATAAAAAGTTTTGGTAACTTTGTATATTTTCCTTAATATCTCGAAAAAGGTTGAGAATCTTGGTAAACGAAAGAATACCATTAGAAAGCTTACTAAATGCTCTACAAAAAAGTTTCTGATGAAAGTTTTGATTAGGCGATGTCAATCGGAGAAATAAGTGCTTAAAACATTAAAGTAATTGATTTTGCTTATTCGAACTGTTCTTTTTTTCTGTTTTTATTGCTTGTTATTTTTTAATTGCTTATAGTTGGATAATGTATTTTACAATAAAACAGATTAGGCAAAATAAGAAAAACAATTCATTGTTAGAAATATAGCTTGCCAAGAGAAAGATTCGATGACGTCTTTTGAATATTTTCAATTGCCTTTATGCTGTTTTTTTTTTATTTTATTTTTTAATTGATTTTATCTGTAGAATCATTACTATAGTAAAAATACACAGGAATATGTGAAAATGTTTGATATTTTCCAATTCATTGAAACGTATGAAATGAAGTATCGGTAGAAGAGGTTTCTAGGGTCTTGCGGACCCGACCACAGGTATAGCCATAAAACCCTTTGAACAAAGGCCAAGGAAAATATTATCTGTTTCTATTCTATGCTTTTCAAATGATAATAGGGATATGAACAGGAACCGGGGTCTCCCGTGGTCTAACGGCTAGCGCCTTGGATTCATAAGCGGGAGATGGTGGGTTCGATTCCCAACCTCCGGCAGGAATTTTATCATCCCACGGCTCGCTGGTAAAATTCCTCGCTACACCCTGGATGTCGGCGCTAATGACCTAGATGTAGATGTGCCGTAAAAAAAAAAAAAAAAAAAAAAAAAAAAAAAAAAAAAAAAAAAAAAAAATGAACTGGAACCGCGCTAAGATGACGCACTTCCTGCGAGTCGGACTTTTTTTTGATTTCATATGCTTGTAAGTACTCGTTTTATAGGCTTCTTGGCCTAGGAAAACGAATGAAACCATTTTTAAGGCGATAGCTTTAACCGATTTCGAGAAAATTGGAAACATATTTGCTGAATAACGTTTTTGGTTTTGGTGCTTAAAATCATGGGATTCAGTTGAAACATTTTTTGCATGTTCGAATTTTATCAAAACTAATATGTTAAACTTTTGGTTACGTTTGGAGTTAAGGAAGGGTTAGAATAAAATATTTTATGAACAGACATGAAATGTTTTGGGAACTTCGTAGACTTTCATTAATATCTCGAACACGGTTGGGAAATTTTCAGAAGTGGATAGAAACTATTTGAAAGCTTTCTAAATTCTCTACAAAAAAGATTCTGAATCAATTTTTGATTAGGGGATGGCAATCGAAGAAATAAGTGCTTAAAACTTTAAAGTAATTGATTTCGCTTATTCGAACTATTCTTTCTGTCTTTGATTTTGGTACTTAGAATTATGGGATTCAGTTGAAACATTTTCTGCATGTTCAAATTTCATCAACACTAATATGTTGAAATTTTAGTTACGTTTGGAGTAAAGGAAGGGTTAGAATAAAATATTTTATTAACAGACATGAAAAGTTTTGGGAACTTCGTTACATTCATTAATATCTCGAAAAAGGTTTGTAAATCGTGGAAGTGAAATGTAACAGTTCGAAAGCTTGCTAAATTTTCTACAAAAAATGTTTTGAAGAAGTTTTTGATTGGATGGTCATATTAGGAGATATAAGTGCTTAAAATTTAGTTAGTTAGTTTCTTTTATATAAACGGATCTATTTGTGTGCTTCCCGCAGTCTCTTTTTCACTGCTCGTTATTTCTGTAATTGCTTATAGTAGTCAAATGTATTTGTCAATAAAACAGGATACGTATAAGTAGAAACAATATTTTGTTTTTACGGAATCTTGGGATTCTCAGATGCCGTATGAATATCTATTAGGCCCCCTTCGTATATTTTCCTTAATATCTCGAAAACGGTTGATAATCTAGGTAAATGGAAGGTTACCATTAGATAGCTTACTAAATGCTCCACAAAAAAGATTGTGAAGAATTTTTTGATGAAGCGATGTCAATCGGAGAAATAAGTGCATAAAACTTTCGTTTATTTGAACGGTTCTTTTTGTCTGTTTTTATTTCTTGTTATTTTGTTATTGCTTCTTGTAGGAGGAAAACAAGGTAAGAAAATGGAATAGATATTTATAATTTTTAACGAAAGATCAAAACAAACTAATAATTTTATCTACTCCTCTTCTTTGTCTCTGTTTACCTTCGTTTTTAATTGTTTTTTTGTTTTTCTCGGTTTGCCTTAGTTTTTAATTGCTTGCTGTTATTTTGATTGCATTTGTTTCAATAAAACATGATAAGTAATTGAAAAGCGTGTTTGTATTTTGAATTGACTTTGAGAGTCTTGCTTTAGATTGAGGAATTTCCGCTTCTAACCTGTGGGTGTTATCAATTTTTATGAAATAAAACAAAAAATTTTTAGTTCTATTTTAAGTTATGGATGACACCGGATACGTCTTAAGATGACGCAGTTCCTGCTGAAAGAGAACACTCTGTGTAGGGTTAGACACCTGCTCGGGTCGAGCTACCAGGCAGGTAGGCTTTTATTGCTCTTCATAAATCAAGAGTTGACAGATATTTTACCTGTAGTAAGTCATGCAGCCAAATGCTGTAGTAGAAATATAATTATATTTTGTGGTTTTATGTGGGGTAGCACATTAAAATATAACACTACGTTCTAATTTTCTTGTACTATTTTATTTTGTTTAATTGCATTTAACAGTAAAATGAGTAGGTAAGTGTTTTTAATTGCATTTAACACTAAAATGGATAGGTCAGTAAAGCAAGTTAAGTCAATTAGAAACATATTCCTAGTAGAGTCTTCGTAGAGCGAATCTTGGAACGGCGGAAAGAGTAATTTTCGCTTAGGTTAGTTTCTTGTGCCTTGCCGACAATCTTGCTTTTCTTTGGAATATGTGTTTACATTAAGAATGATCTAAACAAAGTACTAACTGTTTGTGTGTGAATGGAACCGCGCTAAGATGATGCAGTTCCTGCGAGTTGGACTTTTTATTTTTCTAATTTCTTATGTTAGGAAAATGTATTTGTGTGTAAAACAGGATAGGTAAAATGAGACCAATTTTCTGTTGCTAGAAATAATGAAAAGTTTTAATAAATAATGAAAGTATACTTTCATTAATATCTCGAAAACGGTTGAAAATCTTGTGAAGCGAAAGGTTGCCATTCGAAAGCTTACTAAATGTCCTACAAAAAAAGGTTCCGAAGAAAGTTTTTAATAACCGATGTCAATCGGAGAAATAAGTGCTTAAACTTTGAAGTAATTGATTTCGTTTATTCGAACGGTTCTTTTTGTCTGTTTTTATTCCTTGTTTTTTTTTTTTAAATTGCTTATAGCTGGATAATGTATTTGACAATAAAACAGATTAAGTAAAATAAGAAAAACAATTCATTGTTAGAAAAATAGCTTGCCAAGTGAAAGAGATTCGATGACGTCTTTTGATGAATATTTTCAATTGCCTTTATGCTGTTGGTTTTTTATTTTATTTTTTAATTGATTTTATTTGTAGAATTATTACTATAGTAGAAGAACACAAGAAAATGTGAACAATTTTGATATTTTTCAATGCATTGAAACCAACTAAATAGGTGTCTCTAGAAGAGGATTCTGGGGTCTGGCGGACCCAACCAGGTAAAGTCATAAAGCCCTTTGAACAAAGGCCGCACCAGATATTATTTGTTTCTATTCTAAGCTTTTCAAATGACAAAAGGGATATGAACGGAACCGGGCTAAGATGATGCAGTTCCTGCGAGTCGGACTTTTTTTTATAAATAAGACCTTCTGCCAATTTAAAAGTTACATATATATATATATATATATATATATATATATATATATATATATATATTAATTATTATTTTATTAATTTATTAAACGATACAATGCACTTGTAATATATTTATACAGTAACAAATAAACATATATCAATAAAATCCAAATTAACGTAATCGTCAAAAATGTCACTAAGTGTTTTGCATCTTCAGATATCTCTTCAGGAGCCTAAAAACTAAGTGCAGCCTTAGATAACTGTAATTCAAGCGAAACCTTGTTGTTAAATTAAAGCATAGAAAGGTTAGTAAAGAGATGGAAAGGGGGGGGGGCGAGTGGGTCGTAAAACCGGTTGAACTTCAACCATCGACTTCAGGGTTGGTTACGGAGGTACTAAACCTTTTACGAGCCCGCTTATTGGTGTAATAAAACTTCTCTTCATTTAGAAATCATCGATTTCTTTACATTTCAACAATCATGCTAATTTTCTAATTCGCTATAAGTATATTATAACTTAATTATTTGAAAGCTTTGATAGTGGTTAATCGTAAATAAAAACAAGAAGAAATTACTTATTTTGAAAATACAAACCTTACTGTCTGAATATAGTGGGGTTGCTATAAATCACAGCATACTTATCAACCATTGTAACTAAATTTAAGTTAAATAAGTTTTTGTAATAATTTGTAAATTGTCGACAAATAGATGTTGATGATGAGTTTTTATAGAAAGAAAAATAAGATTTCGCCCAGGCTGGATGGATAGATAGTCCGAGAGCCAGTAACCGCACGTTTCATGAAGCACCTTGAAAGTTGAAAGTGTTTAATGCTCCTTGAAATTTTCCTATAACGTACCTCTTGGGTAGACGAGAAGGTAAATATGTGTTGCCAAGACTTACCGTGGAACAACAGGTACTGCGCATTGGGAACAGGTGCAAAAAAATAGTTGCCAAAAATAGAGTTTTAAAGAAGCCAACTATTAAGACAATTTTACAATTAATAATAAATAAGGCAGACACTTTTAAGGGGTATAACACGTAAAAAAAAAAATAAATAAAATAAAAAATAAATAAATAAAAACTTAATTGTTTTTATTCTCATATTAAATGAGAGTTTTATTCGCACTGCCATTTAAACCGGAACAGCTGTACAAGATCATATGAGCAAAAACCAATGAGGGCGCAGAATATAACCACAACTGCGCGGTACTCTAATTCACTCTTACGGTTACGTGCAGTGTTTTGCAGTCTATCGTAGGCAACATTTATTTTTATGTTTTCTGATAATTAAACCCCAAAAAAGTATCTGCCCTTTTGTAATTATTTTCAAATATGTTTTTTGAAGGCGCTGTTTAAATCGCAGCGTGAATAAAGCACTTCATTTAATATTAAAAATAAAAACTAGGTACTTTTTTTACTTTTTTTTTTTAATTTACGTTTTAACACCCTTGGAAGTGTCTGCCTTATTTTTTATTCATTTTAAAATTGCCTTAATTTGCAATTTTTTACATTAATGATAGTTGGCTTCTGAATAAAACACTATTTTTGGGCAATATTGTTTTGCACCTTTCCCCTATGCGCAGTACCTGGTGCACCAAGGTATGTACAGGAAACACATTCTTATCTTCTTATCTACCCTAGAGGTACATTATAGCAAAATTTCAGGGTGCATAAAACACTTCATGAAAAATGCGTTACCAGCTCTCCGACTAAGGGTACGTTCATGGTGAGCATTGATTCTGCGATGCTACGATAGCTACTCCGATGAGCGCTGCCCCGATGTATTCTACATTTATGGAGGGTGTTCATGCTGACTCACCATTGCATTGGTTCTTGCTGGGAGTAAAGTAACCTTCAACAGTGAATTAGCTTGTGTTTATGAAAAAGCTCTGCTTATGTTAGTGAGAAAAAATGAGCCTTTACAATTAGTTCGCGATGTTCCTGACAAAGAAAAAGGGATTGGTTTCTTACTCGGAAAAGTTAATGGAATCCTATTAGTTTTAGCGAGTTGGATAGACTAGAGTCGCTTAAATTAATATAATTCTATTAATTGCGAGTTGGATTGGCTAGAGTTTTCTTGTATCTTCTTGAGCGAGTGGAGCGTAGCGTAGCGAGCGGAAACGCATATCATGTAATGCTTAATAAATGGAAAAGATCAAAAAAGAGAGAGAGAAAAGGAATAAAATATGTTTGTTTACAAATATCGTTGTTTGTTATCCTTCATAACCTGCAAAACATTCAACTTTAATGCTTAATAACTTTTTTCATAGTTGAGAGAATTGATTTTGATCATATTAACCTTTTTATTAATAAATATTACTTGCCATTATCTAATATGAATTATAACCGAAAATAACGAGTCAAGTAGTAATAGATAACCAGCAAAGAACCTGTAAGCTAATCAGTAAGCTTATCAGCGAGTACGAGCAACTGTTATAAATCACTACTGCTACTTCAAAAGTAACTGGATGTGGTCTTCGCAAAAAGACCCAATTTTCTTTCATCTCGACAACGAAATAACCAAAAAAGAATAATCACACAAGATGAAGTAATGATGATGCGAGGGTAGGTGACCTGCGCACTAGAGTCCTTTTGAAGGAACCAATCACAGTCAGGCCCACATCGCGGCTTCCCTCCTCACTGCGAGGAGAAAACAAAATATTTATTCTTCCCCGCGGTCACTGCGCGGGTGCGAGAATAGCATCGAAAGTAAGGACCCTCACTATGAACACTCCCACCTTAATACATGTGTTTGTTTTACATCGGGGCAGCGCTCATCGGAGTAGCTATCGTAGCATCACAGAATGAATCCTCACCATGAACGTACCCTAAGAGTATCTGATTCCTACCTAAGGAATTAAATTTGCGCCTCTTTGTTGCGACCAGTCTCAATACAATGTTGTGCATCATTGTATAAGTATATCTCTTTTGGATGGGATTCAGAAACCTTAATCGGCGAATCGCCTTCCTTTCGGGTGCTCACAAATAAATAAATAAAAAAGAAACTATCAAGAAGACCCGCAATACACTCTTGATACAAGAGAAATGTTGAGGGACTGAATCACAACAATGCTTACTGGCTGCCCGCAAAAAATACGAGCAATTTTGATTCCGCTTGTGAGCTACGCCTAAGGAGATGCGATTTTAAGTGCTGCCTGCAGAAAGTTGAGTTTTCTTCATCTATGGACCCGCTGAAATAATTCCCTGCTCCCCCATGGATGTTTGAGAATTGTGGTAACCTGTAGATAGCGCGGTACTACTGATGATGATATAGATCCGCGTACCTCTGTTTTAGCACCAGTAAAACACCTTTATATAGAAGTATTGTGTGTGTGTGTGTGTGTGTGTGTGTGTGTGTGTGTGTGTGTGTGTGTGTGTGTGTGTGTGTGTGTGTGTGTGTGTGTGTGTGTGTGTGTGTGTGTGTGTGTGTGTGTGTGTGTGTGTGTGTGTGTGTATGAGGGAGGGTGTGTTCATACAAAGACACACTGACATGTTTTTTTAAAGAACCATTGTCTGAGAGTAAATTAATTCTCACTCTCTCTTGTCTCTGTTTTTGACAGAAGCAAACCATGATTTGAGTGTGGTCGGCAGAACACTCCCTTGTCTCGATGTGCCTATTTTGAGCCGAAGATTCGATGCAGATAGAGCTAGTGTCTAAAGCCTGTGTGTCCTGACTTGGTGTTTGGAAAGCACCCCATCTCCTCGTGGTAAACATGTTGACCCTGTCGCTTTAATGTACCAACCCATTTCCAGCTGACAGCTCTTCTTATCCTTATCACCTTCTTATATACAATGCTTTCCTCTATTAATAGAAAATCCGATTAAAGATGATCCGTGTAAAAACAACATATCATCAAAGATTATTGCGTAAAAAACATGACAATTTTAAACAATGATCATTATTTATAAAATATATACCTTCTTATATAGCCAAGATGTACATTATAGCAAAATTTCAAGATGCATAAAACACCATGAAAAGTGCGCTGCCAGCTCTCGGACTATTGGATTTTAGCGCGTTCATGGACAAATGGGTTGTTGTGGATATTGTGAAGGGTTCTGTTGGATATATAGAAACAAAATGACCATTTACGATTTTGAGGAGAAATTTGACTGAAATGCCTGTATTCTCTTGATTTTGGATATATTTGCAGAGTTTATATTCGTATGGCTCTCAGTATTGGACGAAAACCTAATTGCAATTACGATTATTATTACAGGGATTCCAGATGTAATTACGATTACCATTATAATCAGTTTGCCAAATGCGCCTCAATTCTGATACATAGCATCCCCATAACACAACAATTTGGACAAGTTCGTAAACAAGCGACATCGTTCCATCAGAATGGGGGGGGAGGTTACTCGGGACTGAAATTATTAATTTACTCATATCGGCATTATTTTTCATAATATAAGAACGAAACACCATCGTAGATAGCGTTGTTAAAAGCGAGCCCTGACTAGAGGCTTCAGGCCTGTAGCTTGAACCTAACCTCCACAGCCCGAGCTCAGAAGGCTCGGGAGTGAGGCTTTAGCCTAACCTTATCAATCCCTGAAGGTTCGGCAAGGTTCTCCCTCGAGCCTGGAAGGTAGAGCTTCGGCAAGCACGGTTATAATCAACCCTTTCTTTACTAGATTATCTATATACAATAATTACTTACTCTATAATAATTACATTTTATTAATTTCGATTTTTTTGTGACATTTCTCACCATTTATTTCACAATAATAAACATAAATTTTTAGCGTCATATTTATTTACAAAGGGAGGTAATTTAGCTGTTTAATCTCTGATAATTCGTATTTTGCTTCAGTTGTAGTTTATTAAAATTCGACAAAGTTCAGTTTATTAAATTAATGATTAAACTAAATAAAGTGACTCATTCAGTTGATTAGTCATCCATATTATTAGTTTATCAATGAAATGGTAAATTTAATTGCCAGCGAATAATTTCAATGTGGCGGAAAGCATTTAGGACGAATCCACTAAAGTATATTTCATGAAACAGCTGTTTGCCCGCCATCGGCCATTTTGGAAATGAAAAGTAAAAAGCTTCAAAGCATGCGCCTTCTCCCGAGGCGAGCCTTCAAGGCTCGCGCCTTCTCCCGAGGCGAGCCTGCTAGGCTCGCGCCTTCTACCAAGCCGAGCCTTCAAGGCTGTGCCTTCTATCGAGCCCTGCCCAAGCCCTGAGAGCTCGAGCTTTAAGGAGCCGCGCCTTCTAGCCTTAAAGGCGCGCTCTTTTACAACACTAGTCGTAGATATCTAAGTAGAAATATGTGTTGTAATAATAAACTAAATAAATCCATTAGAAGTGGGGGGGGGGGGGGGTACTCGATACCCATATTATACACTAGCTGAATACCCGTGCTTCGTCACGGCAGGTATGTAGTTTATTTATAGCCTTAAATAATGTATCACCAATGTGTTCATGGAATATTTCAAAATTTTCCGTCGAGTCGTTTGGGCTGGGCGATGATAGGCCAGTGAGTGAGTTAGTTAGGCGGTCAGTGAGTGGTATTTGACAAATATATAGTAGATTTTCTCGTACCGGTCGTTATTTTTTCTTCCATATAACGAATCTCGGTAGACATAACTAATAAGGAACGTATTGTATAAAAGGAAGAAATCAAGTTGGGGTCTACTCCGGAAAAAACCAATGATTGAATCAGCTGTTCATTAGAAATATAAAATACCGAAACTATTTATTCTCATTTGACATTCATAGAGGTTACACGACCCACTTGCTCAAGAATGTGCTTAGTACTGCAGCAATATTTTATTTCTATCTATTGAAATAATTACTTGTTATATTATGAATTTAATTCCCTGAATCTAGTATTATTTTATAGTTTTACTATTTTTTATTTCAGATTTACATTTTCTTATCCTTAACCTCATTCATAGTAAATGTTAAAGTTATGTTAACATTTAACTTTCTATTTAACACAAATAACTAAAATGCATGTAGTATTTATAGAATGGATCATGTAGAAAATAAAATCCCACATTGCAGGGCTACTGCAAAGTGGAATATAAACAACGATATATTATCAATCCAATATTGATGAGGAATTAACTAACCTGATTGAGGCTCAGAATATATTGAATACCGACTCTAACTGCCAACACTGCTGTAATTATAATGGTGTTGAACACACTAATTCACAGGAGCTAGATTGTTGTGAAGCACTGATATATACTTAGCGGACTTAGGCTGGTAAAACACTAAGAGTCAAGCACACATGATCACTAATCATTAGCTCAGGGCACTTACTAATGGGAAGACTTAATACTAAATTCAAATGTACAATTATACAATTTATTTATGTGTGGCAGAAGATCAAATTTCAAAACAAAACACTCACTTCTTTCACTACGCCTTTATTTTGCAAAATAAAGGAGTTAACGATAAGAAAATGTAAATCTGATATTGGGAAAAAATGGTCACCATCTTACATATCGCACTAGTATTTCTAAAGTGACACAACTCAAAAATCGGTTTTATTCACACCGTCATAGGTATGACTATGAAAGACGTGGTAAATATATCTTTATGAACCATCAATACTGTCTTAATGCTTTTCCCCCTACATAGGCAAGAGTGACACATTTTCAGTTGAGTGTCACTTTAGAAATACTCGTGCTATATAATAAAGTTATACAATTGTTTAACACAATAATTATTTGAAAATTAAATTTCTCCTTGAAGTAGACATAAAACACATATTAATGATTCTATGTGGCCGATGAAATTTATGAATGTGTCCTTACATCTTTCCTACCTTACAGTAACCCTGCAATTTATTTATTTTTTTATTTTTTTTTTACGGCACATCTACATCTAGGCCATTAGCGCCGACATCCAGGGTGTAGCGAGGAATTTTACCAGCGAGCCGTGGGATGATAAAATTCCTGCCGGAGGTTGGGAATCGAACCCACCATCTCCCGCTTATGAATCCAAGGCGCTAGCAACTAGACCACGGGAGACCCCCTGTAACCCTGTAATGTGAGAATTTATTCATCTTACGCTTATATGAGGCGTTGAATCTTAAAAAAGAATATGTCCAAATCGTAAAACTATTCAGAAGACACAAAAAACGTCTAAGCTAGTATAATTCCTTTAGGAAATTAATAATTACGAGGCCACTCTTACATTCATTTCCTTATTTTTGATGAAATTTAATAAATTTTCAAAAAAAAAAACTTTTGTTGTGAGAGAAAACAAAGTTTTTAGGAAAAAAAATTAATTAGATGACAAAATGGACTCATTTTGAAAGCCATCTCCGCATATGTTCCCATTAATTAATAATAGACGTATTTTACTAATTTTTGCTAAATGGGAAGTTAAATATTAGCATAACTTAAAAATAACCAATGAGTGAGGTTAACGATGGAAAAATATGAAATAGACATAAATTATAATAAAAATAAAATAAAACAAAACTATTAATATAAATAGAAATAAATCTAGTTTTTAAAATAAATGATAGAATAACGTAGATGAACAGAATATCAAAACCAAATTTAGACATTAAAAATAAAAAGTACAAAAAGCTATATTGCACCTGATATTTTAACGTTCTTCGTAGTCTATTGTACCAATAAATGTATCAAATTCATCAAAGAATTTTTAAAGATTCTCTCCCTTAGAAAGTGGCTAGTTTCCTCGCTTTAATATAACAAACTTTGTGAATTTGATCCTTTCCTTGTAAAGTACATCCGGGTATGACACTGTAGTATACAATCTCTGAAAAAGTCCGTCACGCAAGAGCTGGATCGCTAAGCACATTCCACGCCAAGGAAGAATTTGCTTTATTTTAGTTATTTAATTTTTAACACCCATTTTTAAATACTCAGATTTTTAAGGCACTTATCTTTGGCCAGAATCTATTTTTGAAGAAGATGAGCGGCCACCATAGTGGGAGTCGAACCTACATTCTCAGGTACAGATTCCTCACACCTTCGCCTTTTTTTATAAAATGAAAATGTATTTTTAGATAATAATGTAGAAGAAGTAGTTCATCATTTTTTTCAAGAAGATGTGACATTTTTAGCAACACCAATTCTCCGATCGAGATCGTTCTCTCAAAAAATTGCAAAAAGTTTTTTAAGTACACTATTAAGCTTTGGAATGAAGCTTGATTGAGCTATGGAAGCTTGGGTGAGTTACTTAGAATAGATGAGTTACATTTACCTCCATTTCCCAAGCGGTTTCTTAATTATGAAAATATACAAAATGCCCAAGAAAACTGTAGTTTTTCCACGTTTCTCGAAAATTGTTATAGATATTGCCATGAAAATATCTTCATTTGATTTCTTTATATTTAAAAAACCTATATGAAGTGTACCGGGGAACCTATAATCTCAAAACCTTAATGGCTAAGGTTTATTTCGCGGAAAAACTGGCGAACAAACTTGACCAGTTGTTTGAGAAAAATTGGAAAAATTTCGTCCAAATCGGACAATTTGTAAGGCTGCTAGAGTATATATGAGTGTGTGTACAAATTTGAAACCCCGGTATTTTTGTGATCTATATTGGCTTCCTAAGGTTAGGTTATAGAACTAGGATTATAGAATCTGACCTTCTGCACCTGGTACTTGAAACGGCCAAAGCCGGTTATTGTAAAACGGCTAAAGCAGTGTTTTGATAAATTACTAATTATAAACATGTTAGCGCGGGAGGTTGACCTCATGACGAAATCCGGGAGTGCCGACTAGAAACTTTCTCGTTTCATACCCCACCACGAAAATATAGGAGGTTCAAATTTATATATATATATATATATATATATATATATATATATATATATATATATATATATATATATATATATATATATATATGCTTGTCTGTTCGCGCTCTAGCAAGCTCAAGAATGGCCCGATTTTGATGAAATTTGGTACAAAAATCTACCGTGTAATTTTAAAGGTCAAGTTCGTTAAGCAGCAGAATCCGCCCACTGGAAGATAGTGTTTGGGGCGAAATTCGCGTAAAAAATCGTAACGCTTACGTTTTTGAGTTCATATGCTTGTAGGTACTTGTTATGTAGGTTTACCACAGGAAAACGGATAAAACCATTTTTAAGGCGATATCTGTAACCGTTTTTGAGAAAAGTGGAATCAATGTTTTTGTAAGTCATTATTTTTTTGTGGTAACTTAGAATCATGGGATTCAATTGAAATATTTTCTAGATGTTGGAAATTCATCCCAACTAAAATGTTTAAATTTTGGTTATATTTGGAGTTAAGGAAGTATGCGAAAAAAAATATTTTATTGATAGACATGAACATTTTTCGGATCTTCATACATTTTTAGTAAATAACTCGATAACGTTTGAGAAATCGTGGTAAGTGGAAGGTAACCATTCAAATGCTTACTAAATTCTCTACAAAAAGGTTCTGAAGCAATATTCGATGGGGCAACGTCAATCCGAGATATAAGCGCTTAAAACTCAAAATGTGTGTGTTTTGTTGTTTTGAACGGGTTTTTGTCTTTGTTTATCTCACTTTTTAATCGGTTGTTTTTTGTTTTAAATTGCATTTATCAGTGAAATTAGTATTTTAGTAAAATAAGCCAAGAAACAGTGAAAGGTATAGGTAATAAGTTTGGAGTGGCTGCGGAAATCAAGGTGGCTGTGGCTAAACATGATGGCGTATACATAGGTTTCTTTTGAATTCTCCTATCTATATAACGTTCTTCATACTGCTAAAACTGAATTCATATCAAATCATTATTTCTTTTTTTATAGAAAGATTTAAACCACGAGAGAATGGACTTTTATTTGCCATGAAGCACATATTTACAGTTGATTAAACAGTAAAACGAATTTGCTAGTAAAACAAGATACTTAAAATTACAACGAATTTTCTGTTGTTTGGAATAGAGCCTTCTGAGCAGTAATCGTGGGGTGAGTACGTTTTCAGTACATAATTGTATTGGCTTATTCAGCCTTCCTCAAGAATGAGGATTAAGAATTATCCGCTTCTGTGTAAGTTAGCTACTGTCAGTTTCCTGTGATTTGTGATGCCTAATCTATTCCAATTCTTCGAGATGCACGGAACCGCGCTAAGATTACGCAGTTCCTGCGAGTCGGAATTTTTTTATTGATTTGCCTTTTTAACTAAATCTTTAAGCAAGTTCATATAGAAAAACTTTTGAGAAAGTTCCTGCATATTTCGAGTTAGGAAGCCTGCTATATAGAGTTTTCTAACAGAACCCTTAATTGCGTTGTTTGCTCACATTAAAGTATGAATTGACTCTTGACGTTTTTCTCCCGAGATTAAATTCCTAGAAATAAACTTTAAGAGACGAGCTTGAACATGCTCCGACACGGAAGATGAAACTTATAAATTGAATTTAACTTTTAATAAGTTTGTTTAGTCCATATAGAGTGGGAGTTGGCTTATTCCTGAAGGGATCTGTGTAGGACTTAATGTTGAAGGGGGAGTTTTGTTTTATTTTCTTTCGTGGTACATTAAATATCCATTAGTTGTTTTATATCTTATGCCATTTTAGAGAGGTTTTGTGTATTGATTGAAGCTTTTGGAGCATTTTCTCGCTCCGTTGCGACAAACGCGCTCATGACTACGACTTCATGTCACAATAAAAAAATTGATTGGAAAATATTTCGTTTCAGAAGTCACAGATTACATTTATTTATTTACTTTGTTTAACAATGCACCACTTTGGGGTGAATTGCATCGAATCACTTTGTAGCTACATTCTGTTCATAAATATGTCATTATCCTACGCCAGTTAAGTACAGTGTATTAATATTTACAAATATAAATAATAACTAAAAAAAATATAATAAATAGAAAAAAAACACAACAATTGAAATATTAGATAAAACGTAAAATTATTTAATTCTTAAATAAAAGAATTATCAAATTTTTATATTTTGTCGTACAGGTTTATGTTTTTTAAATGTGTAAGTATGTCATCAATATGGTGGCTGCTGTCAGTAAGTAGGTCAGGTTTGTCCAAGTTTGTTATAAGAAGGCAGTCGATTAATATATGTTTTACTGTTAGTTCTGTATTGCAAATCCGACATGTTGGTCTTTCAGTATGTCGGATTTACAATACAGAACACACAATTAAACATATATTAATCGACTGCCTTCACGAATTACAAAAAATTGTAATTTTTTCTTTTCTTTTAGTTTTACACCATTTTGGTGATATATATATATTTGTCTGTTCGCGGATTTCTGGCTTCCCTAATGGTCCGATTTTGATGAAATTTGGCTCAAAAATCCGTCGTCCAATTTGAAAGGCGTTTGGGGCAAAATTCGCGCAAAAAAAATTGTAACGCTTAGGTTTTTGAGTTCATATGCTTGTAAGTACTCGTTTTATAGGCTTCTTGGGCTAGTAAAACGAATGAAACCATTTTTAAGGCGATAGCTTTAACTGTTTCTGAGAAAATCGGAAAAAAGTTGTTAAATCAAGTTTTTGCTTTGGTTACTTAGAATCATGGGATTCAGTTGAAACATATTTTGCATGTTTGAATTTCATCAAAACTAACGTGTTAAACTTTTGTTTACGTTTGGAGTTAAGGATGGGTTAGAATAAAATATTTTATGAACAGACATGAAAAGTTTTGGGAACTTCGTATAATTTCATTAATATCTCGAACATGGTTTGGAAATCGTGATAAATGGATAGAAATTATTTGAAAGCTTTATAAATTCTCTACAAAGAAGATTCTAAAACAATTTTTGATTAGGTGATGTCAATTGGAGAAATAAGTGCTTTAACTTTGAAGTAATTGATTTCGTTTATTCGAACGGATCTTTTTGTCTGTTTTTATTCCTTGTTATTTTTTAATTGCTTATAGTTGGATAATGTATTTGACAATAAAACAGATTAGGCAAAAAAAGATTTCAATTGCCTTCATGCTGTTGGTTTTTTTATTATATTTTTTAATTGATTTTATTTGTAGAATTATTACTATAGAAAAATAACACAGGAATATGTAAAAAATGTTGATATATTCCAATGCATTGAAACGTATGAAATGAAGTATCTGTAGAAGAGGATTCTAGGGTCTGGCGGAGCCGACCAGATAAAGTCATAAAGCCTTTTGGACAAAGGCCGAGGAAAATATTATCTGTTTCTATTCCAAGCTTTTCAAATGACAATAGGGATATGAACAGGAACCGCGCTAAGATGATGCAGTTCCTGCGAGTCGGACTTTCTTTTTTGTTTGTATTTATTAAATTATTTTAACGATCATTATTTTCGTATAAAGCCGCTTATAACTAAACATGCTCTAATAATAAAATGAAATAGATGCACTATGGGTCCCTTTTTCTGATTTGTGTAAACCTTTTTATTATTAGACTAGAATAACATTGTACGTTAAGTTGCGAAATAATGAAAATTGCTGTGGCTATGTACCAAATTAATTATAGCGTATTTTACGATAAGCATCTACTAATGTACTGATTTTGCTTCTTAACAAACTCCTTGACTATTTGTAAGGCAAATATTATTCATAATTTTTTAACGTTAAAAAGTTGTTACTTATTTTTTATTTACTAACGTTAAAACGTTGTTATAATTATTTATATTTTTTTAAAAAAATTTACCACTATTTGGTATTAAACAATTAAATTAATATTGATATTAAAAGAAAATTAATTATGTTTGCAGATTCAACGAGAATTTTAAAACTGATGCCAGAAAAAGCCTTAAATCAACATATAAAATATAGCTATTTTTTATAGTCTGGTATTGTCCATAAGAAATAGCTTTTGAAACCATAATAGTGCTGACTTGATCACCTGGCAGCTCACACAATCCGTACCTTTTTCTAATCTTATTAGGAAGTTTAGGGTAGTTCTTATCAGTTGCAGCAGTTTTTATAGTTAATTTAAGTGTTCTCTATGCATTAGAAAAATTCATGAACGCCCAAGCGGTACTCGTTTTCGAGATATTGAGCCTTAAAGGGGTCTCCCATGGCCTAGTGGCTGGCGCCTTAGATTTATAAGCGGGATATGGTGGATGGAATTTTCTCATCTCACGGCTCGTTGAGAAAATTCCTCGCTGCACCCTGGATGTCGGCGCTAATGGCCCAGATTTGTCGATGCGCCGCCAAAAAAAAAAAAAAAAAAAAAAAGATGAGCCTTAAAAATTCACTTTTGGACGCGAGAGTCGTATCCGCAACGGACAGTTTATGCGATAGCAAAGCGAGCTTGTTTACCATTTCTTTGGAAATCTATTGTATGATACAGAATAGCAAACCCAATGTCGTGGCAAAGAGTTAGATAGGGCAAGCGGTACTTTTTCTTGGGATGTAATCACTCAAAACTCAATCCCATGGTATTGATTTATCTCAATCACCATATTTCATTGTTGGAAATGTACGTCCTGGATGCAGGCACAAATGAAAAAGAAGAATGGCATGATTAATTAAGGTTGTTTAAACCCTGAGGTGTTTATCAATTTGGTGTGTTGCAAAGAAATCTATATTTTCAGATATTATTTCATGATATCGCGGAAGAAAATTATATTACTCATATCAATGGACACAAAAAAAAAAAAAATAAATAAAAAAAAAAAAAATATGTCAAAATCTATGTGAGAGATAAAAGTAAAATATGCCAGCATTATAGATAGATATATTAATAACACAAGATTGTGCTTGGAGTCTTTATATCCCAAGAACATGTACCGCTTCCCCTATCAAACTCTTTTTTTTATTTGTACACTATTTTCTACAAGAGAACTACGACTACCGTAATAATTGCAATATATTATATCGTTGCAACAATCTGTTATGAAGGATATCAGAAGATGAATTCGGGCCGGAATGTGAATAAAGTTTTGGGATTCTATTGGTATCCAATCCATAACTTAGACCAACTAGCCAATAATTGATTTTAGCGCGTTTCCTTCCTCCTTTCATAGGGAGGAAACCCGCTTATTATGTTGGCCTTATGACACAAGATGTGAACTCTCCACGTTTGGGGCAAGAGAGTTATATACATATAGGGGAAGGTGTTGTACCTTTGACCACTTTGCACAATTGAATTTTTTTTGGCTTGAATATTAAAGCTAAATTCGTTTTTTTATTTTTATTTCATTGTAATTAGTATTCTATTGCTTATCATATTTAATTTTTTCAAGGTTCTAGCTTTACATTTAATATTTTTTTATTATTTTTTTAAAAAATAATCGTACAGTGGTCAAAGGTATAACACGCAGTTGTACCTTTGACCATGGGGTGTTGTACCTCTGACCACCTAAAAACAACACAGCAGTGCAAAAAAAAATTGTATTCAGTAAAATTGTAATTAATTGTAAGTTTAATAAATACAGGAGAAGGATGTAAGCATAATAAAAAAGCTATTATTGATATTATGTTACACTTATTATGCTGAAAAATCCAGTCCAATCGATAAACGTTTTAACTGTCAAGCAGATCCACTAGCAATAGTAGGGTATGGAAGTTTAGCCACAATGTCTTCAACATCTATATCAAACAAATTTTCATCTTCTCTCGTAAACTTGTCACTTAAAGTTTGTTTTTTCAAATATTGGATCTTAGACATTGGAAATTTAATACCACAAATCTCTGCGACTAAAATATGTAATAGTCTTTTTACTTTTATTTATATATATATGTATATATATATATATATATATATATATATATATATATATTTATATCGAGATAGAGAGAGATTTGTCTGTTCGCTTTCCAGCTATTGCAATTTTTATAGGGTTCCTAACGCGCATGAAAACGAATAAAACCATTTTCAAGACGATATGTATTGTATTTGTAACCATTTTTGAGAAAAGTTGATGAAACTAGTTTTCCTAACATATTTTCGGTTAGAGTACTTAAAATCATTAGATTCAGTTGAAACATGTTCTACGCCTTTGACGTTCAACCAAGCTATGGTATAAAAATGTTTGTTAGTTTTGGAGCAAAGAACGTATTAGAAGAATAAATGTATTAATAGACATAAGCAGTTTTATGATTTTCGTATATTTCTTCTTCATTTTATATATAGTATATTCTTGTATATATGGAAAACGTGGAAACGTAGTAATCGTAGTAGGTGGAATTCGAAGATTACTGAATTCAGTACAAAAATGTTTTTCGATGGGATATCCAAATCGGAGAAATAATTTCTTAAAACTTCGAAAGTGGCTGTTTCGTTTAATTCAATGGTTCTTCTTTTCTCTTTTCCACAGTTGCCATAGCTTTCTATTTTTGTAATTGTTTTTGGCAGAAATAAGATATAAGATATGCAAAATAAGATATAATTAAATGTTTTTTGTAATAGATATTCCTGAACGGAAGTAAAGGATGTCGAGTGAATAATTTCCTCTACCTACTGTAATGTATTGTGCACATAACAGCACACAACTTCTCACTTTTCTTTAAGATTCCATCGGATTAAATGGTCCACAAAGCATTAATTATACCAATCTCTGGCTTTCCGAATGACCCTAGGAATCAGAACTTTGTGGAAACGCGCTAAGATGACGCACTTCCTGAGAGAGTCGCATCTACATCCAGGCCATCTACATCCAGGCCATCCAGGCTGGGCTATCTGTTGGTTGGCATCCTTCTTTAACACCCATGGCGGAGGAGAGAATCTCCTCAAAGGTCCCACAGATGAAAAACTCAACCTACTGCGGGCGGATACTTCATGCACTATACCACGGGGGACCCAATTTCTGGTAATTATGTACCTTATGTGTATATCCAACAGTCCTTTCTCATTCTTCAACTATCTATGCAGTATCAGTCTCTGAAGACGTCTTCAGATAATCAACTCAAAAACAGATTGAGGCTACAAATGTCTGTACTTTGGAATTAAAATCAATAAAGATCTGAAGAAACTTTTAAAAATTCTTTCGGCGATTGTTATAATCAAAAGTTGAACGTTAATCTGAATTAAAATTCAGGTGCAATGAATAAACTTGTCCTAAATTAAAACAACAATAATAATTTATCATAATCCTACCTAATGCCATCTAATCGTTTTTTATTTGCTAACAAGAATCTTGCAAATAGTTTTTTTAGTAACATATTTCCAAATATGCACTGGATTTAATTTGCCATATTACAATTATCATTAAATATGCCCCCCTCAAAATTTAAAGCTCCCCTTTCCTATTTCAATATGTTTGTTGAGAGGGCTTCGAAAATAGCGGGAATTGCTCAATGATTTAGAAAAGCCAATTTTTTGATGACTAAAACTAGAAAGTATTTTGAATAATCAACCGGTTTTGAGTTTTATTTGTTATCCTATTTATTATCAAAATTTTATTCCATGTTCTTTTCTTCAAAAAAATTATATGCATACTGATTCAGCCACATTGTTTCAGAAATTAGATGGGAAAAAATAACAATATTTAGTAAATTTGAAAGTAAAAATATTGCAAGATTTTTTTTTTTTTTAGATTTGTAAATATTATTTATAATTAGTTTTAAAAACTCCTAAAGTCCGTGGATTAAGGAAAAAATAATTTTTCTACAAAAAAAATGTCGTTGAAATGGTTTGAGTACTCACAGAAATACAAGAGATGGTTCTCGGTCGGTATCTGACGGCTGAATGAAGCTGAGGCGAGTATCGACCAGACAGGATGTGGGAATATTCCCTACAAACAGGGAGAATCTCCCACACT
This sequence comes from Gonocerus acuteangulatus, assembly GCA_946811695.1. Taxonomy (NCBI): domain Eukaryota; kingdom Metazoa; phylum Arthropoda; class Insecta; order Hemiptera; family Coreidae; genus Gonocerus; species Gonocerus acuteangulatus. The sequence continues at coordinate 31,535,456 of OX328123.1, forward strand.
CCCATCGTGGATTCCCCTTACGGTGGGACTCCACTCCCAAACCTGAGGGTTAGAACAATACGGACACTTGCTCCTCTCAGCAAACTCACACGATGGCATATGGAATAGAAAGGGAAATTGAAGTTTCAATGGAGTTGCAAGTATTTGGTAGTTAAGATCGATATGGATGCGTGGCACAACCAAAATTTAGCTGATGTAGACATGCAATATGGATGCGTTAAGTGAATTTGGGTTTTCTCGGAATGTGCATAAAAAATTCCAATTTGTTGAGTTAAAAAATTAAATGAAATCTAACAAAACATATAGAAGTATATCTAAAGGTACGTTTAAATCCGATAGTTATTGCAGGACATTTATGCCACACAGTATTTGTAACTAATGAACAACTTATGTCCGAGACATATGACAGGTTATGAGTGTCGACACTTCTATACCATCAGATCTAAATACTGTTTAAAAAGAGAAGAATTTAATGTAAGAGATAAGTGTTTTAACTATTATCTTTAGTATCGACACTTCTCAACCAACCAGATGTACACACAGATTACTTGCGAGTTGCAACAGTTCCGACATATATTGCTGATGTTGACCGTTCGTTTACTTTTCTTGTGCAACATTACAACATTATTATGTATCACAGTAATCCTGAGCTGTGGGAGGCTAAATGTATTACTTAAGGTACGTTTCCATTCCGACAAGTCGCGGCGACATGTCGCTGCGACTTGTTGCACAGTTTTGTTGCCAAGACTCGGCGACATGTCGCAGGGCAGATTTGTAGTAATGGAAACGTACCTTAATAAAGTCAGAGAGAAAAAAACATAATGCCTTAAAAGAAATGTCCGAAGAATTTAGTACGGCTATTGAAGAAATCGCAAACTTAGAGAATGTCGTTTTGTTACACTAATAGTCTCTCTGAATTTTGCATCTGCGAATCGCCTTAGGAGCGGTTGCTCCTCCATTAATAAAATTTTGTTTCTTGTATTGATATAAGAGAACCCATTTTACGGGGCGGTTCGTATTTATAACGGTGGTTCATATGTTTACATTTCCAGGGTTGATTCTCTAAAAAATCTATAACTACACTGAATCCTCCATATAGAGCCCAGAAATTAATTGTCTGAAGGCGTGTAATTCTTCTGAATCCAAAACAATACGATTTATTTATTTCCTACAATTTTTAGAATTATTACACTGCCCGCGATTTGGCGTTTCGATACTTAAATCATTGCCAGCAGTATGGACGACACAGGACACTTACGTATGTATGAATGCAAATGGGTCGTACATTTTAAAAAATCCAGAACTGTCGTGTACTATCTATCCTTGGCATAAATGTCAACCAGTTTCTGTCAGAAAGTGAACATTCTTGGGATTTTCTTTCCCAGGAGATACGTAAACTATCTATTAGATAAGTTCATGTCCTCAAATTTTCGGTATATAAACTAATTTACACTTATATATGGCAACTGAGGTTTCAGAAACAAATAATTATGCATCTGATTTGAAGTTGCTTTTAAAGGTACATTTTAGTACGTTTCTTCCCTCCCTCCATAAGAAGGTACGCCGCATGGATACGATGACGCAGCTGGAAGTGCCGACTTGAAATCTTTACGTTTCATAACTCATAGATTAAGGAAATAACGGTGGTTCATATTTATATGTGTTTGTGTATTTATATATATATATATATATATATATATATATATATATATATAATATTAATACATATATTATAAATAAAAGAATCCTAAAACAATTCATTCCTGTAAGTAAATTTTTTTTTTTTTTATACTGCCTCAACTCAAAACGTAAACACATTTGTTTGGATGAATGTCAAAATATTTCACCTACAGGAATGAGTTGTTTTGGGATTTTCTTTTATTTTCATAAATATTTTGAAAACGGTAGGGAGCTCGAGATAAGTGAAAGGTAAAATTTCTAAATTCTCTAAAAAAAAACGGTTCTAAATTACTTTTCGATGGGGATCTCATTCGTAGAACTAGAAATCTTAAAACTTCACATGAAATCTTGGCATCCCTGGAAGATTTCTTTGTACTGGGTGTTTTTGAGTATTTTTTTTTTTTTTTTTTAGAGCACATCGACAACTGGGTCAACTATATATTGGTCCAACATTAAATATATCTATTCCAAGCTTTCTGACACTAGAGATAAGAACGTTATGGAAACACGTTATGATAACGCAGTTCCTGCTAGTTGGATTTGTTTAATAATTTAGTAAATGGGTTTTAGCATAATATAGAATGTCAAAAGCTTGCCAAGTAGATAATATAGTTTAATATAAATTCATGATGATACACTTATAATTATATCATGGATTGATGTTATCGATCGCCTTTATGGTATTAATTTGTAATATAGTACTCAGTCCGGTTATAACTCTATATTAATTTCTGTAATTCCCGATATTGGAAACTTTCTCAATCAAAGGAGTTAGTTCGTTCACTCAACCACTGAAGTATAAGGCTAGAAACGCAAATAAACAATTTCAGACATTTCAGAGCATACTTGCAGTTGCACAACTTGTGACTAATGTTGCCGTACTCCTAACAATTGCAGTTTAAGCATTACGGTTTGGCCTTGCCACGAAACTCATTATTTAACACATTCTCAGCTAATATGAGTTAAGCACTAACAAAGTAAGCAAAATCATTTCATTAGGATTGGGGATTCACCTTAAATTCCCTTGTTTATAATCTAGGCGCACGGTAGTGCGCCAGGCCAAGTTCCGGCCTAAGCATACTGTATGTATATGTATATTACAGGAGGTCTTAGAGCCGATTTTTACCCTCTCATAACTTTCAACCAGGTAAAGATAAAATTATGAAATTTTACAGAGGTATTATACTACTAGATGTGAGTAAAACTAGAAATTTTCATAATTCTATATCGAATAGTTTCTAAGATATAAGCGATCGGAAATCGGGATTTATCTAGGCGCACGGTAGTGCGCCAGGCCAAGTTCCGGCCTAAGCATACTGTGTGTATATTACAGGCGGTCTTAGAGCCGATTTTTACCCTCTCATAACTTCCAACCAGGTAAAGATAAAGTTATGAAATTTTACACGGGTTTTATACTACTAGATGTAAGTAAAACTGAAAATTTTCATAATTCTACATCGAATAGTTTCTGAGATATAAGCGATCGAAAATCGGGATTTATAGGACTCACTCACTCACTCACTCACTCACTCACTGACTCATCAAAATTATTAGGCACTTCCCATGATGCTAGAGACTTGAAATTTTGCATGAAGATAGATATGAAGACGTCATTAAAGGAAAAAATCGAAAAATCGCGAAATGTTGTGTTTGACTCCGCTTCCGGGGCGGGGGCGTTCCAGTTTTGTACTTCCTTCGGAAACCCATCATTCCGTCCGAAACCCATGATGTGGGGTATCAAATGAATTGTCTCGGTATGAAGAACCTATATTTGATGTTATAAGAAACAATTAGACGCATATAGGCTCGGTAAAAATCTTATACCAGCTGTCTGTCTGTATGTTTGTTCCTCTTACAAATCCGTACTGTTTGACCGATTTTGACCAAACTTGGGACACAGATGGGTCTTAATACGGGGCGAATCATAGGCTAGGTTAAATGGTCTATCAGCTGTCTGTCTCTCTGTTTGTTCCTTATACAAATACACACCGTTTGACCGATTTTGTCAAAATTTGACACACATGTCGGTCTTTATCCGGGTAGTGTCATAGGCTAGTCAAAATCGTCTATCAGCTGTCTGTCAGTATGTTTGTTCCTTACACAAATTCACACCATTTGACCGATTTTGACCAAACTTGGCACACAGGTAGGCCTTGGTCCGGGGAATGCACTAGGCTAGGTAAAAAAGGTCTTTCAGCTGTCTGTCTGTATGTTTATTCCTTATACAAATTCACACCGTTTGGCCTATTTTGAACAACCTTGGCAAGCAGGTAGGTTTTGATACGGGAGTGTCATATATTACCTATGAGGTTTTGTACTTTTGTTCCATCGGAAAGCCATAATTTCTTCTAAAATCCATCATGTGGGGTATCAAATGAATCTTCTTGGTAAGGAGAACCTATATTTGAAGTTTTAAGAAACATTTCGTAAATAAAGTCGTAGGGGTTCACTGCATAATATACTTCAAAGCAGATACTAAGTTTTTCAAAGTCGAGCCATCTAAATTTCAATGTTTAGGATCACAAACCCAAAATGTATCGTCTTTGTTCTTATATTTTTCTTGAAGGCCTTCTGCACTTTCCCTATTGTGATCTTTATCCTCGGGATAAGGTTCCCGTGTTTTACAGTGTAATAGTTTAGTTAAGAGAGCAATCAATTTGTCCTCTAGAGTAAAGAGTTAGAGCTTCTAACTTTTCTAGTCTAGTGATTAGATGTATGTAGGTTGATTATTGGTATCAAATATCAAGCAGTAAGGAGAACCTTATGCCAAAGACCCTGGTTTTATATGAAGTACAAAAGCCAGTAGGTATGCGGCAACTAAATTCTATTTAATACTTAGAAAAAAGTAATGAGATCCCCAAAAAAACATAAATGTGAAATAGAGGCCAAGTTCCTGCCCCCACAAAGAAACACTCCCTTCCTCAAAAATATCCCCTCCTAAAACCCCCCAAAAAAGCTTTACCATTCTACACTCCAAAAAAGTAGTATGAGTTGGTGTATTAATTCAACCAAAAATGTTTGCCAATACAAGAGATGATACAAGAAAGAAATGTCCAAGTTCATTACTTGGAAGACCTCATAGTTACTTACTAAGAACAGTAAAGACACTTCAACTGACCTTTAAAAACAACAATAAAAATACTTACCCCAGTTACTAAAATATCACTTTCCTCAACCAGGTATATTCTTAAACTTGGCAATGTTTTTTTTGTGCCGAAATTATCTTTAGAGAAAAACTAAACATTGCCAAGTTTAAGAATATACCTGGTTGAGGAAAGTGATATTTTAGTAACTGGGGTAAGTATTTTTATTGTTGTTTTTAAAGGTCAGTTGAAGTGTCTTTACTGTTCTTAGTAAGTAACTATGAGGTCTTCCAAGTAATGAACTTGGACATTTCTTTCTTGTATCATCTCTTGTATTGGCAAACATTTTTGGTTGAATTAATACACCAACTCATACTACTTTTTTGGAGTGTAGAATGGTAAAGCTTTTTTGGGGGGTTTTAGGAGGGGATATTTTTGAGGAAGGGAGTGTTTCTTTGTGGGGGCAGGAACTTGGCCTCTATTTCACATTTATGTTTTTTTGGGGATAGGACTCACTCACTCACTCATTCACTCACTCACTGACTCATCAAAATTATTAGTCACTTCCAATGATGCTAGAGACTTGAAATTTTGCATGATGATAGATATTAAGGTGTTATTAAAGGAAAAAATCGAAAAATCCTGAAAAGTTGTGTTTGACTCCACTGCCGGGGCGGGGGCGTGCCAGTTTTGGACTTCCTTCGGAAACCCGTCATTCTGTCCGAAACCCATGATGTGGGGTATCAAATGAATCGTCTCGGTATGAAGAACTTATATTTGACGTTTTAAGAAACAATTAGACGCATATAGGCTCGGTCAAAATCTTATACTAGCTGTCTGTCTGTATGTTTGTTCCTTATACATATCCGTACCGTTTGACCGATTTTGACCAAACTTGGGACACAGATGGGTCTTGATACGGGGAGAATCATAGGCTAGGTTAAATTGTCTTTCAGCTGTCTGTCTGTTTGTTCCTTATACAAATACACACCGTTTGGCCGATTTTGACAAAATTTGACACACATGTCGGTTTTGATCCGGGGAGTGTCATAGGCTAGTTCAAAATCGTCTATCAGCTGTTTACCTAACAGTTTATTCCTTATACAAATCCGCACGATTTGACCGATTTTGACCAAACATAGTACATAGGTAGGTCTTTATCCGGGTAGTGTCATAGGCTAGGTCAAAATCGTCTTTTAGCTGTCTGTCTGCATGATTGCTCCTTACACAAATTCACTTCGTTTGACCGATTTTGACCAAACTCGGCACACAGGTAGGCCTTGGTCCGGGGAATGCACTAGGCTTGGTAAAAAAGGTCTTTCAGCTGTCTGTCTGCATGTTTACAATACAATACAATACAATATTTCCGGGCTGACCTCCTCAGTGGGAGCGCACCGCGGCCAATCGACCTATTGTGCTTGCCCGTCGTTGTCTCCCCTCAGAGTATTACCTTCCAGTAGTCCAGAAGTCTCCTAATGGATATTTAACCTGGTTCAAGATTGGTATCCTTCGTGTCACCAAAGTACCTGAACCGTATATGATCCAACCGTTCACAGTCACGGATGAGGTGTAACGGCGTCTCTTCTTCTGCTCCACACCATCTACAGGTGGGGGAGTTGACCAGCTTCATCCTATAAAGGTGCTTATTCAGTTTACAGTGTCCCGTAATTATTCCAATTGCTTCTCTGAGTTCCGTTCTGTTTAGGAGCTTCAGCTCCTTCCAGGGTTCTCCAGAGGGCTTTTGAATAAAGCATTTGGTGTGCCTCAAAGTCTGGTTCTCCCAAAGGTTTTGCTGCTTCCCACGCAGCCATTGGTAAGTTATCCGTTTGAATAACGATGGTGGTGCCCCACAAAAGGGAGCAGGGCCAATTGGTACAGTAGCGGCACCTCTTCCTGCAAGTAGGTCCGCTCTTTCATTGCCAGGGATTCCACTGTGCCCAGGTATCCAGTGGATCTCAACACAGTTTCTGTTCTTGGCCAATTCATTTAGTTCCATCCTACATTCCCTGACCAGTTTAGATTTAGTCATTGGGTTGCTTAAGGCTTTACAAGCAGCCAGGCTATCCGTTAGAATATTAATCCTTTTCCGGCTGTGTTGTGTTCCTCTCAATTGGATTGCGGCAGCAAGGATTGCATATACCTCAGCCTGGAAAACCGATGGCTCTCTTCCTAAGGCGATGTGGGTGCCCCCCCCCCCTTGGCACCCCCTGTACCATATTCCTGAGCCAGTCCCCTCTGAGGTCTTTGATCCATCTGTGTAGACGTTGAATCCATTGAGTATGTTCATCGGTGTGGGCACCAGAGATTTCCGCTCCACTCCCGTGTTGACTCTGAAGCTTCTTTTGAAACCATATTCAGGGATGATTGCATCCGACGGAATACACAACTCCGGGATACTTTCAATAATCCTAAAGATTCTTGAATGTCCTCCCTGCGTCTGAGGTGCTCTAATCACATTTTGTGAGGTCAGCCTAAGAGCTGTGGTCATGGCCATTCTTGCTACATGCAAATGTAACGGTGGTATATCCAGGAGTGCCTCCAGGGCGAGAGTGGGCGTTGATCTCATCGCTCCACCTATAAGGAGGCATCCTTGTCTTTGTATTTTATTTACCATGGCTTTCATATGTTCGGTGTCCAGCCGGTGCCACCAAACTAATGCACCATAGGCAACAATTGGCCTGATTACGTTCAAGTATAGCCATCTGGCAATGTGTGGTTTGAGACCCCAGGTTCTACCACACAGCCTCTTGCATGTCCACAGAGCAAACGTGGCCTTGTTCCTTACATGTTCCAGGTGTATTTTCCAAGTTAGTTTCTTGTCCAATAGTACCCCTAAGTACTTCACCGAATTGCTCAGGGGAATAATGTTCTCCTGAATTCTTAGGGTGCCGTATACCAGTCGTCGCTTTTTTGTAAAAGGGACTATGACCGTTTTACGTGCATTAATGCTGAGTCCTGACCTGGAGCACCACCTTGTGACTCGTTTAAGTGCTTCATTCATAAGGTCCGTTATCACCGTGGGCACAGTGCCTCTAATTAGAATGGCAAGGTCATCTGCATAGCCCTGTGTATAGAAGCCTGCATTATTTAGCTCCTTGATAATGGAATTGACTACCAGGCACCACAGCAGCGGTGATAAAACCCCTCCTTGTGGACATCCCCTTGTAGCCTTGACACGTATGTTAGCCTTCCCCAGGAAGGCACAAATTGTTCTTTCCCTCAGCATTGCCAGTGTCCATCTGGTTGTGCTAGGATCGATGTTAAAACTCCCCATAGCTTCTGCTTTGTGATTAGTGGGGTATTATCAAAAGCTCCCTCAATGTCTAGAAATGCTCCAAGAGCAATTTTCTTATTGTTGATAGACTCCTCTACTTTCTGTATTAGACAGTGCAGCGCGCTTTCGCATGATTTGCCAGATTGATAGGCATACTGCGTTGTTTCTAGTGGTACATGCCTAAGTATATTATCCCTTATGTGCCTGTCCACCAACTTCTCTAGTGTCTTCATTAGGAAAGATGTCAGGCATATTGGTCTATAGGCTTTAGGGTGATCATGGTGGTTCTTACCTTGCTTTGGTATAAACACAACCCGTACTTCTCTCCAACTCGTTGGTATGTAACCATAAGCAAGACTTCCTCTCAGTAGGCTAACAATCCTAGAGAGCAAACTGCCGAGGCCTTTTTGTAAAAGGCAAGGGTAAATATTGTCCATTCCTGGTGACTTGTAGGGATGAAAGGACCTAATGGCCCATCTCACTGATTCCGCTGTTACCAGTTCTTTAGCTAGAGTCCAGTCTGGGGCTCTCAAGGGTTGTCTAATCTCTGTAGTGAGTTGACTGTGTGTTAGGCCTTCCTCGTTATTTGGGAAGTGAGTATCCAGAAGGAGCCGAAGGGACTCTCTTTCCTTCGTTGTCCTTCCATTTGGACCTGTCATATCGCCAATCATGCCGTTGCAGTTCGACTTTGATATGACTTTGCTTAACCTACAGCTCATGGTGGTCTCATTAATTTCTTCACAGAAGTTCCTCCAGGTATCCCTTTTGGTTTTCCTGAGAGTATTGTTATATTCTGTTAGGGACCTTTTGTATAGGTCCCACGAACCAGTTCTCTTTGCTTTGTTGAAGAGTTTCCTAGTTCTCTTCCTCATTGCGTCTAGTGTGGAATTCCACCATGGAACAGCTCTAGGCGTTCTCTTGGTGGTGAGTTTACAGTTTTCCTCAAAGGCCGTGGTAATGGCCTTTGTGAGTTCACAGTTAAGAAGCTCAACTTCAAGAGGATGACTTGCGTGGCTTGGACAACACTGTAGTTTTTCACCCAGAGAGACCGTATAGCCTTGCCAGTCTGTCCCCTTGGGGTTTCTATAACTGAGCAGTACTGGTTTTTGGTACTCTAGGTCAAACCTAATATACTTATGGTCAGAGCCTGTAAATTCATCTACAACATGCCAGTTATGGGCGTTGAGGAGATTTTTGTCATCAATAGTTATTGTTATGTCAAGGACTTCTTGTCTAATAGCATTCTCAAAAGTGGGCTTATTACCTATGTTATTAATTTCTATATTATTAACAAGAAAGTAATCAAGCAATGTCTCACCTCTGCTGTTAGTGTTGGAGCTCCCCCATATCAGGTTATGTGCATTGGCGTCCATACCTATGATGCCACCAAGATGGTGACATTTAAGGTATTGCACCATGGTTTCCAATCCGGGGGTCACCGTCGGCTCATCACCTGGGAGATAGATGGAGCCAAGGATGATCCCCGTCCCAAAAGGTATTCTCACTGCTGCAGAGTCCCTAGAACAGAGAGACCATAAAGGAAAACTGTCAAGTTTATTGTTAAGCAGAATGCAGGCCCGCGCATCATCACACGGGTGACTGAGCAGCTGAAATCCAGCCGCCTTAAGGCCTGCAATCTGCTTTTTATGTATCCAGGGTTCCTGGATTAAAACGATATCAATGTTTTTACTCACCACATACTGGAGGAGCGAGCTGGTTGCCGTCCTGCAGTGATGTAGGTTGATCTGCAGCACGGAGATCATTGTTGTTGCCGACCAGCGCCCCGTGCCAGAGCCGGGGAATCCCCGACTCCACCACGGCCACCCTGCGAAGCAACGGGAGCCACGCCCCCAACCGACCCCGCCAGACCACCCACGGCCCCGCCCCCACCCCCCCGAGCCGGATCCTCAGGATCCATACTCAGGGGACTAGGCGCGGGTGCCACGGGGTCACCCACGGCCCCACCCCCGCCCCCCAGAGCCGGATTCTCATCCACGCTCCGGGGGCCGGACACGGGTACCACAGGCCCATCGCCAGACGGACCGGCAGGAGGCGCCCCCCCCGCATCTCCCAGTTGGTCAACGGCTGTTGAGCTCCCTCCTGGTCCCTCCACCTGCTCATCCTCCTTGGGTGGTTTCCTGTGATCCACCCTCTTGGCTACCACAATGTCGCAGCCATGGCGGATTCGAAGGTTCCTCTCCTGGAGGGTCAGGAATTGTGAGTTCGGGATAGAAGCCACAACAAATCGTCCAGTGGGATAATCCTTTTGGCCTAGGATCTTCCATTTTGACGTTTTAATACCTACATTTTGTTTTTGCACCATCTCCAGAAAGAGGGGGGTCTCTCTGCAGGGCGCAGGGAAAAATGCAGCAATTTTCTGGAAGAATTCCAGCTCTTTTGGTTCGCACGTCTTGAGCGCCGAACCTTCCCATGGCGTGCACTTCTCTATCCAGGAGGTGAGCCATTTGTTAGTTGCCTCATCCTCGCAGCTTACAATTAGTGCGCCCTCTTTCAACACCCTTCCGCAGAAGTTTAGGTGCGCTTCGCTGTCGCTCCTCTCCATCAGCCCATCCTGTATACTCATCAGAATCAGGTTGGCTTCTTTTGAGGTTAAAAGTTCCTCAGGGTAGGCCTCCTTTATTATGGCAACCTTGCTGTGGCAGGCCGCCAGGCTATATTGTATTCTGCCCTGGCTGTTGGAGATCCTGGGTCTTTTGATGTTTCCCTGGTTGGGTGAGTCAGTATTGCCAGTGGCCTCTCTTGGCCTCTTGGCTGTTTCCTTTGGGTTAGCGGACAACTCCCTTGTCTCCTTCTTCACCCTCTTCGCATAATTCCTCCTTTGGCGGTGAGTCATTTTGTCCCACACATCCTTAGGAAGTTTATTTTCCGAAATGGCTTCTTTGGCGGGGATGCTACTAGGCATCTGCATCACTCCACTAGTACCTGCAACATCTGGAGCGGATGTTTCCACCTCATGCTCCTTTGTGTTGCTCATCACTAAATCTAAGCTTGCCATCAGCTCTATGACCGACTGGCTGGTTTCAGATGTTTTGCTCTCGAGTGATTCGCAAGAATCCTCGTTGAGCAAGATTTCCCCTAAGGGTTTGTTTTTATTTTGTTGGTTAGAATCCATATGATTCCCACGAGTATGGGGGTGGTAAATTACACTACAGGTACTACCCCCTCTCCCTGCAGCGGGCTACATTACAATGGGGGGTCGCCTGGTGCCCCAAGGAGGTCGATAAGGACAGAAATATTTATACACCTACTGCCATCCAGCCCTGGCTCGAGCACTCTCCACCTTGGCTTGGGTGTATGTCCTCCTAGGAAAGGTGCTCCTAGGGTGTGTAGTGTAGATGTCCTTTGTCTGTATATGTAGGGTGTATGTAGTGTGCTGAACCTTGTGTACTGTGTGTGTGTCAGTGTGCTTGTTCCCCCAACCTGGAGGGCCTAAATGTAGCAGGACTAGGCGTTCCAGCTCGTACTAAACGTGGATGGAGTTGCAAGTCCTGCATTAGTCTAGCACATGATCTGTAAGAAGAAGCTATAAAGAGCTTAGTCTTTAGGACTGCCATGTGCCTGTGTCTGCATGTTTGTTCCTCATACAAATTCACACCGTTTGACCTATTTTGACCAAACTTGGCACGCAGGTAGGTCTTGATACGGGAGTGTCATATTACCTATGTACTTTTTGTTCCTTCGGAAAGCCATCATTCCTTCTGAAACCCATCATGAGGGGTATCAAATGAATCGTCTTGGTAAGGAGAACCTATATTTGATGTTTTAAGAAACATTTCGACGCATCTTAACAACAACAGTTGTGACTTCTTTCTTAAATGTAGTAAATAAAGTCGTAGGGGTTAACTGCATAATATACTTGACAGCAGATACTAAGTTTTTCACAGTCGAGCCATCTAAATTCCAAAGTTTAGGATCACAAACCCAAAATGTATGTTCTTTGTTCTTATCTTTTTCTTGAAGGCCTTCTACACTTTCCCTATTGTGATCTTTATCCTCGGGATAAGGTTCCTGTGTTTTACAGTGTAATAGTTTAGTTAAGAGAGTTGTGCCGAAATTATCTTTAGAGAGAAAACTAAATATTGCCAAGTTTAAGAATATACCTGGTTGAGGAAAGTGATATTTTAGTAACTGGATATAAGTATTTTTATTGTTGTTTTTAAAGGTCAGTTGAAGTATCTTTACTGTTCTTAGTAAGTAACTATAAGGTCTTCCAAGTAATGAACTTGGACATTTCTTTCTTGTATCATCTCTTGTATTGGCAAATATTTTTGGTTGAAAAGATGGTGCACTTAAAACACTAACTCATACTAATTTTTTGGAGTGTAGGATGGTAAGGCGTTTTGGGGGGGGGGTTTAGGAGGGGATATTTTTGGGGAAGGGAGTGTTTCTTTGTGGGGGGGAGGAACTTGGCCTCTATTTCACATTTATGTTGTTTTTTTGGGGATACTTCTTTAATGGAAGAAACGAAGAGTTCATTTGTCAAACAAATGATTAGTCGGTGATGTTATTACTAATGTATTTTTTAGGTGACAGTATTTTACTATTTATTTCATTTAAAGTCTTCTCTTATATAACTAAACTAAATTCTACCTAAACTGAAGACTATGTTTGAGTTTGTATGATTCTGGTTGGATGTTAGTGCTGCCTATCTTGTCGTGACATAATGAGAATATTGATTATATGTATATAGCTGTGAAGCCCGTAATTAGCTGGCACTGGTAACTGTTCGTGTGGTTGAGCTTAATTAAGATCGGATATATGTAGCATAATTTCTCAGCAGCTGCTCCATTATGTTTCCTTGGTGAGTTTACCTTTACGGCAAGCCTTTCTTATTCCGTCCGTAATTCTCGTGACAATTCCAAAAGTCTGTTTAGTCAGTGGTCGGTTGCAAGGAAAGATATTTTTTAAAGATTTCTTAAAAACTTCATCGATCCTATCTGCCCTTTACCACACATAATGTAGGACCTTCGTACAAACTAAGTTATTTCTTGTAGACTTCCAAGGTCCGTGCAACTTAATATTTTAAGGTCTTCTGGATATGGACCGTGTCGATTTTATAATATCCGAAGTTTCGCCAGACGTTCTGCCGGCTTCCTCATTGTTTCTTCTGAGTATGTACATAAGTTTGAGTTCGGGTGCTATTCCTATATTGTCGTGGTCGTAGGAGGCCATTGCAGACAAAACTGAAGAAATTGTGAAACATCCCCAGAATTTTAAAAGAGAAGATGTTTGCAGACTTAATAAATTATGGGCACCCCTCATCCCGTGGAAGACAGAGGATTTGATTGGCTGCACGGAGGCCAGCAGTACGAGATGGGTCGACCAATCAGAGATCTGGAGATGCCCTTACGACCCAAACCAGGTGTATAAAAATAGGACCCATACTGAATCTTATCATCATTCTCGCAATAAACCCTAAGGAAGCCTGCAGAATGTCTGGCGAAACGTCGGATATTACCAAATCGACACGATCATATCCTGAAGACCTTAAAACCTTAAGTAAGAATTATATTTACTCACAAACAGAAACACACAAACGAGTTGTTGACATGGTACCGGCCGCAATTTTTGTTCTTGCGCAACGAAATTCGGCAAATAAAATTGTCTAATTAAACGAAAGGGTGAGTTGGTTTATCACCAAAATGCGTTTACTATGAATAAAAGTTTACCTGCCCCTCCCCCTTTAGCCCAGACCAATTAATTAATTTGCCTCGAACAGCCGTTAGTTAATAATTTAATTAATATTTCGCTATTGCTTAAGTACTAATGCAGATAATAACAGTCTAGACATTACCCTGCAAGCAGAAGTTCTTATTAGAGAACGGCTTGAAATTCAGAGGTGTAATGCTCCTGACAGGCTTCATTCTGACGTGAAACATTGAAAGCCTACTGAATAAATGATCATTGAAAAATAGTATGTTTTAATTTATTCACCGTAAAAATTACGAAATAATAAATAATGAGAGGTTTAAAATTATATGTTTGTATAAATCGCCGATTTAATGAAGAAGCCATTTTTTACGAAATCCTTTCATGGATAGCCAGATTTCAGAAAAATTATAAAACTCGCGCACATCGGCGTTTTGATATTGCCCTATTTTGATTACCTTTGGTATAAAAATATGTTGTATATTTTTACCTCCGTCTTAAGGTGCCCTTTTAGATTCAACTTTCATCTAGGAAGGCTCCGCATGTTATATAAAAAGATTATAGTGTATCCATAAGGTAATGTGGATTGGAGGAACTATCATTGTGTCCTAAAATTCGCCGTAAAAATTGATTGTAACACCTTTGAGTTAAATACTTCTCTATAATTCAGACCCAATTTATTAGTAGGACGGGCGAGGAATAATTCGAGTAGAGGTTAGGATGACCCGGAGTTCATGAAGGTAGATGATTGGATTATCTGGAATAAGGTCACACCCTCCCTTCTATCCTCTGCAAATTTAGGAGGGAATCCGATTATACAGGCCAAATCCTTCCTCCCCCCTTCCCCCTTTCGCCTTATCTTTTCATTTATAGAGATTAACATTTTGAGCTTTTTTAAATAAACTAAACTTGAAAAGACTAAAATCCGTTTGGGACTCCGCAGGAGTTGCGTAAACTGACCAGCAAGGCAGTAACTACAATAATAACCTTTCGACATATTTGTGTCGAGATTATTCCATCTCCAAAAAGGATAAGTATTATTTTGTATTAATTACACAGGTCTACAACCAAAAATTTGATTTGATGATTTTGGCTAATCTCTGTGTTTCTCGGTGTGCTGAGGCCGAGAATGAAGTCCGATTTTCTCTATCACGTACAGATTTCTTTCAAATCCATAGAACATAATATACCTGCTATACACATAAATTTGGTAAGAAGTAGGTTTTGTTTTTTTTTCAAACGATTTCACTTTTTATAAACAGACATCTTTCACTAGGTGGTGTAGGCAATGACTCCCTCAGTAGATGTTGTAGGCCTGAGGGTGTCTAGGCACGACCTGTTCCGACAGGAACGTACTTGTTTGGTCTCAGATGTCACCGTCTGAAGCTAATCGAGATTGAACCTGTTGTATCAGGAACTTGGAGCTAAATTTCTGTTCATTCTCTCAGTTCAGTAGTATCAACTGAAGTGAACACATTCACTGAGGTCTCTTAGTTGTGTCAAAGTGATTAAGAACGTATTTTAAGGTTTGAAAGTGCATTTAGACAAAATGTCTCATCGTCGTTGTGTTACCAGTCCAGACTACTTCTGTTTTATCTGTGGTGAGTACACAGTTAAGAAATACCAATGAAATATAACAGGTTTTGTCAAAAATGTATATTATGCATATTTTGGCTTGAGAATAGATCAAGATAAAGTGTGGGCTCCTCACAAAGTATGCCATAGCTGCGTAGAAAAACTTCGCTTATGGTACAAAGGAGAGTTAAAATCTTTCGGATTTGCTATCCCAATGATGTGGAGGGAGCAAAAAAACCACGTTAATGACTGTTACTTTTGTAATTGTCATGTTCAAGGCTATAATTCCAAAAATCATAAGGTCATTAACTACCCTAATGTGGAATCTGCTAGTCATCCGGTACCACACGGTCCTGGATTGACAGTTCCTCAGCCCCCTCGTGACTTGGGCAGTATAGATAGGGAAGCTAATAGAGAAGACTGTATGTCGGAGAACGATGAAGTACACAGTGAGTGCTGAGCAAGCAGTTCAGAAGATGAACCTCAGCTTATTTCTCAACAGGAGTTGAACGACTTAGTGAGAGATCTTGGACTTCCAAAAGATGCAGCTCAGTTACTTGGCTCCCGTCTTAAAAACAAAAATTTATTACAGCCAGGCACTTCTTTTTCATGGTATCTACACCGTGAAGCAGTTTTTGTTCCTTACATTGCTCTGGATGAGAATCTTATTTATTGCAAAGACATTCTTGGTCTGATGGGTCAATTTGGTATACAATATGACCCGATTCATTGGCGTCTATTCATAGACTCATCAAAGCGAAGTCTAAAGGCTGTTTTGTTGCACAATGGCAATACTTATGCTTCAGTTCCAGTTGGCCATTTGGTTACAGTTCCGGTTGGTACATTTAAAAGAAACATACGAAAATTTGTCATTAGTTCTCGAACGAATTCATTATAATGAGCATAACTGGTTGATATGTGGAGACTTGAAAGTACTTACTATGCTCTTAGGTCAGCAATCAGGGTACACACAGTTCCCTTGTTTTTTATATTTATGGGATAGCCGAGACATAAATTCCCATTGGAACAACAAAGACTGGCCATCACGAGGAGCTCTGTCGCCAGGCCAAAAAAATGTAATTAGGAGAAGTTTGGTTCCTTCTGACAAAATCCTGCTACCTCCTCTACACATAAAGCTAGGGCTGATAAAACAATTCGTAAAGTCTCTCAATAAAGAAGGTGAATGTTTTAAGTACTTATGCTCCAAGTTCCCACGATTAAGTGATGCAAAGCTAAAAGAGGGGATCTTTGTAGGCCCAGATATTCGGAAACTTTTCACAGATCCACATTTCACTCAGACCATGAATGAGAAGGAGAAGGAAGCTTGGAATACTTTTAAAGATGTTGTTGAGAAGTTCCTTGGTAACGTGAAGGATCCCAACTACAGAAGTATCGTGGAACGCATGTTGAAGGCATTTCAATTACAAGGTTGCAACATGAGTTTGAAGGTTCACTTCTTACATTCGTATGTGGACTATTTTCCGGAAAACTTAGGGGAAGTAAGTGAAGAACAAGGGGAAAGGTTCCATCAGGACATCCAGGAAATGGAACGTAGGTATCTGGGCAAATGGAACGTAAACATGATGGCTGACTATTGTTGGATGCTGCAGCGTGAATCATCTGAAGAGTCCTACAGCCGGAAACGAACACGGAGAAATTTTCAAGAGAAAAAAATACGTTTTCATAAAAATAATAACTAAATATGCCACTGTTAATTCTGAAGCTGTTATTTCTACACATTTATGTATTTTGTACAGTAAACAACATTGAAATAACTAAAAGATCGTGGAAATAAATGAAAACTCTTATTCACCAATTCTGTTTTCTTTTTATGGTAGTACCTCTGCCCTTACTTGAGATTGAACAATTTCCTTACGTGATAGAGAGGGACTGACCTCATGTTCGGCTTCAGCACGCCAAGGAGCATAGAGATTGACCAAAATCATCAAATCAAATTTCAGAAAGATTATTTTTGTAGACCTGTGTTACTTATGACATTTAAAAATACCATCCTGTTTTTAATTAACAAAATAGTATTCGGCAATTCTGACGGATTTGAATTGATTGTTTTTAAAGAATAACTTTTTTTCAAATTTTCGGGTTTTACTAAAGCAATGAGATCTAACCATTTGTTGCCCTTTTATGGCAGGAAAGTCGCTATTGACCAGATCTACAGGGGACAGAAAAGTTCAATTCTGAATGCGAGAAATTTTAGGAGAAATGTCCGCGACGTTTCAGACATTTCCAAATTCCCATTTCAAGGAACAACAAGATACATGAACACCATAAAAACTGATTATGTCTCGTTTAAGACTAGGGAAGGCTTTGAGCGGTCAGACAAGGGAGATTGTGTCTAATGTTTATCAATACTTAGCCAACGCTAAGGATGAAAAGGTTTTAAAACTCCTAGTGATAAAGTAATAACCCAAAGAATTTTTACCACCAAGTTTCTGTACCGGAAATATATATATATATATATATATATATATATATATATATATATATATATATATATATATGTACATGCCCTTTCAGTTCCAACTAAACCATCTATTTTAGAGCTAGATGTATCCTTGAATTGGCTTTTCCCTCGTTTTATTTACTGAATATACTTGTAATTTGCGATAACGTGATGTGGGTCTTTTTGCGAAGACCACGTCCAGTTCCGTTCAAGTATCTGTAGTGATTTTAAACAATGATTCAGCTGAGGTGCATAACTCATTAGCTTTTCTATTGGCCTATTCCGGTTGGCAATTCTATTGGTCTCTTGTTTACTTTGTTTTCAACGGAATTCACTTCAGGGCCACCACATGGGGGGGGGGACACCGGGCACAGTTGTCCTGGGCCCGGGCACCGTGGCGGCCCGGGCCGATCCTCGCTAATTGGAAAAAAAGTACCGAAAGTGACCTTTGCAGCACCGATTGTCGGCTTTTATTCTCATTTTGCTCAAAACTGAAGATGAAAATAATTTTAAAATGCCCAAACTCCTATAGCAAAGTACTAGAATTTTCATTCTGGATGTGAGAAGTGGGGGCCCGTGATCTGGTCCCGGGCCCGGCTCTGAGATGTGGCGGCCCTGATTCACTTGTATATTTGTGTTTTTTACGCAATTTCTTTTCTTTGTTTGAGTTTTCTGTATTGTTTGTGCCCTTTGTGCTTTTCTTGTTTCTGCTAGAAAAATGCGTCTTTGGGATTTATCTAAACTAAAAAATATGCTAAATTGCATATCGTCCCATTTCCACCAAAAAACTAGTGATATATATTATCAACGACTTGGATTGACTAGAGGTTCGATAAAACCTAGAGCGAGCGGAAACGCATAGCAATTATGCCATTTATATAACTACTACACGTTTCCTTAAGATTATATCGAAACTCGTCAGCCCAAATCGCTGATAAACCCGTCGTAAAGATTCAATTGACGCCTATGCTGATGATCCAGATCTCTGGTAGTAATTGCAGTGATTTTAAATAGGTACTTATTTTGATTACTATATTTATATCATATGGTTTCTAACTAACCCTTAGATCATAGGCATATATAAAAAATAATTTTGGAGGGGGCTGGGAAAATTTCGGGGGGGGGCTGAGATCATTTTCGGTGCATGAAATACTAACAATTTAGGCTTTGGAAGAGTTTTAGCCAACTAAAACGTTATTACACCCAAAACAGAATATTTTATATGAACTAAATGATCTTATTTAATTTATTTTTAAGGGTTTTATGACATTTTGGGCTGCAGCCCCTCCCCTCCTTATATACGCCTTATATAGATAACCTGTATTTGTAAGTAATGATCCAGATCTCTGAACGAGACCCACATTTCTAACCTGCGTTGAAGTGAATACGTAAGTACCAAAATCACTGTATAAAATCACTATTGATACTTGAAAGTAACTCGATATATACGTATACAAAAAGTCCGACTCGCAGGAACTGCATCATCTTAGCGCGGTTCCGTTCATATCCCTATTGTCATTTCAAAAGCTTAGAATAGAAACAGATGATATTTTGTTCGACCTTTCCTGAAAGGGGTTATGGCTTTACCTGGTCGGGTACACCAGACCCCAGAATACACTTCTAGAGATACTTATTTCATACGTTTCAATGCATTGACAAATATCAAAAATGTTCACATTTTCTTGTGTTCTTATACTATAGTAATAAATCTACAAATAAATGCAATTAAAAATAAAAGTCCGACTCGCAGGAACTGCATCATCTTAGCGCGGTTCCTGTTCATATCCCTATTGTCATTTGAAAAGCTTAGAATAGAAACAGATAATATTTTCCTCGGCCTTTGTTCAAAGGGTTTTATGACTGGTCGGGTCCGCCAGACCCTAGAATCCTCTTCTACCGATACTTCATTTCATACGTTTCAATGAATTGGAAAATATCAAAATTATTCACATATTCCTGTGTTCTTTTACTATAGTTATAATTCTACAAATAAAATCAATTAAAAAATAAAATAAAAAACCAACAGAATAAAGTCAATTGAAAATATTCAAAAGACGTCATCGAATCTCTTTCTCTTGGCAAGCTATGTTTCTAACAATGAATTGTTTTTCTTATTTTACTTAATCTTTTTTATTGTCAAATACATTATCCAACTTTAAGCAATTAAAAAATAACAAGGAATAAAAACAGACAAAAAGAACTGTTCGAATAAACGAAATCAATTACTTCAAAGTTTAGGCACTTATTTCTCCGATTGACATCGCTTATTCAAAACTTTATTCAGATTTTTTTTTTGTAGACCATTTAGTAAGCTTTCGAATGGTAACCTTTCGCTTCCCTAATTTTCAACCGTTTTCGAGATATTATTGAAAGTATACGAAGTGCCCAAAACTTTTCATTATTTTTAGCAACAGAAAATGGGTCTCATTTTACCTATCCTGTTTACAACTCTTGAGGATTAACTCGTAGCAGGTACATTTTTTGTGGACCCACAGGCAGTGAACGGACTCTCTATTCCCTCATAGTATCTAACCGGTGTGAAGTTGAATATTGTTTCTAATTATACGTATCCTGTTTTATTGACAAATACATTTGACTACTATAAGCAATTACAAACACTAGGGAACATGCCAAAGAACTCGGAGTAGGAGCCTTGATAGTTTCAAGTCATTTGAAGGAACTCGGCAAATCCAAAACTGACATTTCATACGGTACAGCCTGATATATTTCTAGCAATGAATTGTTTTTCTTATTTTTATTAATCTGTTTTATTGTCAAATACATTATCCTACTATAAGAAATGACAAAATAACAAGGAATAAAAACAAAAAAGAAGAACTGTTCAAATAAACGAAATCAATTACGCCATAAGAAATCACTTTCGAGATATTAGGGAAGGTATACGAAGTTCCCAAAACTTTTCATGTCTGTTAATAAAATATTTTATTTTAATCCTTCCTTAACTCCAAACGTAACCAAAATTTCAACATATTAGTTTTAATGATAGTAAAACATGTAGAAAATGTTTCAACTGAATCCTATGATTCTAAGTACCCAAACCAAAAACGGTATTCGAAAACTATTTTTCTAATTTTCTCGAAAACGGTTAAAGCTATCGCCTTGGAAATGGTTTCATTCGTTTTCCTAGCCCAAGAAGCCTATAAAACGAGTACTCACAAGCTTATGAAGTCAAAAACGTAAGCGTTACGATTTTTTTGCGCGAATTTCGCCTCAAACGCCATCTTCCAGTGGGCGGATTCTGCTGGTTAACGAACTTGACCTTTCAAATTGGACGACGGATTTTGTACCAAATTTCATCACAATCGGACCATTAGGGAAGCCAGAAATGAGCGAACAGACAAATATATATATATATATATATATATATATATATATATATACATATATATATATATATATATATACAAATTTGAACCACCGTTATTTTCGGTTTCTAGGGGTTCTGAAATGCGAAATTTTCTAGTCGGCACTTTCGGATTGTTTCATTGTATCAACCTTATAAGCGGGGTTCCTCCCTATGGGGGAGGGAGGAACCGCGCTAAAATACGGCTAATAAAGCCTATCTAATGGATACAGAAGGACAAAGAACAAGTATTCAAGATTGAGTAGAATCCCCTGCCTAATAAAGCCTATATAGAATAATATGCCTTATAAAGCCAATCTAGTTGATAAAGAAGGACCAAGAACAAGTATTCAAGTTTAAGTAGAATCCCCTTCCTACTTATGGCCTTATAGGATACAAAGCCTAATAAAGCTTATCTAGTCGATACTGAAGGACTAAGAACAAGTCTTCACGATCGACTAGATTCCCCTGCCCAATAAAGCCTATATAGAATAATACGGCTAATAAAGCCTATCTAGTCGATACAGAAGGTTCAAGAACAAGTCTTCAAGAATGAGTAAAATCCCCTGCCTAATAAAGCCTATATAGAATAATATGGCTAATAAAGCCTATCTAATGGATACAGAAGGACTAAGAACAAGTCTTCACGATCGACTAGATTCCCCTGCCTAATAAAGCCTATTTAGAATAATACGGCTAATAAAGCCTATCTAGTCGATACAGAAGGTTCAAGAACAAGTCTTCAAGAATGAGTAAAATCCCCTGCCTAATAAAGCCTATATAGAATAATATGGCTAATAAAGCCTATCTAGTCGATACAGAAGGACCAAGAACAAGTCTTCTAGGTCGACTAGATTCCCCTGCCTAATAAAGCCTAAATAGAATAATACGGCTAATAAAGGCTATCTAATGGATACAGAAGGACAAAGAACAAATATTTAAGATTAAGTAGTATCTCCTGCCTAATTAAGCCTATATAGAATATTATGCCTAATAAAGCCTATCTAGTGGACACAGAAGGACCAAGATCCAGAATCTATGATTGAGTAGAATCCTCTGCCTAATAAATCCTATATAGGACAATATGATTAATAAAGCCTATCTTGTCGATAAAGAAGGACCAAGAATAAGTATTTAAGATCGACTAGAATCCTCTTCCTAATAACGCCTATATAGAATAATATGCCTAATAAAGCCAATCTAGTGGATACAGAAGGATCAAGAACAAGTTCTCAAAATTGAGTAGATACCACTGCCTAATAACGCCTATGTAGAATAATATGCCTAATAAAGCCAATCTAGTGAATACAGAAGGATCAAGAACAAGTTCTCAAAATTGAGTAGATACCACTGCCTAATAAAGCCTATATAGAAGAATATAACTTATAAAGCCAATCTAGTGGATTCAGAAGGATCAAGAACAAGTTCTCAAAATTGAGTAGATACCACTTCCTAATAAAGCCTATATAGAATAATATGCCTAATAAAGTCAATATAGTAAATACAAATTGAACAAGAACAAGTCTTGAGGAAATCTTTTTTTCTTCAATTTAAATACT
This sequence comes from Gonocerus acuteangulatus, assembly GCA_946811695.1. NCBI lineage: Eukaryota > Metazoa > Arthropoda > Insecta > Hemiptera > Coreidae > Gonocerus > Gonocerus acuteangulatus. Next base: position 31,558,122 of record OX328123.1, read on the forward strand.
TTTATCAATATTTAGTCAATAAACCTGTGTTTTTTAATCGCTAATTTATGAATCGGTTCATAACTAAACAGTCGTTATAATTGGTTAGTATATATCCAGTGTTTAAAAATATTGATTGCTTATTGATGAATCGGTTTACAACCAAATAGTCTTTATGAATATTTAATATATATCTTATACGGAATCACCTGCAACTCTTGATCGCTAATTTATGGATCGGCTCATAACTAAATAGTCGTTAATAATAGTCGTACAAAGATAACTGTTGATTGCTAATTTATGTATATGTTGACAACTAATTAATCTTTATCAATATTTACAATATAATCTATGTTATGTTATGTCTGAATCTAGGTCAGTTTAAGAAATTTTAGTGAACGAAATCTTAAAGTTGCTCTACCTACTCTTGCAAGGCTTTGTATTTGTGTCGGCAGATACCTGTGTTATATTACCCTACAAGGGTTACTTCTCTTAGGGATTAACTCCTAGCAGGTAAATTTCTAGTAAACCCTCTGTTTGTTTGGGACTGAACCGACTGTCTATTCGTTCATAGTATCTAACCGTTGTAAAGTTTATTTTCTACATTTAGGAATTAATATACATATGTAGACTAAATCATAGCAATTGTCTACCTTCGCCGTCGGTGATCTTAACAACGTAGACTCGCTAATGTTACCTGACCTAAGATAAATCGTAATTACAATTTGCTGCGACAACATGACATTTTATCAGAATTCCCTGCCTAATAAAGCCTATGAAGAATAATATGTCTAATAAAGCCTATCTAGTTGATAAAGAAGGACAAAGAACAAGTCTTCAAGATTAAGTAGTATCTCCTGCCTTATAAAGCCTATATAGAATAATACGGCTAATAAAGCCTATCAGGTCGATACAGTAGTACTAAGAACAAGTCTTTAAGATTGAGTAGAAATCCCCTGCCTAATAAAGCCTACATAGAATAATACGGGTAATAAAGCTTATTTAGTGGATACAGAAGGACCAAGATTAAGAATCAATAATTGAGTAGAATCCTCTGCCTAATAAATCCTATATAGGACAATATGACTAATAAAGCCTATCTTGTCGATACAGAAGGACCAAGAAAAAGTATTTAAGATCGACTAGAATCCCCTTCCTAATAACGCCTATATAGAATAATATGCCTAATAAAGCCAATCTAGTGGATACAGAAGGATCAAGAACAAGTTCTCAAAATTGAGTAGATACCACTCCCTAATAAAGCCTATATAGAATAATATGCCTAATAAAGCCAATCTAGTTGATAAAGAAGGACCAAGAACAAGTATTCAAGTTTAAGTAGAATCCCCTTCCCACTTATGGCCTTATAGGATAGAAAGCCTAATAAAGCCTATCTAGTCGATACTGAAGGACCAAGAACAAGTCTTCACGATCGACTAGATTCCCCTGCCTAATAAAGCCTATATAGAATAATACGGCTAATAAAGCCTATCTAATTGATACAGAAGGACAAGGGACAATTCTTCAAGATTGAGTAGAATCCCCTGCCTAATAAAGTCTATATAGAATAATACGGCTAATAAAGCCTATCTAGTCGATAGAGAAGGATCAAGAACAAGTCTTCAAGATTAAGTAGTATCTCCTGCCTTATAAAGCCTATATAGAATAATACGGCTAATAAAGCCTATCAGGTCGATACAGTAGTACTAAGAACAAGTCTTTAAGATTGAGTAGAATCCCCTGCCTAATAAGGCCTACATAGAATAATACGGGTAATAAAGCTTATTTAGTGGATACAGAAGGACCAAGATTAAGAATCAATAATTGAGTAGAATCCTCTGCCTAATAAATCCTATATAGGACAATATGACTAATAAAGCCTATCTTGTCGATACAGAAGGACCAAGAAAAAGTATTTAAGATCGACTAGAATCCCCTTCCTAATAACGCCTATATAGAATAATATGCCTAATAAAGCCAATCTAGTGGATACAGAAGGATCAAGAACAAGTTCTCAAAATTGAGTAGATACCACTCCCTAATAAAGCCTATATAGAATAATATGCCTAATAAAGCCAATCTAGTTGATAAAGAAGGACCAAGAACAAATATTCAAGTTTAAGTAGAATCCCCTTCCCACTTATGGCCTTATAGGATAGAAAGCCTAATAAAGCCTATCTAGTCGATACTGAAGGACCAAGAACAAGTCTTCACGATCGACTAGATTCCCCTGCCTAATAAAGCCTATATAGAATAATACGGCTAATAAAGCCTATCTAATTGATACAGAAGGACAAGGGACAAGTCTTCAAGATTGAGTAGAATCCCCTGCCTAATAAAGTCTATATAGAATAATACGGCTAATAAAGCCTATCTAGTCGATAGAGAAGGATCAAGAACTAGTCTTCAAGATTGAGTAAAATCCCCCGCCTAATAAAGCCTATATAGAATAATACGGCTAATAAAGCCTATCTAATGGATACAGAAGGACCAAGAACAAGTATTCAAGATTAAATGGAATCCCCTGCGTAATAAAAGATTGAGTAGAATCTCAAGCGTAATAAAACCTATATAGAATAACCTAATAAAGCCTATGTAGTGGATACAGAAGGATCAAAAACCAGTATTCAAGATTAAATGGAATCCCCTGAGTAATAAAACCTATATAGAATAATGTGCCTAATAAAGCTTTTCTATTGGATACATAAGGACCAAGAACAAGTTTTCAAGATTGAGTACAATCCCCTGCCTAATAAAGCCTATATAGAATAATATGCCTAATAAAGCCTATCTAGTAGATACAGAAGGATGAAATACAAGTATTCAAGATTAAATGGAATCCCCTACATAATAAAACCTATATAGAATAATATGCCTAATAAAGGCTATCTATTGGATACATAAGGACCAAGAACAAATCTTCAAGATTGAGTAGAATCCCCTGCCTAATAAAGCCATAATAGAATAATATGCCTAATAAAGCCTATCTAGTCGATATATAAGGACCAAGAACAAGTCTTCGAGATGTAGCAGAATCCCCTGCCTATGTAGAATAATATGCCTAATATAGCCTATCTAGTAGATAAGGAGGACCAAGAACAAGTATTCAAGATTGAGTAGAATCTCATGCGTAATAAAACCTGTATAGAATAATATGCTTAATAAAGCGTATCAAGTAAATAAGGAGGAACAAAAACAAGTCTTCAAGATTAAGTAGAATGCATGCCTAATAAAGCCCTTATAGAATAATATGCCTAAAAAAGCCCATCTAGTGGATACATCAAGACCAAGAAGAGGCCTTCAAGTTTGAGTAGAATCCTCTGCCTATGAATACCTATATAGAATGATATGCCTAATGAAGCCTAACTAGTGGATACAGAAGGACCAAAAACAAGTATCCAAGATTGAGTAGAATCCTCTGTCTAATAAAACCTATATAGAATAATATGCCTAATAATGCCTGTCTGGTAGATACAGAAGGATGAAATACAAGTATTCAAGATTAAGTAGAATCCCCTGCCTAATAAAGCCTATCTAGGGGATACAGAAATACCAAAAAAAGTCTTCGAGATTAGTAGAATCCTCTGTCTAGTAAAACCTATGTAGAAGAATATGCAAATAAAGCCTATCTAGTCGATACTGAAGGATCAAAGACAAGTCTTCAAGATTGAATAGAATCGCCTGCCTTATAAAAATCTATATAGAATAATATGCCTAATAAAGCCTATCTAGTGGATATGTAAGGACGAAGAACAAGTATTCAAAATTGAGTAGTATCTCCTACCTTATAAAGCCTATATAGAATAATATGCCTAATAAAGCCTATCTAGTCGATACAGAAGGATGAAAGACAAGTGTTCAAGATTGAATAGAATCCCCTGCCTAATAAAACCTATATAGAATAATATGCCTAATTAAGCCTATATAGTGGATATGTAAGGACTAAGAACAAGTATTCAAGATTGAGTAGAATCCCCTGCCTAATAAAACCTATAAAGAATGATATGCCTAATGAAGCCTATCTAGTGTATACAGATGGACCAAGAACAAGCCTCAAGATTGAGTCAAATCCCCTGCCTAATAATGCCTATGTAGAATAATATGCCTAATAAAGCTGATAATTTTTTTGTGGTTTCTAAAATGTTTTTATTGTTAGAATACTGCTGTGTTTGGGGACCTTTATACTTAAGGCAATTTGTAAATTGTAGAGGGGACAATTAAATTCAAAGAAATTATTTACGTTTGTTGCATTTAAATTTTGTTGTGAAAAAACGAAAAATTACTATTATGCCACAAAATGACTTACAAGAATATTGGAATTTCAAAACCAATCAACTGAAAATAATAATTTTTAATAATGGGGTAGCAAAGCATTTAAAAAGAAGTTGGAATGTAAATGCTATGTAGAAGTACAATTGTAAGTTTAAATTATAATAATAATAATAATGTTAGAAAGGAGTAATATTATTGACTTATTTGATACAAATAAATAAATTAAAAGTGATATAGAACGACTTCGCTAAAATGTTAAGAGGCAGTTAAAAAATATTAAAAAAATAACTTACCTTAAATTAAGATGGATGTACTAGAATGTCACTACAGTCTTGTAGAGATATAAAGCAACCAATTAAAATGTGAGGTAAATAGAGGAAAAACGCCGTTCGTGGTGGTAGACAATCTTACAAGGCATTTCGTTCAGAAATACCCGAAATATTGTTTCTAATTTTACGTATCCTATTTTATTGCCAAATAGATTTATATTCTATAATCAATAAAAAAAAAAAAAAAAAAAAAAAAAAAAAAAAAAAAAAAAAACTACTAGCAGTAAAGAACTAAGGGTAATACATGAAAATAGGGAATACCAAGAACAATTCTAAAATACGAAATCAAAACCAGTACTGTAATCTAGATATTCATACGGCATCTTCGAATTCTAACAAACAAAATAATGCTTTTAATTATACATATCCTGTTTACTGAAAAATACATTAGACTACTATAAGCAAGTACAAAAATAACGAGCTGTGAAAAAAAAACTTCGGGAAACACACAAATAGATCCGTTTAAATAAAGGAAACTAACTAAGTTTTAAGCACTTATTTCTCCTAATGTGACGACCCCATCAAACATTTCTGTAAAACATTTTTTGTAGAGAATTTAGTAAGCTTTCGAACTGTTACATTTCAATTGCCACGATCTCCTAACCCTTTTCGAGATATTAAGGAAAAAATACGAAGGGGGCCTAATAGATATTCATAAGGGATCTGAGAACCCCAAGATTCCGCAAAAATAAAATATTCTAATTATGCGTATCCTGTTTTATTGGCAAATACATTTGACTACTATAAACAATTGCAAACAATAGGGAATATGCCAAAGAACTCGGATTAGGAGCCTCGACAGTTTCAAGACATTTGAAGGAAATCGGCAAATCCAAAACTGACATTTCATACGGTACAGCCTGATATATTTCTAACAATGAATTGTTTTTCTTATTTTAATTAATCTATTTTATTGTCAAATACATTATCCAACTATAAGCAATGTAAAAATAGGAATAAAAACAGACAAAAAGAACTGTTCGAATAAACGAAATCAATTACTTCAAATTTTAAGCACTTATTTCTCCGATTGACATCGCTTATTCAAAACTTTCTTTAGAACCTTTCTTGTAGACCATTTAGTAAGCTTTCGAATGGTAACCTTTCGCTTCCCAAGATTTTCAACCGTTTTCGAGATATTAAGAAATTATACGAAGTTCCCAAAACTTTTCATTATTTCTGACAACAGAAAATTGGTCTCATTTTACCTATCCTGTTTTACACACACATACATTTTCCTTAAAAATACAACATAAGAAATTAAAAAAATAAAAAGCAATAAAAAACCAAGGGAAAGAGACAAAAATTACAAAAAGAACGACAAAAACCCGTTCATCAGAACAAAACAGACGTATTTGAAGTTTTAAGCATTTATTTCTCCGATTGACATAACCTAATCAAAAATAGTTTTAGAATCATTTTTGTAGAAAATTTAGTAAGCTTTCAAATAGTTTCAATCCACTTACCACGATTTCCCAACCGTGTTCGAGATATTAATGAAAGTATACGAAGTTTCCAAAACTTTTCATATCTGTTCATAAAATATTTTATTCTAACCCTTCCTTAACTCTAAACGTAACATAACTTTCAACATATTAGTTTTAATGAAAGTAGAACATGCAGATAATGTTTCAACTGAATCCCGTTATTCTAAGTACCCAAACCAAAAACGGTATTCAAAAACTATTTTTCCAATTTTCTCGACAACGGTTAAAGCTATCGCCTTGAAAATGGTTTCATTCGTTTTTCTAGCCCAAGAAGCCTATAAAACGAGTACTTACAAGCTTATTAACTCAAAAATGTAAGCGTTACGATTTTTTCTGCGCGAATTTCGCCCCAAACGCCATCTTCCAGTGGGCGGATTTTGCTGGTTAGTATATAATATTAACTTGCTGGTTGTATATTATTATATACAAATTTGAACCACCGTTATTTTCGGTTTCTAGGGGTTCTGAAACGCAAAATTTTCTAGTCGGCACTTCCGGATTGTTTCATTGTATCAACCTTATAAGCGGGGTTCCTCCCTATGGGGGAGGGAGGAACCGCGCTAAAATAAAATAAAATAAAACCAACAGCATAAAGGCAGTTGATGTTTGGTAGTAGAATGTGATCTACTGTGTAGTGAGTAGTTGAGATAAGGCCCGCTAGAGTCGCTTGTAAAACATATGGTACATAGATTGTCATTCTTAAACAAAAGACACTAGGTAGTTTTCCAGCAGTTTGTGAGATACAGCTATGTAATAAAGAGATGCTATTTACTATTTAATCTGTGCGAGTTATTTACACCTAATTACTAAACATGGTGTCAGGTGTGTTACGCGTCTTAAGAAAAGAATAAAGGACAATTTAGCGAGCAATCAGGTGAGCTGTGAATAATTGAGTTTACCTTTTTGTGAATAGTTTTTTCAACATAAAACATGGAGAACGAATTTGTAATGCCAGGTCCTTTAGTTTTCGATGAGAACTTAGGCAATAACTGGAAAAAATGGAGACAAAAATTTGACAATTATATGATTGCATCAGGTAAAAATAAACTAAAAGATGAAAAACGGAAAATAGCATTATTTTTGAATTATATTGGAGATGAAGGTCTTGATGTATATAATAATATGATTTTTGAGAAAAATAAAGATGATGATATGAGGACCCTGAAAGACGATTGATGGATTTGCAGCCTATTCTATTCCCATGATTAAT